>JAFMOC010000025.1:0-42500 GCA_019802505.1 Corydoras sp. C115 | reverse complement strand
TCCACTCATATTGGGATTCGAACCCGGATTCCCAGCACTGAGAGGAGGCCACGTTAACCACTAAGCCCATGCTCTAAATTCATCTATCTCTCCATTTATCTGCCGGTCGTGGTGGGGTTCCCCATGCCCATCCAGGGGAGAACATTTCGGGCGCTGAGCAATAACTTACACCTCTGAACGCTTCACATTGGTATTATTCATTCATTCCACATTATTCATTCATTATCTTCCGCTTTATCCTCTATTAGGGTCGCGGTGGGGTTCCCCATGCCCATCCAGGGGAGAACGTCTCGGGCGCTGGGCAGATAGACCCAGGACAGGGCGCCAATCCATCGCTGGACACACACTCACTCACACACACACTCTATATGGGGCAATTTTGAGAATTCAATTGACTTGATCCATGTTTTTGGACTGTGGGAGGAAACCGGAGAACCCGGAGGAAACCCACGCGGACACGGGGAGAACATGGAAACTCCACTCAGATGGGGATTCGAACCGGGAATCCCTAGCTGAGAGCTGAGAGGCGAACGTGCTAACCACTAAGCCACCGTGCCGCCCACATTGGTATTATAATTTTCCCTTTTTTATAATCTGCATTCTGTAATTTGGCCACTAGATGGCCGTGATTGTTAGAGAAACAGGAAACCCGTTACTCAGCGCTCAGTGTTCACTATGAAAACCAGACCAGATTATACTGCAGAAGAACAGATTATTTACGTTTATGCTTCTAGTAAACACATTTATAAATCAATCCTCAATAAATCAAAGTTATACGTCACTCCAGGTCGTATTATTGTAAATAAATCACAACAAAGAGCTGTAACTGTAATCTGGCACATGTCTCTTTCACTTGAAAACATGTCTCTTTCACTACAAACACCTCTTTCACTTGATTTATTGACAATAATTCACCCCCTTTCATGCCTTATTGCTTTATTACACATGAATAAATATAGTTAAAGATAGTTATGAATTACTGCAGAAGCTTAAGGAAACATTTGGAATGAATGTCTTTAATTCTGAAGTCTTTTCCAGCCGCTCTCAAGCTGCCATTTAGTGGTTTCTCCACTTACTAAAGGCTTGTACATCACAAAGGTCACTGTGTGCTGAGGACTTAAATGGAGATAATGTAGGACTTCAAACTTCTAAATGTAAACTGAAGGCTGATTTCCGGGATCCATGCAGTGCTGGAACGTGGTAGTCACAGTGTTCGAGTGTAAACACACCCTGTAAGAGAGCTGTGTTGGGACATGCTGCAGAACGTGCTCGGATAAGCACCCTGACTGTGTCACTGTGTGAGACGCAGAGAAGCCTGTACAGGCCTGCTGCTGGATTCCTCTGCTCAGACTGTTAGCTCATCACAAAACGTGTGTGTGTGTGTGTTTCAGTACATCCTTTCTGGCTCTGATGACTTTAATCTTTATATGTGGAAAATCCCCAAAGACCCAGATGCAGGTTATTATTATTATTATTATTATTAATTTTACAAGTTATATCACTAATAAATAAAGTTATGACACTTTTTTTTTTAACACTTTCCTCTTTTGTCCACACTTTCAGGTGGTCGAGTCGTAAATGGGGCCTTCATGGTGCTGAAGGGGCATCGATCCATCGTTAATCAGGTTCGCTTTAATCCACATACCTACATGATCTGTTCCTCCGGGGTCGAGAAAGTCATCAAGGTCAGCACACACACACACACACACACACTCATTTTAACATCTTTCAAACTAGATCACCACAGTTTATGCATGCTCGTCATGGACATCTATCATCATGAGGTTTGCTTTTAAAAATGCTTGACTTATTTATTATTGTTGTTATAAGTCATTCGTTATTTAGGACGTTAAGGTTAAAAATGCGCTGATCAATTGGTTGGAGAAAATAATAATAATAATAATTATAATAATAATAAATAAGGGCAGCCCGGTGGTGTAGTGGTTAGCACGTTCTCCTCTCAGCACTTGGGGTTCCCGGGTGGAGTTTCCCATTCTCCCCGTGTCCATGTGGGTTTCCTCCAGGTTCTCCAGTTTCCTCCCACAGTCCAAAAACATGGATCAAGTCAATTGAATTCTCCAAAATTGCCCCATATAGAGAGTGAGTGTGTGCCCAGCAATGGATTGGCACCCTGTCCTGGGTGTATCTGCCCAGCGCCCGAGACGTTCTCCCCGGATGGGCATGGTGAACCTCACCGCGACCCTAATAGAGGATAAAGCGCAATTTTGAGAATTCAATTGACTTGATCCATGATTTTGGACTGTGGGAGGAAACCGGAGAACCCGAAGGAAACCCACACAGACACGGGGAGAACATGGAAACTCCACCCAGATGGGGATTCGAACCGGGAATCCCTAGCGCTGAGAGGAGAACGTGCTAACCACTAAGCCACCGTGCCGCCCGAAGTAAAATCAATAAATAATAATAAATTCAAATTCATCAGCAATATTAATTCAGGAGCTCAATTTATTATTAACACTTTAACCTACAAAACAAAAATGAATACGACAATTTGTGCTTTTTTTTTTTTTTTTTTTGAGGAAGTCAGAACTAATGTCTCCATCGCGTCCGTGTTCTGCAGCACAGCTTTTCTGAAGTAGTTTTCATAAAGCGGGATGATTGCTGGTTCTACTCGTCACGTTTACGATTAAAAACTCAAGCGGTTATCAGCGTGATCGGGGTGGAATGTCTTTAAGAGACGCCTTCATTTATTTGGCTTCACGCTGTCCACTGCCAACATTTAAAGACACAGAAGACACACCGGTCTTTCTTCATCTCCACCTCAGTTACAGTGAAGTTACAGTTACAGTGAAGTTACAGTTACAGTGAAGTTACAGTGAAGTTACAGTTACAGTGAAGTTACAGTGAAGTTACAGTGAAGTTACAGTTACAGTGAAGTTACAGTTACAGTGAAGTTACAGTTACAGTGAAGCCAGGCGCTACATTCGCTTTGACATTTAGTTTTGTTTGTCTCGTTATCTTCGTCTCTCTCCGTCTTTCTCTCCTCATCTCTGTTAAATATTTCTCCATGTTGTATCTTGAGGGTTTGTTCAGTACACTTAATATCACTTGCTCTGTGATATCTTGTTATGCGCCCCCCAGGCACCGCACTGCGCCCCCCCAGGGGGCCGCGCCCCACTATTTGAGAAGCACTGCAGTAACCTACAAAACAAAAATGAATACAACGATTTGTGCTGTTTTTTTTTTTTTTTTTTATAAATTTTTTTAATCAAAATAATAAAGTCAGAACTAATGTCTCCATCGCGTCCGTTCTGCAGCACAGCTTTTCTGAAGTAGTTTTCATAAAGCGGGATGATTGCTGGTTCTACTCGTCACGTTTACGATTAAAAACTCAAGCGGTTATCAGCGTGATTGGGGTGGAATGTCTTTAAGAGACGCCTTCATTTATTTGGCTTCACGCTGTCCACTGCCAACATTTAAAGACACAGAAGACACGCCGGTCTTTCTTCATCTCCACCTCAGTTACAGTGAAGTTACAGTTACAGTGAAGTTACAGTTACAGTGAAGTTACAGTTACAGTAAAGTTACAGTTACAGTGAAGTTACAGTTACAGTGAAGTTACAGTTACAGTGAAACCAGGCGCTACATTCGCTTCGTCATTTAGTTTTGTTTCTCTCGTTATCTTCATCTCTCTCCGTCTTTCTCTCCTCATCTCTTAAATATTTCTCCATGTTGTCTCTTGAGGGTTTGTTCAGTACACTTAATATCACTTGCTCTGTGATTTCTTGCCCCACTATTTGAGAAGCACTGCTCTAAATTGTCCCAATATAGTTCAAGTTCACGTAATTTATTTATATAGCGCTTTTTACAACAGTACATTGTCACAAAGCAGCTTTACAGAATGAAAAGCCTTTAAACCCCCAAAGAGCAAGCAAGCAAGAAAAAACTCCGTTATGCTGTTATTCAAGGAAGAAACCTTGGGAGGACCAAGACTCAGTGGGGGACTCATCCTCCTTGAGCGGTCAGGCATATAGTGTGTGTCTCTGTGAGTGAATACCCGCCCAGCAATAGATTGGCACTCAGTACAGCGCGTGTCCACCCAGTGCAAGAAATGTTCCCCTTGGATGGGCATGGGAGGAATGAGGTAAACTTGCTAAAATTAAAGCTCTTTATTAGGGGTGAGCTGCAATATTCGCTGATTCGACGATTCGATTCGGAGAACCATAGTCGACTATGAACCTCATAGTCGAATGTACTATTTTGACCACATGGGGGAGCCCATGGCTGCTGCTAAGCATTAGTTTTTACATGAAATGTCTTTGTTTTCGTTATATATATATATATATATATATATATATATAGCCTTTAGGGGTTTTTTTTAGGTTTTTCCTTTGAAGTGAAAAAAAAAGTCCAGAACGGGGATCCCATTTACGGTGCTCTAGAAAAACAAGTAAAATATTTTAAAAAATCTTTTTTAAAAACCACGCTTATAGCGCCATCTTGTGGTGAAATTTTAACTGATTCGACTATCAGTCGACTATAGGGAAAATCTGACGAATCAGATTCGACTATGAAAATCCTTAGTTGAATACAGCCCTACTCTTTATTGATGAAAAAGCAAAGTTGGATGCTCAGCCATTTTCTGTAGTCAAAGACAGAAGGTCGGAAATTTGCATCATTACCTGAGCTGAATTCAAAAGATGCGCAATGTCAAGTAGGCACTATTCTTAGGTGTTGCTTTTCAGTAAGTGAGTAGGTAATCTCACATTGTGACACACACACACACACACACACACACACACACGCATCCTGCTACAAGTAAAATCCAAGGCAGGAGTTTTTGGTTTTTGGTTTGTAATTAGCCGCACTTTTTACTAAAGAAATCTTGTATATGCTGTCTGTGAGAAAAATACAAAAGGATCCGCAGACATTTTTCTAAATTGGAAATTTGTGCCCCGGTGGCTTAGTGGTTGGCACGTTCTCCTCTCAGCGCTAGGGATTCCCGGTTCAAGTCCCAATCTGGGTGGAGTTCCATGTTCGGTCGCTTAGTGGTAAGCATGTTCTCCTCTCAGTGCTAGGGATTCCAGGTTGGAATCCCAATCTGGGTGGAGTTTCCATGCTCTCCCCTTGTCTGTGTGCGTTTCCTCCGGGTTCTCCGGTTTGCTCCCACAATCCAAAAACATGGATTCAAGGTGAATTGTCTGTTCTAAATTGCCTCATATAGCGTGTGAGTGGATTGGACATGCGATGGATTGGCGTTTTGGCCTTGGTGTGTCTGCCCAGCACCCGGAACGTTATCCCCTTATGGGCATGGGGAACCCTAGTAGAGGATTCAGCGTGAAGATAATGGATGGATATATACCTATTCCACAGTCCCAAAACATGGATATCAGGGTCAATTGAATTCTCCAAATTGCCCCATATAGAGTGTGTCTGTGCAAATGAGAGTGTGACCAGCGATCGATTGGAGTCCAGTCCTGGGTGTATCTGCCCAGCGCCCGAAACGTTCTCCCCTGGATGGGCATGGAGAACCCCCCCGTGACCCTAATAGAGGATAAAGCGGAGGATGATGGATGGATGGATTTTTATAGAGAGCAAAGTATATTAAGTTATAAGTTTAAGTTTGAAAACATTTACTTTTAGTGTGTTCAATAAATGTTTATCCTGTTCGGCCCGTTACTTGGAGTTTTGGCCCCCGGTGCAATTGAGTTTGACAACCCTGGATTAGATGAGCATTAACCCTGGATTAAAGCAGCATATATATATATATATATATATATATATATATATATATATATATATATATATATATATATATATATATATATATATATATATAGGGCAGCACGGTGGCTTAGTGGTTAGCACGTTCGCCTCTCAGCGCTAGAGATTCCCGGTTCGAATCCCCATCTGGGTGGAGGTTCCATGTTCTTCCCGTGTCTGCGTGGGTTTCCTCCAGGTTCTTTGGTTTCCTCCCACAGTCCAAAAACATGGATCAAGTTAATTGAATTCTAAAAATTGCTCCATATAGAGTGTGTCTGCGTGAGTGAGTGTGTGCCCAGCGATGGATTGGCGCCCTGTCCTGGGTGTATCTGCCCAGCGCCCGAGATGTTCTCCCCTGGATGGGCATGGGGAACCCCACCGCGACCCTAATAGAGGATAAGCGGGAGATAATGAATGAATATATATATATATATATATATATATATATATATATATATATATATATATATATATATATATATATATATATATTTTTTTTTTTTTTTTTTTTTTTAAGCTTTAGTATTTAAGATTTGAGTGTTTCTATGGATGCCACAACCTGGAGCAAACTCAAATCTTATTTTGGCAGTCTACTGAAGAAAAATTAGACATCTGGACGAAAAAATATTTGGAACATATAGAAGTAAGATCAGACGGAATCGCAGCACAGTAGAAATTCATCAAGATTTCTACAGAGATTAGAAAACTTGATGAACGAACTATTAATCTTAGCATTTAATGAATCAAACCACTGATAAGACATTTATTCTACATGATGGTGAAAGTGTCTGCCCCGAAGAATGACTCCCACTGGCCAAATCCAGGTGTGCAAAGCTTGTAGCGACACATCTGAGAATATTTGCTGCTGTACTCCTGATGTTGCTACGAAGTCACGAATAACGGGGTCTGGATGTTTTTGTAAAAGATATATCGAGGGCGTTAAATTTGGGGAAATGTACAAAGGGCTTTTAAAACATGTTGCGTCTTTGACCTCATGAATGTTGGTTCTGTGTTCAACGCTAGTTATAGCCGTTTAGAATGATATTACAATTTATTTAATGTGCCGAAATGAAAACTCGCTGAATACTTGCTTCATTCATGAAATTGTTCATATAAAGAAATGTATCTTAATGATGTTAAGCACATGAAGAACTGTTTTTGAGCATTACAGTTTCTTTAAGAAGTGCAGCTCAAACTTCTGCTCGATCAGGGAGTGATACACATACTTACAAGTCCTTACTTGTGCTAAATGTCTCTGCTGTAATGATTTTTTTCCCCTAAAGTTGCTGTAAGTCCTCAAGCCTTAAGGACCTTATTCACTCAACACCTTTAAACATATTTCAACATGTTCGAAACAGTTCTGACTTTCTGGGCTAGAATTTTAGCATCCCATTTATTTATTAAATTTTTACTTACAATTAGGGCAGTTACTCAATTATTTTCTGTTAAGCCCCCCCCCCCTAGGAAAAAGAGAACATTTTGCGCGCGCCCCCCCACACACCCCCGTCCACTACGACCACTGTAGTATGATTTGTCTATAAATTTGTTATAAGTATTAGTATTTCCAAAGTACCTCAATTTCATTTTATACTCGTTGTAAACAGTTGTGCACATATCTAGCTCTCTCTTCAGGACGTTGTAGAATCCAAAGTGTGCCCAAACACTGGCTTTTAACGACGACGGGGCGGATCCAATCGCACTCTCTCCCTGCTAGTTCTAGCGGACTCCGAGTCGATACGTAATGCGAAATGCAGTACGCTTGGGAGTTGGAGCGGCAAAAAATAAAACTTGTACACATTATTTTAAAATCAAATTTTTTTTTTAATCGATTCAGAATTGCAAGGACTATGAATCGCGATCCTCTGAAGAATCGTTTTTTTTTCTGCACCTCTACTTACAATATCGAGACCTTTTTGAGTTCTATATTTTTAGGCTGTTCTTTAGAGTTTAAGATAAGATAGACCTTTATTTGTCCCACAATGGGGAAATCCACATTCTCAGCAGCAAGTTGCATTAGAAAAAGATATTTAGCAATTAAAAAGAAGTTTAAAAAAAACACACACATATTATATATATATATATATATATATATATATATATATATATATATATATATATATATATATATATATATATATATATATATATATATATATATACCGTATTATAAGGCGCAGTCTGAATTACGGGGTCTATTTCTGTATTTGTTCCACGTATAAGGCGCACCGTACTATAAGGCGCAGTCTGAATTAGGGACTCTATTTCTGTACGGTACTTATTCTGTACGGCAGCGTATTATAAGGCACTCGCTAAAACATACGATCTACAAGAAAAGTAAAGGCTGCAGAACGCTGATTTAGAATTGAAGTTTCTTCTACTACTTGATAAAACACACATTATTTTAATCTCTCTTCTCCCACAAATCCATCAAAGTCTCGTCTTCTGTGTCTGAATTAAAAAGCCGCACTCCGGCGTTCCCTCTCATCGACGTCCGAGTCCGTCTCGTCTCCGGGCGGCCGTTCGGCGACGACGCCGGCTTTCCCGAAAGCTCGGACGACGGTCACGGCAGAACCCTCGGCCCAGGCGTCCACGATCCATTCACAGACGGTGGCGTAACTCGCCCCGCCGCCGCCTCCGAGTTTTAGTAAACGTGTGTTCACCGTCTATCATCCATCGCTCCCACGCCGCCCGCGACTTTACTTTAAACGCCCCGTTTACACCGATGTCCAGCGGTCGCAGTTCTTTATTTAATCCTCCCGGAATGACGGCGAGCTCCGGATTCATTTTCTTCGCTCGGTTTTCTGTGAGATGAGCGCGCATGGAGTCACAGACCAGCAGGGCGGCGATGTGTGGAACAAACCACCCGCTCGCACAACAATACTTTTATAGATTTTGGAACTCAGTACACGTATAAGGCGCAGTGGATTATAAGGCGCACGTCCGATTTCTGGGAAAGTTGTAGGCTTTTAGGTGCGCCTTATAGTCCGGAAAATATGGTGTGTGTGTATATATATATATATATATATATATATATATATATATATATATATATATATATATATATATATATATACGATAAATTCAAATGTACAAGACATATAACAGGAATAAAATGAGACAAATATTGCACATATGATGCAGTTTGGTATCTGATTGAACAGCAGAAAGCTATTGCACGCAGATGATTGAGATGTATTGCACCATCAATGATATATTTATTGCACAGTGTTATTTTTAGTTTGGTTTGGAGTGATTACTGTGAGCAGTGCTGATTGTGCAGTCTAACTGCAGCCGGAATGATGGATCTGCGGTAACGCTCCCTGACACACTTCAGATGACGCAGCCGGTCACTGAAGGTGCTGCCCGGTGCTGCTAGAGTCTCGTACATGGGGTGGGATTCATCCTCTTGTCTCCCACCTCCTGCACCGGGTCTCAGGGTTCCGCACTGGGTCTAAGGGATTATGCTCTTTACAGAGCAGGTACTATTTGAATTTGGGATTATTTTAGCGGTAACACCTGTGAGCTGGTAGTGGTTAGCATGTTCTCCTCTCAGTGCTAGGGATTCCCGGTTCGAATCCCCATCTGGGTGGAGTTTCCATGTTCTCCCCGTGTCTGCGTGGGTTTCCTTCGGGTTCTCCGGTTTCCTCCCACAGTCCAAAAACATGGATCAAGTCTATTGATTTCTCCAAATTGCCCCATATAGAGTGTGTCTGTGTGAGTGAGTGTGTGCCCAGCGATGGATTGGCGCCCTGTCCTGGGTGTATCTCTCCAGTGGCCGAAACGTTCTCCCCTGGATGGGCATGGGGAACCTCACTGTGACCCTTAAATCTGGCAGCCGTGAGATATTGTCTGTTGGAAAAGTGCCGCAGTGTCATTGTTTATGGAGAGTGTTGTAGGTGGAGTTTAAGAGTCTTACAGCTGTTCCACAGTCTTGTTGTTCTATACTTAATGCTCCGCAGCCTCCTGCCTGAGGGGCATTAGGACAAAAAGTAGGTGTGCTGAGTGAGTGGGGTCCTTCATGATGCAGGAGGCCCTTTTCCTGCATCTGTAGGTGTAGATGTCCGTGGTGGGGAGGCTGCCTCCATCAGTCCTCTGTGTAGCCTTCATCACCCTCTGCAGAGGACTAAGCGGAAGATGATGAATAAATGAATGAATGGATTAGTAGTTCTGCACATTAGCCTTAACCGATTTTAACATGCAGAACAGCTTAAATTCGGCTTTGTTGGAGTTCCAACTAACTTTGGATTTCCATAATTTATATGCAGGCTCCCGGCCCTTCCATAATATTTTTATAGGATTAGAGTCAGCGCATTGACTTAACCTGAGAGAATCCCTCCACGCTTATAAAGATTGTCTTGCTGCGTTATGCATTATTTATTCTTTTTAAGATACAACTGATGGAGAGATTTTCAGATCTCTTTCTCAAGAATTTGCTGATTATAATTCCGAATACAGTTGTTTCATCAGTTACCACATGCTGTCCTGGCCCAGGTGCTGCGAGACGGGCCCCAGCCATGTCACAGATGGGATGCGATATTCATACTGGAATGCAGTGTTATTCTTTCTCCAGACATAATGCTTTTCGTTTAAACTAAAAGATCTACTTTGCCATTACGTAAAAGCTAAGATGTCCCAGCCTGCTGATCAACAACAGCTTTTTTTTTTTTTTTTTTTTTTTTTTTTTTTTTTTTTTTTTTTTTGTGTCTTGGTTTGTTCATGATAATCTTCCACAAATGTGTTGTGAAGACTTTAATCGATTCCATCCATCCATTATCTTCCGCTTTATCCTCTACTAGGGTCGGGGGAGGGGGGTTCCCCATGCCCATCCAGGGGAGACATTTCAGGCGCTAGGTAGATACACCCAGGACAGGACGCCAATCTATCACTGGGCACACACTCACTCACACAGACACACTCTATATGGGGCAATTTGGAGAATTCAATTGACCTTGATCCATGTTTTTGGACTGTGGGAGGAAACCGGAGAACCCAGTGGAAACCCACGCGGACACGGGGAGAACATGGAAACTTCTCATAGATTGGGATTCGAACCTGGAATCCCTAGCGCTGAGAGGAGAACATGCTAATATATATATTAGGACCTAATACAGTGCTTCTTAAATAGTGGGGCGCGCCCCCCTGGGGGGGCGCAGTGCGGTGCCTGGGGGGCGCATAACAAGATATCACAGAGCAAGTGATATTAAGTGTACTGAACAAACCCTCAGGAGACAACATGGAGAAATATTTAAGAGAGACGAGGAGAGAAAGACGGAGAGAGACGAAGATAATGAGAGAAACAAAACTAAATGTCGAAGCGAATGTAGCGCCTGGTTTCACTGTAACTGTAACTTCACTGTAACTGTAACTTTACTGTAACTGTAACTTCACTGTAACTGTAACTTCACTGTAACTGTAACTTCACTGTAACTGAGGTGGAGAAGAAGAAAGACCGGCGTGTCTTCTGTGTCTTTAAATGTTGGCAGCGGACAGCGTGAAGCCAAATAAATGAAGGCGTCTCTTAAAGACATTCCACCCCAATCACGCTGATAACCGCTTGAGTTTTTAATCGTAAACCTGACGAGTAGAACCAGCGATCATCCCGCTTTATGAAAACTACTTCAGAAAAGCTGTGCTGCAGAACGGACGCGATGGAGACATTAGTTCTGACTTCCTCAAAAAAAAAAAAAAAAAAAACAGCACAAATTGTCGTATTCATTTTTGTTTTGTAGGTTGAAGTGTTAAAGTGTCACTGACTCTGGCCTACAGAACCATTTCTGGATCTTCCCCCTCCTACCTTCACTCTATCTTTTCAAAATACACTCCGACTTGTTCACTTCGCTCCAGTGATGATTGCCGCCTGGCGGTTCCACCTCACCGAGGAGCTAATTCTCATTCTGTGGCGTTCTCCACTGCAAAACGGTGGAACGTTCTTCCCAACTCTGTCCGTAAGGCAGGATCACTAAACAGTTTTAAGAAACTACTTAAGACGCATTTCTTTAACAAATACCTGTTATAAAAAAAAAAAAAAAAAAAAAAAAAAAATGGGGGGGGGGGGGGGCGCAGCTTCGAATAACAATCAGGTTTGATGAATTTACAGTATAGTTGGTTTTCTCCATGGCTTCTGACTTGTGGTGTTCTCATTTGTAAGTCGCTTTGGATAAAAGCGTCGACTGCTAAATGACTAAATGTAAAGTGTTAATATATTGAGCTCCTGAATGAATATTGCTGATGAATTTGAATGTATTATTATTTATTGATTTTATTTCATTTCATTTTTCAGTATCAAATGCCAGTCAGTTCAAAAATGTTTCTGGTTTAAATAAGGATTTGATTCGTTTCTGTTACAAACTAAAAAACAAAGTTAATCAACTGATTCTTGGTTCTAAGTCGATCTCTATTTCTTTCCTTTTTGTTTCCTTTATTGTTAATAAGGATATATTGTTATAAAAGAGGTGTATTTATAACAAATTTATAGACAAATCATACTAAAGTGGGTGTGTAAAAATACTTTTTCATCCCATTTTGTCTTGTACGGGAGGGGGGGGGGCGCAAAATGTCGTCTTCTTCTTCCTAGGGGGGCTTAACAGAAAGTAATTGAGAGTCACTGACCTAATGAAATGGCCGGTAAGTGTAGTATACGTATTGAAGCTGCACTGCTGTAATGACTTTTGTTCTGTATGGCTGCAGGTGTGGAGTCCGTATCAGCAGCCGGAGTGTCTGGGGGACCTGGAGGGCCGGGTGGAGGACAAGTCCCGTTCTCTGTACACACATGAGGAGTACATTAGCCTTGTGCTGAACAGTGGAAGCGGTCTGTCCCATGACTACGTCAGCCAATCTGAGCAGGAGGATCCCCGCATGATGGCGTTCTTCGATTCTCTTGTTCGGCGGGAAATCGAAGGCTGGAGCTCCGACTCCGATTCGGACCTGAGCGAAGGTGCCATCTTGCAGCTGCACGCCCGAGGGCGCGGCCCCACCCGCTTGGCCAGTCGGGGAGCCTCTACGATCCAAGCCCCACCCAGTGAAGCGCCAGGAGGTCCCCAAAGCGACTCAGACCACTCTTCCTCCTCTTCGTCCTCGTCGTCTCTGTTGTCCGCTCCGGCTTCTGGGAGCGACAGGACGGGTCGGGAGGAGATGGGGTTGCATCGCAGGAGGAGACCAGGCTCACAACGAGCATCCTCATACCTGCTGGACATGGTGAACGATGACTCGGATTCTAGCGGCTTCTGGATGGACCCGTTGCCCTTCCCAGGTTCTCCAAGCCCGCGGGAAAACTCGAACGTCTCTCGGACTTCTAGTCCAAGTTCCTCTCCCAGTTCTTCATCCAGCTCCTCATCCAACAGTGACGAAGACGAGGCGGAGATTCAGAGGAGCACGGTGCGCCAACGTAACGCGGCCAGGAGGAGGCGTGACATCCGTTGGTCACGCGTAGACTCTACCCAGTCTCTTCAAGGTGCTACGGATTACAGCAGCTACCCAAAGATCTCCCCTCCGGACTCATCGTCTGCATCGTCCTCCGCCGAAGACAGTCGCCCGAACAAGAGTGGCGGGAAAGGCAAGCGGCGTATCGTTTCCAGTCCCGGCTCGTCTTCAAACCTTCAGGAGACGGGTGTAAAAGTCGGGGGTCAACACCTTGCCTCTGAGGTTCTGGACAGGGCAGAATCGAGACTAGGCCATCGTCCAGGATCAGGTTTGGACCCGGAGGTCAAAAGCAGTGGGGATGAATGGGGCATAAACGGCGACATGAGCTCTCACGATGGGATACACGTGGGCTCCCTGCCACATGGACATTCAGAGGGGACGGAGCCTGACCCCGACTCGGTAGACCCCAGGACCCAGCAAACTTCTGTTGCCTGCAAACGGACACGCTTGGGATCTGAAGATGAGGACGAGGAGGACACGGTTTCTCCGTTAGAGAAGAAGTTGAAGACATGATGTCGCATGGCCGACTCTGGATTGGCCGGACTGTTTAAGTGATTCAGTTACTTTGATTGAGGCAGCGTTAACGAAAAACCTCCTTTAAAACATTGTCGACGTGTCACGTTCTCACGCTTTAAAGGTACAAACTTAACATTTGGCATTTTTTCAGGTGCAAGTGTCTGACCTTTACCAATATACCAATATAATGAGTTATGTGTTAATTTTAAGTTTTAAATCACATTAATATTACTTTCTTGTGTTGGGTTCAGTTTTTTGGTATATGTTCGTCGTTCAATTTATATAATTTTATCAAATTATAAAAAAGATTATGCCTAATGAATACCAATGTGGGGAAAACTTTGGATAAAGGCTCCAGCATTACAATGCTTTCATATAATGCGAACATCCAAATGAATTATTAAAATTAACCAATTAATCTGTGGTGAATTATGAACGCACCAACGTCATCACATTGCCGAGAGTAAGCATAGTCCGCAAATTAATTTTATTACAGTATAGTATATCAGCTATAAAAAGCACAGAAGCATGTTGGGACCACTATTTAAAATAAATACGTTAATAAAAAATACATCTTAAAAATGAATACATCACCAATAAGATGCTCACACGACTTAGACCCCTGACTTCTTTAAAAAATGTTTAAAAAAAAAATTTCTCTAATTATTGCTTGCTTAAATATATTATTCAAAATTTTGGTATCTGTTCCAAAATATTATAACAAAGTTACCTTTTTTTTTAACATTCCCATGTAAAAAGACCCACAGTTTGAAGTGTTTGCACTTGTTAAACTTTTATGCACAATTTTTTGTGATGATCGGGATTCCGAGAGCCACCCTAAACATTTTGGTGGTTTGGGTTTCAGGAAAAAAAAAAATTCTCAAATTATTGCTTGTCTGAATATATTATTCAAAATTTTGGTATCTGTTCCAAAATAATACAACTTTTGTTTTTTTCACAAATGTTTTGCAAAATATTATTTTAAAATAGTAAAATAGCACTCTTTAAAAATATGATTTGTAAGACTATTCGAATATGAATTAAATTTTTTTTATGCTATTATTTCGTGCAAAATGTATTCTATATTATCCACTAAACAAATGGTGATCCCAAGATGCCAGACAGCGATCCAAAAAATGGTGTTAACCAACAAATTACTTGTAATGTTTATCAGACGACATTAATATTCCGTGATAATATGCTATGAAGACAATTCTTTGCTAAATCTGTGTTTAAGTTAGGAAAGGATTACTAGTTGGTTTGGTTCTGAAAAAAAGCAGACACGTCATAGTTAATAAATGATGCCGTTTGTTAAACAGGAATCCTGAGATGTACACCAATATTTAAACCTTTAAAATAATAATTTGTGACCAGCTAACCGGTTTAACTGAGTACTAATTGTACTGTAGGCAATACATTAATCTTGTTCTGAATCGGGGGTGTTTGGTGTCTTTTAGGCCGATTTTCTTACCTAAATGTGTAGGTTGCATTTTTTACAACGTGAGAAACGTGTAATCTGCTCTCACGAAGCAGTGTATTAGAAATATTCCACTATTAAGCTCCAAATTCAGCTTGGAAATACGAAATGTAAATTCTGATATGCATGTTTGCCGAATTCCTGAATTCCTGAATTGTCCTCTGCTCAAACCAGTCAGCTTATTAACCTTTTAACCAGTTATTTTTATAAAATACAACCAAATTAATATTACAGAGCAATTTCTACTTGAGCTATACAGTTATAAAAATACGACACCAACAATCGGATCCCAGTTATAATCTCTTGAGATTTATTACCAACCTTTTAAAGTAAAACTGATCTTCAGATTGTGTTTGTATGACGTTAAACATTGCGCTGATTCCCCATAATTGCATGAGTTGTCAACATTGTGTTTGCAAAAGGATCCCAAAGCATTTTTTTTTATTGCGTGGCAGCAAACACGCATAACGTGCACCAAAAACACACCATTTGTGGCAAAGTTACCTTTTTTTTAACATTCCCATGTAAAAAGACCCACAGTTTGAAGTGTTTGCACTTGTTAAACTTTTATGCACAATTTTTAGTGATGATCAGAATTCCGAGAGCCACCCTAAACATTTCGGTGGTTTGGGTTTCAGGAAAAAAAAAAAAAAATCTCAAATTATTGCTTGTCTGAATATATTATTCCAAATTTTGGTATCTGTTCCAAAATATTACAACTTTTTTGGGTTTTTTTTTTTTACAAATGTTTTGCAAAATATTCTTTTAAAATAGTAGGTTAGCACTCTTTAAAAAAAATATGATTTGTAAGACTATTTGAATATGATTTTTTTTTATTTTTTTTTTATGCTATTATTTCATGCAAAATGTATTCTATATTATACACTAAACAAATGGTGATCCCAAGATGCCAGACCGATCCAAAAAATGGTGTTAACCAACAAATTACTTGTAATGTTTATCAGACGACATTAATATTCCGTGATAATACGCTATGAAGACAATTCTTTGCTAAATTTGTGTTTAAGTTAGGAAAGGATTACTAGTTGGTTTGCTTCTGAAAAAAAGCAGACGCGTCATAGTCACAGGATCGGATCGTTTTCATTTAAACGGTGGTTGAACATGTGCGTTATTATTCAATTCAACTATTATTATTATTATCAAATATTATTCAACAAGAATTGGCAATTTCTCGACGCACATGTTAAACCACCGTTATTCGTCTTCGTCGTTTCTCAACACCGAGTGCTCAAGGTGCTGTGTTCATTAAATTCTGTTATTCTTCTCGTCCACATTTGACGATCAGGGTCATGGTTCCTTCCGTTTTTGCTATTTAGCCCGACAGAGTTCTACTTCGATTCCGTTTGTTCTTATGACCTGAGATTTTCATCAGAACAACAGAGGTTTATCCAAAACTAGAAATCTGAAGGTTTTCTGGCGTCCATTTAAAGGTTTTGCTTTGTTTTTTTTTTGGGAGCACATGAGCTCTTCCTCCGTCCAAGTGTCCTCGCTGTTTCAAATTTCAGCTCAGCCCTGGTTTTACTAAAACTACATCACGTACGCGTTGTTCAAATCAAGTTGCTAATTCAACTGACGTCTGAAAGCTTTGTCTTAAGAGGCTTTATTAGGTTTTCCTCGTTGCTTCCAGAGGCTCAGGGCTCAGTGGTTGGAGGAATTTAAAGTCTGAAATATGAGTTCCGCTAAAACGTAGTTGGAATACGTGACCGAGTAACTAAGGTGTCTAGATAAAACAATATTGTAAAAAAAAAATGTATTACTATTTTTTTTTTTTTTTTTTTTTTTTTTTTTTTTTTTTTTAAACAATTACTATTATTGAATTAATACAAATCTGACCAGCTGTGACAATTTTCTTATCGTTACAATTTAGTGTAAACGCAAGAGTGTTACATTATCATTATCATTTTTATATTAATTAGCCAACCTACACTTACACATGGCAGCCTGTTATTAAAAATGTTCTCTAAGTTCAAATATTTCAATTAAGTTGGGATTAAATAATAATAATAATAATAATAATAATAATAATAATAAATAGTAAACGTTAATTCCATTCTTTTCAGCAATCATAATCATTGCTAAACAAAATGTAGAGCAATAAAACGGAGTCGAAAAAAAAAAAAACCTGTAAATTATAAACAATCTGGATTTATGAATTGTAAATAATGGAATCACTTGCACAGAGTCGGACTCTCATTGAGCGATGGCATCCTGCGTGAGGTGACACGTCGGCGCGGACACTAAATAGCTGAAACTTTAGGTTTGGGGAAAAAAAAAAAAAAAAAAAAGAACTTTGTCGTTTGCTTTAATATTATGGTTCCAGTTTGTTTTATAAAATCGCAGTGAATCTAAGCTACTTACAGTTGATTTATTTTTTTTCTCTGAGATGCTACATCGGGGGTTATATTGTTTCACTTGTAACAACAGATTATTGGTATTATCTTCCTCAGCAATGACATCATTAAAGTTTTTCAGTGTTTGTACTGCGACAGTTGTCTCTGGGTTTTTTTTTTTTGTTTTTTTTTTGTTATGTTGGCTCCACCCCATCTGGGTGGAGTTTCCATGTTCTCCCCATGTCCGCGTGGGTTTCCTCCGGGTTCTCCGGTTTCCTCCCACAGTCCAAAAACATGGATCAAGTCAATTGAGTTCTCCAAATTGCCCCATATAGAGTGTGTCTGTGTGAGTGAGTGTGTGCCTAGCGATGGATTGGCGTCCTGTCCTGGGTCTATCTGCCCAGCGCCCGAAACGTTCTCCCCTGGATGGGCATGGGGAACCCCCCCGCGACCCTAATAGAGGATAAAGCGGAAGATAATGGATGAATGAATGGCTGTTCTCTTGTCAGATACACCAAAGTCTCCCAGCCCTGGAGATCTAGGTTCGAATCCCAATCTGGGTGGAGTTTCCATGTTCTCCCGTGTCTGCGTGGGTTTCCTCCGGGTTCTCCGGTTTCCTCGCACAGTCCAAAAACATGGATCAAGTCAATTGAGTTCTCCAAATTGGCCCATATAGAGTGTGTCTGTGTGAGTGAGTGTGTGTGTCCAGTGATAGATTGGCGCCCTGTCCTGGGTCTATCTGCCCAGCGCCCGAAACGTTCTCCCCTGGATGGGCATGGAGAACCCCCCCGCGACCCTAATAGAGGATCAAGCGGAAGATAATGAATGAATGAATGTTAGATTGTAGGTCGGCACGGTGTCTTGATGGTCAGCATGTTCTCCTCTCAGCTCTAGGGATTCCCGGTTCGAATCCCCATCTGGGTGGAGTTTCCATATTCTTCCTGTGTCATCGTGGGATTCCTCCGGGTTCTCCGGTTTCCTCCCACAGTCCAAAAACATGGATCAAGTCAATTGAATTCTCCAAATTGCCCCATATAGAGTGTGTCTGTGTGAGTGAGTGTGTGCCCAGCGATGGATTGGCGTCCTGTCCTGGGTCTATCTGCCCAGCGCCTGAAACGTTCTCCCCTGGATGGGCATGGGGAACCCCACCGCGACCCTAATAGAGGGTAAAGCGGAAGATAATGGATGGATGTTAGATTGTCTCTATGTATTACTTCCAAAACGTTTTAGGACAAAGATGAAGAGCTGAAGATGAAATCCACCGCATCAGCGTAAACGCTATAGAGAATAATATTTAAACTAGACGTTCTTGCACACAGTGGCCGGGCCTTGCACGCAGCCAGAGGGCGTACACTTCAGAAATGTTTAGTCTGATTCAGAAAGCCTTGGTGAGTGTATAACGTTTCTGACGGCTTGTTTAACACACAGTGGATCCAAAATGTCTCAGATTAAATAAAGAGTCATATTATTTTGGTGGGCGGCACTGTGGTGTAGTGATTAGCATGTTCTCCTCTCAGCGCTAGGGATTCCCGGTTCGAATCCCTATCTGGGTGGAGTTTCCATGTTCTCCCCGTGTCCACGTGGGTTTCCTCCGGGTTATCCGGTTTCCTCCCACAGTCAAAAAGCATGGATCAAGTCAATTGAGTTCTCCAAATTGCCCCATATAGAGTGTGTCTGTGTCCAGTGATAGATTGGTGTCCTGTCCTGGGTCTATCTGCCCAGCGCTTGGGACGTTCTCCCCTGGATGGGCATGGGGAACCCCCCCCCCCCCCCCCCGCGACCCTAATAGAGGATAAAGTGGGAGATAATGGATGGATGGATTATTTTGGTGGGCGGCACTGTGGTGTAGTGATTAGTGTGTCTGCCTCTCAGAGCTGGGCATCCAGGTTTGAATCCCCATCTGGGTGGAGTTTCCATGTGGAAACCCCCGTGGGGGTCCACGTGGGTTTCCTCCGGGTTCTCCGGTTTCCTCCCACAGTCCAAAAACATGGAGCAAGTCAATTGAGTTCTCCAAATTTCCCCATATAGAGTGTGTGTTTCTATGTGGGTGGGTGTGTGCCTAGCGATGGATTGGCGCCCTGTCCTGGGTCTATCTGCCCAGCGCTCGGGACGTTCTCCCCTGGATGGGCATGGGGAACCCCCCCCCGCAACCCTAATAGAGGATAAAGCTGAAGATGATGGATGGATTATTTTGGTGGGCGGTACTGTGGTGTAGAGATTAGCACATGTGCCTCTCAGCGCTGGGCATCCAGGTTGGAATCCCGATCTGGGTGGAGTTTCCACGTTCTCCCCGTGTCCACGTGGGTTTCCTTCTGCTTCTCCGGTTTCCTCCCACAGTCCAAAAACATGGATCAAGTCAATTGAATTCTCCAAATTGCCCCATATAGAGTGTGTGTGTGTCTATGTGGGTGAGTGTGTTCCCAGTGATGGATTGGTGTCCTGTCCTGGGTCTATCTGCCCAGCGCCCGAAACGTTCTACCCTGGATGGGCATGGGAACCTCCCCCCACGACCCTAGTAGGATAAAGCGGAAGATAATGGATGGATGGATGTTTGAGATGATGACATTCATTACTAAGATGCCACACAGGGCCTGCTGTAAATACAAGACTGAAAGATTCCGCTGGCGGTGTGGAGACAACAAAGAGAGTCGGTTGGCTGTCGTAGAAACAAAAACAATTCCCAATTACCCCGAACCCAACTTTGAGAAGAATGGGCGGGAAACCAAGGAAATGCATCCACTGATAAGTCAGACAATGCAGGGTGGTGTGGTGGTTAGAACGTCTGCCACTCACACTGGGAATACATGTTCTCCCTGCGTCACCGTGGGTGTTCTCCAGATTTGAATCCCAATCTTGGTGGAATTGCATTTTCCCCTGGATCAGTATGGGGAACCCTCCCGCGATCCTAATATGGGATTAAGTAGACGATGCCGGATTAACGGATAGATAGTGTGTGTGTGTTATGCGCTAGGGATTCCCGGTTCGAATCCCAATCTGGGTGGAGTTTCCATGTTCTCCCCGTGTCCACGTGGGTTTCCTCTGGGTTCTCCGGGTTCCTCCCACAGCCCAAAAACATGGATCAAGTCAATTGAATTCCCCAAATTGCCCCATATAGAGTGTGCGTGTGTGAGTGAGTGTGTGTCCAGTGATAGATTGGCGTCCTGTTCTAGGTGTATCTGCCCAGGACCAAAAAAACGTCTCCTGGTTACCCCCCCCCCCCCCACCCCCGTGACCCTATTAGAGGACTAAGCTAAAAAAAAAAAAAAATGAATGAGATGAGATGAGACCAAGGGGCGGCACGGTGGCTTAGTGGTTAGCATGTTCTCCTCTCAGCGCTGGGGATCCAGATTCGAATCCCAATCTGGGTGGAGTTTCCATGTTCGCCCTGTGTCCGTGTGGGTTTCCTTCGGGTTCTCCGGGTTCCTCCCACAGTCCAAAAACATGGATCAAGTCAATTGAATTCCCCAAATTGCCCCATATAGAGTGTGTGTGTGTGTGTGAGTGTGTGTCCAGTGATAGATTGGCGTCCTGTCCTGGGTGTATCTGCCCAGCGCCTGAAACGTTCTCCCCTGGATGGGCATGGGGAACCCCCCCCCCCCCCCCCCGCGACCCTAATAGAGGATAAAGCGGAAGATAATGGATGGATGGAGATGAGACCAAAATGTTGGTAAAATAATGAATTTTTATATATATTTCAGTTTTTTTTGTTGTTTATAGAGGAGGCATCTTTTTTAAAAGTGTGTGCTGTCAAAAAAATAATTTCAGATGAGTCTGCATCCATCTACATATTAATGATATCATAATAAAACTATGATAAACAGCATGTAGAATAGAATAGAATAGAATAGAATTCAACTTTATTGTCATTGCTCTTTATAAACAACGAAATGCAGTTTGTATCCATCCAGAAGTGCTTTAGCAGATATATATATATATATATATATATATATATATATATATATATATAGGGCGGCACGGTGGATTAGTGGTTGGCATGTTCTCCTCTCAGCGCTAGGGATTCCCGGTTCGAATCCCAATCTGGGTGGAGTTTCCATGTTCTCCCCGTGTCCGTGTGGGTTTCCGCCGGGTTCTCCGGGTTCCTCCCACAGCCCAAAAACATGGATCAAGTCAATTGAGTTCCCCAAATTGCCCCATATAGAATGTGTTTCTGTGAGTGAGTGTGTGTCCAGTGATAGATTGGCGTCCTGTCCTGGATGTATCTGCCCAGCGCCCGAGACGTTCTCCCCTGGATGGGCATGGGGAACCCCACCGCGACCCTAATAGAGGATAAAGCGGGAGATAATGAATGGATGAATGAAATAAGTATCAATGTACAGACTATAAACAGATTATAAATAAGAAATATAGCTGCTCAACGTCTGTACATGCTCATAGTTTGTATATAGCTTCTTACTGTTGATACAATACCTACG
This sequence comes from Corydoras sp. C115, assembly GCA_019802505.1. Taxonomy (NCBI): domain Eukaryota; kingdom Metazoa; phylum Chordata; class Actinopteri; order Siluriformes; family Callichthyidae; genus Corydoras; species Corydoras sp. C115. The sequence goes on along the minus strand of JAFMOC010000025.1, from coordinate 20,580 downwards.
TTATGACCCTATAAGCCTTAAACAGAAGCTGAACCACAGACATGTCTGAGACATTATCACACGTTCTCAAGTAGTTCCACACGCAGTGCTGCTCTTAGTAGATTACAGCCTGAAGGAAATGACATCACCCCATTTGTCCTTTCCTCTCCAGCTCGATCCCTGTTCACTTGCTATATTTGGTAGACAGAAGGAAGCTCGGGCGCTCCGTCAGTTCAGCAGTGACGAGGATCAAACCCGTCATAAAGCTAACGTATTCCATATCACAAAAAACACTTGCTGTAAAGTTTGAAATCTTTTATGTTCAGGAAATGCTTCTGTATCAGGATTAATAAAACAATATGCTACAAAACTCGGGATCGATAACATCCCGATAATTATCTGGAACCCTACTCGCAAAATCAAAACGAGACGGATCGGGAAAGACACATTTATTACATCCATCCATCCATTATCTCCCGCTTTATCCTCTACTAGGGTCAGGGGGTCGGGGGGGCGGGGGGGTTCCCCATGCCCATCCAGGGGAGAACGTTTCGGGCGCTGGGCAGATACACCCAGGACAGGGTGCCAATCTATCACTGAACACACTCACTCACACAGACACTCTCTATATGGGGCATTTTGGAGAATTCAATTCACCATGTTTTTGGACTGTGGGAGGAAACCCACGTGGACACGGGGAGAACATGGATACTCCACCCAGATGGGGATTCGAATCGGGAATCCCTAGTGCTGAGAGGAGAACATGCTAAGGCACCGTGTCACCCACATTTATTACAACTCCATCCATCCATCCATTGTCTTCCGCTTTATCCTCTACTAGGGTCGCGGGGGGGGGGTTCCCCATGCCCATCCAGGGGAGAACGTTTCGGGCACTGGGCAGATACACCCAGGACAGGACGCCAATCTATCACTGGACACACTCACTCACACAGACACACTCTATATGGGGCAATTTGGAGAACTCAATTGACTTGATCCATGTTTTTGGACTGTGGGAGGAAACCGGAGAACCCGGAGGAAACCCACGTGGACACGAGGAGAACATGGAAACTCCACCCAGATGGGGATTCGAACCAGGAATCCCTAGCGCTGAGAGGAGAACATGCCAACCACTAAGCCACCGTGCCGCCCTCAGTTTGAGAACCAGTTTCTCGATTTTTATCATGCCCAAAGCTAATTAGAAAAATATAGGCACCCTACAAAACAAATATTTGGAATCTTAGTCTAGAACACGGCGGCACGGTGGTTTAGTGGTAGCATGTTCTCCTCTCAGCGCTAGGGATTCCCGGTTCGAATCCCCATCTGGGTGCAGTTTCCAAGTTCTCCCCGTGTCCGCGTGGGTTTCCCCCGGGTTCTCCGGTTTCCTCCCACAGTCCAAAAACACGGATCAAGTCAATTGAGTTCTCCAAATTGCCCCATATAGAGTGTGTATGAGTGACTGATTGTGTGTCCAGTGATAGATTGGCGTCCTGTCCTGGGTGTATCTGCCCAGCACCCGAGACGTTCTCCCCTGGATGGGCATGGGGAACCCCCCCGCGACCCTAATAGAGAATAAAGCGGGAGATAATAAATGAATGAATGGCTGTTCTCTTGTCAGATACACCAAAGTCTCTCAGCGCTGGGGATCTAGGTTCGAATCCCAATCTGGGTGGAGTTTCCATGTTCTCCCCGTGTCCGCGTGGGTTTCCTCCGGGTTCTCCGGTTTCCTCCCACAGTCAGTGATGGATTGGCACCCTGTCCTGGGTCTATCTGCCCGAGATGCTCTCCCCTGGATGGGCATGGGGAACCCCACCGCGACCCTAATAGAGGATAAAGCGGAAGATAATGAACAAATGAATGAATGAGTCTAGAACACACTATTATCTGCATATAGTTCTTCTTAGAACACTGACAGAATGTATTATAGTTTGGATAATGGATGTTATGGAGTGTGTAAGTGGGCAGCTAGTCTCTCCCATACATGGCTCTTTCTCGGTGTAAGCAGTGCTGTCATTTCTGGATTGCAGAAGGAATGTTCTAGACACACGCTGGCTGACGTTTTTTTTTTTTTTACTCTGGTCTCTCGGTCTTTCGCTCTTAGTTGTGAAAAAGAGCGAATTCTTTAGAAAGTTAAATGTGGGCCTGTCTAACGTTCTGTTGCCTGCAGGAACACTTATTTCTGTTTTTATCTTCTAGAGCTAAAAGGTTGCTTCAAACATTTTGAAAAGGCCAATGTTCGGGCATTTTTAACGTATGTGTGTGTGTTTCCTTTGCCCTGGTCTCTCTGTATTTCATCTTTGTGTTGGCAGAAAGTGTTTTTTCCCACAGAAGCTGTTCCTCTATCAATCTTATCCAGTAATAACATGCACGGAAACGACTGTTCTAACTCTAATATGTGGGTTTGAACTCCTGAAGGCTTGGGACTTGTTCTCCAACGGCACAAACTGGCATACTATATACTGGCATATCCTCTATTAGGGTCGGGGGGGGGAGGGTTCCCCATGTCCATCCAGGGGAGAACGTTTCAGGCGCTGGGCAGATACACCCAGGACAGGACGCCAATCTACCACTGGCAACACTCTCACTCACACAGACACACTCTATATGGGGCAACTTGGAGAATTCAATTGACCTTGATCCATGTTTTGGACTGTGGGAGGAAACCCAGGCGGACATGGGGAGAACATGGAAACTCCACCCAGATTGGGATTCGAACAGTGCTGAGAGGAGAACATGCTAACCACTAAGACGCAGTGCCGCCCTACTGGCATACATGTCACATTTGACATTAGTAACATTAGTAACATTAGTTATTTAAATGGCGGCGCGGTGGCTTAGTGGTTAGATACTCCCAGGACAGGGCACCAATCTATCGCTGGACACACACTCACTCACACAGACACACTCTATATGGGGCAATTTGGAGAATTCGATTGACTTGATCCATGTTTTTGGACTGTGGGAGGAAACCGGAGAACCCGGAGGAAACCCACGCGGACACGGGGAGAACGTGGAAACTCCACCCAGATGGGGATTCGAACCTGAATCCCTAGCGCTGAGAGGAGAACATGCTAACCACTAAGCCACCGTGCCGCCATTAATAATAATCATAATTCATTCATTCATTATCTCCCGCTTTATCCTCTATTAGGGTTGTGGGGGGGGGGGGGTTCCCCCATGCCCATCCGGGGAGAACGTTTCGTGCGCTGGGCAGATACACCCAGGACAGGGCACCAATCTATCGCTGGGCACACACTCACTCACACAGACACACTCTATATGGGGCAATTTGGAGAATTCGATTGACTTGATCCATGTTTTTGGACTGTGGGAGGAAACCGGAGAACCCGGAGGAAACCCACGCGGACACGGGGAGAACATGGGAACTCCACCCAGATGGGGATTCGAACCGGGAATCCCTAGTGCTGAGAAGAGAACATGCTAACCACTAAGCCACCGTGCCGCCCGACTTAAATTGATCTTATTTTATTTTTATTTTATTTATAGAGTATTCCAGGGTTTACAATATAAAAACTTCAGGATTTCAGTGGCACCTCAACACATTCTTCCAAAGCATGCAGCTCTCATTTGGACACGGGGTCAATTTAATTGTGAGGAGGAGAGATGCTAAACAAAAAGTCAAAGGCACAGCCTAAAGACTAATATGGTGGAACAGAAGCTGCTTTCTTCTTAGGAAATGCTTATTAGTAGGGAAGGTAATATCTCGGCACATGAGTTAATGTGATGTACAAGCACACGGGTGACTGCATACAAGATATTACACATGATTCCCTCATTTAACAATGGCCCCTTGTTCTAAATCCCAAAATGACTTTAGACAGTCCCAGTTTCAGTCCTGAGTGTACACACATCCACAGCACTGAATCACAGAGGTGTAAAAAACCAAATCAACTCAAATCAGGTTTATTAGTGCCATGTGTAGTTATACACGGTACAGCCAGTGATTCTATTCTGACATCTTTACAAAAGAATAAGTAAAAAGTAACTGAAACTGTATGTATTTACAATTTACAATTAAAGTTTAAAAAAGAGAAAATGTACAGATATAATATGTATATTCATTATCTCCCGCTTTATCCACTATTAGGGTCGCGGTGGGGTTCCCCATGCCCATCCAGGGGAGAACGTCTCGGGCGCTGGGCAGATACACCCAGGACAGGACGTCAATCCATCACTGGGCACACACTCACTCACACAGACACACTCTATATGGGGCAATTTTGAGAATTTGAGAATTGACCTTGATCCATGTTTTTGGACTGTGGGAGGAAACCGGAGAACCCGGAGGAAACCCACGCGGACACGGGGAGAACATGGAAACTCCACCCAGATGGGGATTCGAACTGGGAATCCCTAGCGCTGAGAGGAGAACATGCTAACCACTAAACCACTGTGCCGCCTATATATATAATTCATTCATTATCTCCCGCTTTATCCTCTATTAGGGTCGCGGTGGGGTTCCCCATGCCCATCCAGGGAAGAACGTCTCGGCAGATAGACCCAGGACAGGGCGCCAATCCATCGTTGGGCACACACTCACTCACCCACACACACTCTATATGGGGCAATTTGGAGGATTCAATTGACTTGATCCATGTTTTTGGACTGTGGGAGGAAACCGGAGAACCCGGAGGAAACCCACGCGGACACGGGGAGAACATGGAAACTCCACCCAGATGGGGATTCGAACTCGGAATCCCTAGGGCTGAGAGGAGAACGTGCTAACCACTAATCCACCGTGCCGCCATTATATATATAATATAAACAAAAATTATATAAGTTATAATTAAAGTGAGTGGTGCATCTATGTGCAAGTAATGCAGTGCAGGGTTAAAACGTTGTTTGAGTATTAAAGGTGTTGTGGGTGGGATTATGCCCGTTTAGTCCTGGTTCAGGGTCCGAATCGCCGTTGGGAAGAAGCTCCTCCTTGTCCTCTCTGTGTTTGCCTTCAGGACACGAAAACGTCGTCCTGATGGCAACAGAGTGAAGCTTGTTGTCAGGATGACTGAAGTCTTCCACAATCTTTTTGGCTTTGGACCAGCACCGCTTCCTGTAGATGGTCCGGAGGTCTGGAAGTGCTACCATCTTGCTTTTATTTCGGTTCGAATCCCCATCTGGGTGGAGTTTCCATGTTCTCCCTGTGCCTGCGTGGGTTTCCTCCGGGTTCTCTGGTTTCCTCCCACAATCAAAAACATGGATTAAGTCAATTGAATTCTCCAAATTGCCCCATATAGAGTGTGTCTATCTGCCGAGACGTTCTTCCCTGGATGGGCATGGGGAACCCCACCGCGACCCTAATAGAGCAAAAAGCGGGTGATAATGAATGAATTATATATATATATAGGCGGCACGGTGGCTTAGTGGTTAGCATGTTCTCCTCTCAGCGCTAGGGATTCCCGGTTCGAATCCCCAACTTGGTTGAAGCTTCCATGTTCTCCCCGTGTCCGCGTGGGTTTCCTCCGGGCTCTCCGGTTTCCTCCCACAGTCCAAAAACATGGATCAAGTCAATTGAATTCTTAAAAATTGCCCCATATAGAGTGTGTCTGTGTGAGTCAGTGTGTGTCCAGTGATAGATTGGCGTCCTGTCCTGGGTGTATCTGGGTGTATTTTTAAAAGTTTATGAAATTTTTCGTGCATTATGTTGTGTATTTTTGGCATTTTTTAAACGTTTCTGTTGTGTTTGTCATGTGTTCCGTGCATTATGCAGCGTTTGTCATGTTTTTGAAGTTTTTCGTGCATTATGTTGTGTTTTTTGGCATTATAAAAAGTTTGTGCAGCGTTTCTCATGTTTTTTTATGTTTTTGTGCGTTGTGTTGTGTTTTTTTTGGCATTTTTTAAAAAACATTTCTGTTGTGTTTGTCATGTGTTCCGTGCATTCTGCAGAGTTTCAGGTGTTTTTGAAGTTTTTTGTGCATTATCTTGTGTTTTTTGGCATTTTTAAAAGTTTATGAAGTTTTTTGTGCATTATGTTGTGTATTTTTGGCTTTTTTTTTAAACGTTTCTGTTGTGTTTGTCATGTGTGCTGTGCATTATGCAGCGTTTGTCATGTTTTTGAAGTTTTTCGTGCATTATGTTGTGTTTTTTGGCATTTTAAAAAGTTTGTGCAGCGTTTCTCATGTTTTTTATGTTTTTGTGCATTGTGTTATGTTTTTTTTTGCATTTTTTAAAAAACATTTCTGTTGTGTTTGTCATGTGTTCCGTGCATTCTGCAGAGTTTCAGGTGTTTTTGAAGTTTTTTGTGCATTATCTTGTGTTTTTTGGCATTTTTAAAAGTTTATGAAGTTTTTTGTGCATTATGTCGTGTATTTTTGGCTTTTTTTTTAAACGTTTCTGTTGTGTTTGTCATGTGTTCCGTGCATTATGCAGCGTTTGTCATGTTTTTGAAGTTTTTCGTGCATTATGTTGTGTTTTTTGGCATTTTAAAAAGTTTTTGCAGTGTTTCTCATGTTTTTGCCATTTTTTAAACGTTTCTGCTGTGTTTATCATGTGTTCTGTGCATTCTGCAGAGGTTCCGCTGTTTTTGAAGATTTCCGTGCATTATGTTGTGTTTTTTGGCATTTTTAAAAGTTTTTGAAGATTTTCGTGCGTTGTGTTGTGTTTTTTTTGCCATTTTTTAAAAACGTTTCTGTTGCGTTTGTCATGTGTTCCGTGCATTATGTTGTGTTTTTTGCCATTTTTAAAAAGTTTCCGCAGCGTTTCTCATATTTTTGATGCTTTTTGTGCATTATGTTGTGTTTTTTGCCATTTCTGCTGCATTTCTTGTGGTTTTCGTTTCATTTCTTACATTTTATTAAATGTTTTTTGTCCGTTTCTGCTGCGTTTTTCACAGATTGTTTCATTCTGCAGCGTTTCTCATGTTTTTGACAATTAGTTAAATTTCACATTTAGCACGACATTTTGACAGTGTTTTTTTTTTGTTGACATTTTTCAAGCACACAGTCCAAAATCATGGCTTTAAGGTGAATTGACGGTTCTAAATTGCCCTATCTAAACTGTCTGTTTATAGTGTCTGTGTGAGTGAGTGTGTGCCCAGTGATAAATTGGCACCCTATCCTGGGTGTATCTGCCCAGCACTTGAAACATTCTCCCCTGGATGGACATGAGGATGAACCCCCCTCCTCCCTGCCACCCTAGTAGAGGATTAAGTAGAAGATAATAAACAACTAAATGAATAATGAGTTGATTGGAGATTAATTAAATTAACAGCAGAGGACAAACAAACACCCCACAACATAAATTAACAAAAAAACTGAAGAGAATGTCAAAATTAAAGGATCTTAATAATCTCTGACCCCGTGATTGCACAGTATTTAGGTGTTTCACTATGTAAGTTCTCAAATTAATAAATTAAATAAAATAAATTGGGTCATTTATTGGACGCTTTTATCCAAAGCGACTTACAAGGTGAGCACAGGGTTAATCACAACATCCCTGGAGCAATAAGGGTTAAGGGTCTCACTCAAGGACCCACACTAACTTCAGTGGACCTGGGATTTGAACCCCCAACCTTCAGATTGACAACCCAACACCCTAACCACTGAGCTAACCTGCTCTAATTAATGGAAATTGTTGGGAAGTCTGATGAAATCTGGGTTATAAATGCTGAGGGCAGACAGCGCTGTTGAATATGAGTGACCGCATTACGTCATCCCTACTGATAATCTTTCTTTGGCATTTTATTTGTTAAATTAAGGCTTATTTACCATGCAAATAGTGTTGGCGCAGTTTTAGAAAGTTCCCCATGTTTTCTGAAAGTGGTGTGTGTATACGATGAGTGAAATGAACTACTGCAGAAACTTAGGTACCCTTTTTAATAGTTTGAAGTGGCTGTTCAGTGTATGATTTTGTATTTTGGCATTAAGTCTATGAATTATGGATATGTTGGCTATAAGACTTTGGAGTCTGAGGGGGTGATGATGGAGTCTAACAGCACTTAATGAAAAAAGGAACCATTTCTGTACTTGTATGTGTCAACACCAACTGTAGGCTTCGGTTTTGCTTCACATTCGAATCAAGAAGAGAAAAAGGCAATACGTAATACAGAAAGAGAGAGATAATGATACTCTAAATGTTCTTTTTTGTGCATTTGTAAGGCATTTCTCATGTTTTTGACATTTTTTATGCATTATAATTTTTTATACTGTTTTTTGAGCATTTCTGCTACATTTCTTGTGTTTTTATTATTATTAATATCCATCCATATATTATCTTCCGCTTTTATCCTCTACTAGGGTCGTGGGGGGTTCCGCATGCCCATCCAGGGGAGAACGTTTCGGGCGCTGGGCAGATACACCCAGGACAGGACGCCAATCTATCACTGGGCACACACTCACTCACACACAAACACTCTATATGGGGCAATTTGGAGAATTCAATTAACCTTGATCCATGTTTTTGGACTGTGGGAGGAAACCGGAGAACCCGGAGGAAACCCACGTGGACATGGGGAGAACATGGAAACTCCACCCAGATGGGGATTCGAACCGGGAATCCCTAGAACTGAAAGGAGAACGTGCTAACCACTAAGCCACCGTGCCGTCCTTAAAAAAAAAAAGTTATTTATATTTTTCTTGTTTCATTCATTCATTATCTCCCGCTTTATCCTCTATTAGGGTCGCGGTGGGGTTCCCCATGCCCATCCAGGGGAGAACATCTCGGGCGCTGGGCAGATAGACCCAGGACAGGGCGCCAATCCATCACTGGGCACACACTCACTCACACAGACACACTCTATATGGGGCAATTTTGAGAATTCAATTGACTTGATCCATGTTTTTGGACTGTGGGAGGAAACCGGAGAACCCGGAGGAAACCCACGCGGACACGGGGAGAACATGGAAACTCCACCCAGATGTGGATTCGAACCGGGACTCCCTAGCGCTGAGAGGAGAACATGCTAACCACTAAGCCTCCGTGCCGCCCTTTTAAAAAAAATGTCATTAATATTTTGCTTGTTTCAAATGTGTGTTTTTTTTAAAGACAATTTCTTCTTTTGCATTTTTGGTTTTCGTCAAGTCTTTCAGGTTTTTTGTGCACTTATGGCGTGTTTTTTTGGGCGTTTTCAGGTTTCTGCAGCATTCCTCATGTTTGTGACATTTTCGAGCATGTCTGCTGCATGGTGCATGGTTCTCATTTCATGGTTTTAGTGCATTTCTAGTTTTTGTCGTGATGAGTGAAACAAAAAAAACAACAAAAAAAACACTGCAGAAGCTTAGGGGACTTAAAAGTTTCAAGTGGCTGTTTAGTGTACAATTGCTGCGATGTTGTATTTTGGCATTAAGTCTATGAATTATGAATATGTCGGCTATAAGATTTTGCAGGCTTTGGGGATGATGAAGGAGTCTGACAACAAAAAAGGAAACGTTTTTGTACAAACGTGTCAACACTAACTGTATGCTTCCATCCATCCATCCATTATCTTCCGCTTGTCCGGGGTTCGGGTCGCGGGGGCAGCAACCGAAGTAGGGAGACCCAGACCTCCCTCGCCCCAGCCACCTCCGCCAGCTCGACTGGGGGAACCCGAGGCCTTCCCAGACCAGCTGAGAGATATAACCCCTCCAGCGTGTCCTGGGTCTTCCCCGGGGTCTCCTCCCAGCTGGACTTGCCTGGAACACCTCCCTAGGAAGGCGCCCAGGAGGCATCCTTACCAGATGCCCCAACCACCTCAACTGGCTCTTTTCGATGCGGAGGAGTAGCGGCTCCACTCCGAGTCTTCTCACCCTGTCTCTAAGGGAGAGCCCAGCCACCATGCGGAGAGAACCCATTTCCATCCATCCATCCATCCATCCATCCATCATCTTCGGGTCGCGGGGGCAGCAACCGAAGTAGGGAGACCCAGACCTCCCTCGCCCTAGCCACCTCCACCAGCTCGACTGGGGGAACCCCGAGGCCTTCCCAGACCAGCTGAGATATTAATCCCTCCAGCGTGTCCTGGGTCTTCCCTGGGGTCTCCTCCCAGCTGGACTTGCCTGAAACACCTTCCTAGGAAGGCGCCCAGGAGGCATCCTTACCAGATGCCCCAACCACCTCAACTGGCTCCTTTCGATGCGGAGGAGTAGTGGCTCCACTCCGAGTCTTCTCACCCTGTCTCTAAGGGAGAGCCCAGCCACCCTGCGGAGAGAACCCATTTCCATCCATCCATCCATCCATTATCTTCCGCTTGTCCGGGGTTCGGGTCGCGGGGGCAGCAACCGAAGTAGGGAGACCCAGACCTCCCTCGCCCCAGCCACCTCCGCCAGCTCGACTGGAGGAACCCCGAGGCCTTCCCAGACCAGCTGAGAGATATAATCCCTCCAGCGTGTCCTGGGTCTTCCCCGGGGTGTCTTTCCAGCTGGACTTGCCTGGAACACCTCCCTAGGAAGGCGCCCAGGAGGCATCCTTACCAGATGCCTTAACCACCTCAACTGGCTCCTTTCGATGCGGAGGAGTAGTGGCTCCACTCCGAGTCTCTCCCGGATGACCGAGCTTCTCACCCTGTCTCTAAGGGAGAGCCCAGACACCCTGCGGAGAGAACCCATTGTATCCGCGATCTCGCTCTTTCGGTCATTACCCAAAGCTCATGACCATAGGTGAGGGTCAGAACGTAGATCGACTGGTAAATCCAGAGCCTTGCCTTGTGGCTCAGCTCCTTCTTTACCACAACAGACCGGTATAGGGTCCACATCACTGCTGACCCCACGCTGATCCGTCTGTCAATCTCACGCTCCATCTTCCCATCACTCGTGAACAAGACCCCGAGATACTAAACTCCTCCACTTGAGGCAAGATCTGATCCCTGACCCAGAGAGGACTCTCTACCCTTTTCCGACTGGGCAATACGTAATACAGAGAGAGAGAGAGAGAGAATACTCTCCTTACTCACTGTACTGTTGGATGCTGTGACATCATCACCCACCAAACATTTCAGGCTTTGAGGTATGTCCATAAAAGGAAGTGCATGCCAGGACTACTGTGTGTGTGTGTGTGTGTGTGTGTGTGAAAGAGAGAGGGAGCGAGACACATCCGATTTTGCAATGGAGAGTTTTAACAGTATCCGTCTACACGAAAGGCTACAAGAAACTAACAGTAAGTTTGGTTCATGGTTCTACTTTGGTTCTTACAGTAAATGCACCTGGACTTTGTATACGAGCAAACCACAAACCAACCAACCGTGACTCTCAGACCTCGAACCCCACCTTCTCACGACTATAAAAGTCTATACGATACAGGGATGATAACGGGATCCATTCAACCATTATCTTCCGCTTTATCCTCTATTAGGGTCGCGGGGGGGTTCCCCATGCCCATCCATGGGAGAACGTTTCGGGCGCTGGGCAGGTACACCCAGGACAGGACACCAATCTATCACTGAACACATTTACTCACACAGACACACTCTATATGGGGCAATTTGGAGAATTCAATTGACCTTGATCCATGTTTTTGGACTGTGGGAGGAAACCGGAGAACCCGGAGGAAACCCACACGGACACGGGGAGAACATGGAAACTCCACCTGGATTGGGATTCGAACCGGGAATCCCTAGTGCTGAGAGGAGAACATGCCAACCACTAAGCCCATGATAACGTCATGATAAAATAACAGATAAATTATCTGTCAAACCTCAACAACACGAACCTCCGACTTCCCGGTTCGAATCCCCATCTGGGTGGAGTCTCCATGGTCTCCCCGTGTCCGCGTGGGTTTCCTCCGGGTTCGCCGGTTTCCTCCCACAGTCCAAAAACATGGATCAAGTCAATTGAGTTCTGCAAATTGCCCCATATAGAGTGTGTCTGTGTGAGGGAGTGTGTGTCCAGCCATAGATTGGCGTCCTGTCCTGGGTGTATCTGCCCAGCGTCCGAAACGTTCTCCCCTGGATGGGCATGGGGAACCCCCCCACCTTTTGGGAGGAAACGGGAGAACCCGGAAATGCTGACACAGGGAGAACATGGAAACTCCACCCAGATTGGGATTCAAACCTGGGTCCCAAGCGCTGAGAGATGGACGTGCTGACCACTAAGCCACCTGGTTAATTAATTGACAAATCAAATGAGACGAGGGAACCGCGGAGAAAAGAGCCAGTGTCTGCGTTTGGTTGTTGTTTGACTAAAAGTTTAACATATCTGACCTGATGGTGTAACAGTAACCTGTAGCTCGGGTAACTCGTGAATGGGGGGCTTTTATCGCACAGACAGCAGCACAACGTGAGCTATTAATAATGCACCAGACTTCAGTGCGTATCCCAGCTGTTTTCAAGAAACTGCATTACCTTCTCCAGAAGTGTCTCAAACTAAGAACAACATTATAATTATAATTGGATTAAAGGAATTGAATTATCCTTTCATTCATTATCTCCCACTTTATCCTCTATCAGGGTCACGGTGGGGTTCCCCATGCCCATCTAGGGGAGAACGTCTCGGGCGCTGGGCAGATACACCCAGGACAGGACACCAATCCATCACTGGGCACACACTCACTCACACACACACTCTATATGGGGCAATTTGGAGAATTGATCCATGTTTTTGGACTGTGGCAGGAAAGCGGAGAACCCGGAGGAAACCCACGCGGACACGGGGAGAACATGGAAACTCCACCCGGTTTGGGATTCCATCCAGGGGAGAACGTTTCGGGCGCTGGACAGATACACCCAAGACAGGACGCCAATCTATCACTGGACACACACTCACTCACACAAACACACTCTAAATGGGGCAATTTGGAGAATTCAATTGATCTTGATCCATGTTTTTGGACTGTGGGAGGAAACCGGAGAACCCGGAGGAACTGCATTACCTTCTACAGAAGTGTCTCACAGTGCAAACTAAGAACAACATTATAATTGGATTAAAGGAATTGAATTATCCTTTCATTCATTATCGCACTAGGGATTCCCGGTTCGAATCCCCAGGAGTTTCCATGGTCTCCCCGTGTCTGCGTGGGTTTCCTCCGGGTTCTCCGGTTTCCTCCCACAGTCCAAAAACATGGATCAAGTCAATTTCATTCTTCAAATTGCCCCATATAGTGTGTGTTTGTGTGAGTGAGTGTGTGCCCAGCGATAGATTGGCGTCCTGTCCTGGGTGCATCTGCCCAGCGCCCGAAACGTTCTCCCCTGGATGGGCATGTGGAACCCCCCCCTCCCCCCCGCAACCCTAGTAGAGGATAAAGCCGAAGATAATGGATGGATATTGGAACGGTAAGGTAGTGGTTAACATGTTTGCCTATCAGCGCTGGGTATCAAATCCCAATCTGGGTGTTCTCCATGTTCTCCCCATGTCCATGTCGGTTTATCTCTGGGTTTTTCTCCCACAGTCCAAAATCATTTACATTTAATCAAATTACATGGATTCAAGGTAAATTGAATTTCTAAATTGCCCCTAAATTGCATGTTTGTTTGTGTGTGTTACTCAGCAAAACATCGGCGCCCTATCCTAAGTGAATATAAGTGAATTCTCCAAATTGCCCCATATGGAGTGTGGTTATGAATGTGTGAGTGAAAGTGCCCAGCACATTGTCCTGGGTGTATGTGCACATGTGTATGTGTGGATGATGGTACGATTGGATCAGACCCCTGTATGTTCTGATTGGTGGACTGTTCTCTGTCCAGCAGCACTGCTGTGTCTGATCCACTAACACAGCACCACCATGTCAGCATCACTGCACTACTGAGAATCATCCACCACCCTAATACCTCCTCTGTGGGGGTCCTGATCATCGGAGAACATACTAAAGCGGACTAACAAAGTATGTAGAGAAACAGATGGACTACAGAATGGAACTGTAGAACTACAAAGTCCATCTATATGATCAGCACCCCCACAGAGCAGGTATTATTAGGGTGGTGGATGATGGTACGAGTGGATCAGACCCCTGTATGTTCTGATTGGTGGACTGTTCTCTGTCCAGCAGCACTGCTGTGTCTGATCCACTAACACAGCACCACCATGGTCAGCATCACTGCACACAGTGTTATCTCCTGTTTCCTACCACAGTCCAAAAACACGAATTAAAGGTGAATTGGCTGCTCTTTATTGCATCTATACAGTGTGTCTCTATATGAGTGAGTGTGTGCCCAGCAATGGATTGACGTCCTGTCCTGGGTGTATCTGCCCAGCGCCCGAAACGTTCTCCCCTGGATGGGTATAGGGAACCTTCCCCTCGACCCAAGTGGAGAATTAAGTGGAAGATAATGGGATGAGATTACTGTTTGATGTGGAGGACCATCATGGTTCTTGACAAAGCCTTAACCTTAGATGACCCCACAGAACATCTTTGAGATTAAGGTGTCAACTGTGGTTTTCTTTGAACTTTGGCATGACTGTTGGTCACACTCCAGCTGTAACAGACTCTGGTATTCGAATGGTGGATATGTTACAGAGACTCACCCCATGTCTTTCTTAGGCCTAACAAAGATGTTCTCCAAAGCCACATCCACAGCCTAACTGCACACACACAGAACAAAATGCACGTTATGTGTTCTACTTGTACATGGCCAAAGAACTTTCATCTCCCACAAAGTTTAAGTGGGATAAAAGCTAAATAAAAGGGAAACCCCGACACAATATAATCACAATAAAGACAAATGCCATCCCCAACTTTTTTTTTGCCATCCATTATCTTCCGCTTTATCCTATAATAGGGTCGGGGGGCGGGGCGGTTCCCCATGCCCATCCAGCGCCCGAAACATTCCCTCCTGGATGGGCATGGAGAACCCCCCCCCCCGTGACCCTAATAGAGGATAAAGTGGAAGATAATGGATGGATGGAGGTTTTCTCAATTACAGAACGTCTCGGGCGCTGGGCAGATAGACCCAGGACAGGGCGCCAATCCATCGCTGGGCACACATTCACTCACACAGACACACTCTATATGGGGCAATTTGGAGAACTCAATTGACTTGATCCATGTTTTTGGATTGTGGGAGGAAACCGGAGAACCCAAAGGAAACCCACGCGGACACGGGGAGAACATGGAAACTCCACCCAGATGGGGATTCGAACCGGGAATCCCTAGTGCTGAGAGGAGAACATGCTAAACACTAAGCCAACGTGTCACCTTGAAATATATTTTATTTTTAAAAACATATTTGTGTGAACGGGCCGGCATGGTGGCTTAGTGGCTGGCATGTTCTCCTCTCAGTGCTGGGGATCCAGGTTGGAATCCCAATCTTGGTGGAGTCTTGATGTTCTCCCCGTTTCCATGTGGGTTTCCTCCGGGTTCCGGGTTCCTCCCACAGTCCAAAAACATTGATCAAGTCTACGGAATTCTCCAAATTGCCCCATATAGAGTGAGTGTGTGCCCAGCGATAGATTGCTGTCCTGTCCTGGGTCTATCTGCCCAGCGCCCGAGACGTTCTCCCCTGGATGGGCATGGGGAACCCCACTGCGACCCTAATAGAGGATAAAGCTGAAGATAATGTTTGAATGGATGGAAAATATATTCCATATATACAAATTTGAACTCGTACAGTCACATCATCGCTCACTCCCTTGTCCAATGAATTAGTCCTGCCTGGAAAAGGGGCGGGGCTTTGTAGGTGTTTCTTACCCAATCAAATTCCACGGCTCGTCACCCTTTAACCCCGCCCATCCAAGTTTCATCCTCCTGTAGGTCCTCCCTACGGTAAACCTCCCTGGGGTTGCCAGATTGACGCCAATCACGTGGGAAATTCCCATAACCCTGGATTCCAACACTATACTGTGAATCAGAAACGAGCAACTTGAAAGTTTGGGAGTGTTTTTTATTTCATTTGGGAGAAATAAGTTCGGTTCGAATCCCCATCTGGGTGGAGTTTTCATGTTCTCCCCGTGTCCGCGTGGGTTTCCTCCGGGTTCTCCAGTTTCCTCCCACAGTCCAAAAACATGGCTCAAGTCGATTGGGGAAATCTCCAATTGCCCCATATAGAAGTGTGTCTGTGTGAGTGAGGTGTGTGCCCAGCGATGGATTGGCGCCCTGTATCCTGGGTGTGATCTGCCCAGCGCTCCGAGACGTTCTCCCCCTGGATTGGTCATTGTAGCCCCACCGCGCACCCTAAATAGAGGATCCAAGTGCGAAGATAAGGAATAAATGAAGTGAAAATGTTTTTTTTCGGCGGCACGGTGGCTTTTGTGGTTAGCACGCTTCTCCTCTCAGCGCTGGGGATTCCGGTTCGAATATCCCCCATCCGTGTTTCTCCCCGCTGTCTGCGTGGGTTTCCTCCTGGTTCATCACGGGTTTCCTTCCACAGTCCAAAAACATGGCTCAAGTCGATTGAATTCTCCAAATTGCCCCATATAGAGTGTGTCTGTGTTAGTGAGTGTGTGACCAGCGATGGATTGGCGCCCTGTCCTGGGTCTATCTGCCCAGCGCCCGAGACGTTCTCCCCTGGATGGGCATGGGGAACCCCACCGCGACCCTAGTAGAGGATAAAGCGGGAGATAATGAATGAATGAATGAATGGCTGTTCTCTTGTCAGATACACCAAAGTCTCTCAGCGCTGGGGATCTAGGTTCGAATCCCCATCTGGGTGGAGTTTCCATGTTCTCCCCGTGTCTGCGTAGGTTTCCTCCGGGTTCTCCGGTGTCCTCCCACAGTCCAAAAACATGGCTCAAGTCGATTGAATTCTCCAAATTGCCCCATATAGAGTGTGTCTGTGTGAGTGAGTGTGTGCCCAACGATGGATTGGCGCCCTGTCCTGGGTCTATCTGCCCAGCGCCCGAGACGTTCTCCCCTGGATGGGCATGAGGAACTGTGGGATTAGTTGAAACATGGCGGCACGGTGGCTTAGTGGTTAGCACGTTCTCCTCTCAGTGCTGGGGATTCCCGGTTCGAATCCCCATCCGTGTTCTCCCCGTGTCCGCGTGGGTTTCCTCCGGGTTCTCCGGTTTCCTCCCACAGTCCAAAAACATGGCTCAAGTCGATTGAATTCTCCAAATTGCCCCATATAGAGTGTGTCTGTGTGAGTGAGTGTGTGCCCAGCGATGGATTGGCACCCTGTACTGGGTCTATCTGCCCAGCGCCCGAGACGTTCTCCCCTGGATGGGCATGGGGAACCCCACCGCGACCCTAATAGAGGATAAAGCGGGAGATAATGAATGAATGAATGAATGAATGAATGTTCGGATGGAGGGGAAATGGAGGTAATCTGGCAACCCCGTAGCCTGGCTTTAGGCAACGAAAAGAAGTCGGAGCGAAGTACGGATGGAGAGAGAGAGAGAGAGAGAGAGAGAGAGAGAGAGAGAGAGAGAGAGAGAGAGAGAGAGAGAGGAAGGGACGGAGAGGGATCGAGACATACAGCGACTCAGAGAGGGACAGCGGGATTCGTCAGGGGGTCCGTCCATTCCCTCCGCAGCGTCTTCAGCACATCGGACTGATCGATCCACCCGCTGATCGGATTAATCGATTAATCGGCCGCCTCTGTAGCATGGACCACCATCACCAACCTCATCACCAGCAGCATCAGCATTATGACGGCGAGTCCAACGAGTACATGCAGCAGGAAGACGACTGGGACCGGGACCTGCTGCTGGACCCCGCCTGGGAGAAACAGCAGAGGAAGGTAAGAGCCAAGGAGCTGTGTGTGTGTGTGTGTGTGTGTGTGTGTGTGTGTGTGTGTGTGTGTTAGAGAAAGAATCCTAAACCTTCACCTTCACCATCACCATCACCAGTACCCAACACCTTCTCAATCCCCTAGATCCTGATGACCAACCTTCAGGGTTCCCATAACTCCATCTGGACCAGAATGCATTGTGTACACCCCCCCCCCCCCCTCATGCCCATCCAGGGGAGAACATGCCAACCACTAAGCCACCATGCCGGCCCGTTCCCACAAATCTGTCTTTACAAATAAAATATATTCCAAGGTGGCACGGTGGCTTAGTGGTTAGAATGTTCTCCTCTCAGCACTGGGGATTCCCGGTTCCCATGTTCTCCCTGTGTCTGCGTGGGTTTCCTCCCGGTTCTCCGGTTTCTAGATCCGGTTGGGTTCCCATAACTCCACTCCATGCTGTTTCCATCTGGACCGGAATGCATTGTGTACATCCATCCCCCCCCCCCCCATGACCATCCAGGGGAGAACATGCCAACCACTAAGCCACCACGCCGGCCCGTTCACACAAATATGTCTTTACAAATAAAATCTATTCCAAGGTGGCTTGGTGGTTAGTATGTTCTCCTCTCAGCGCTGGGGATTCCCGGTTCGTATCCCAATCTCGGTGGAGTTTCCACGTTCTCCCCGTGTCTGCGTGGGTTTGCTCCGGGTTCTCCGGTTTTAGATCCTGATTTCTCCGGTTGGGTTCCCATAACTCCACTCCATGCAGTTTCCATCTGGACCGGAATGCATCGTAATACATCGGAATACATCCATCCCCCCCCGTGCCCATCCAGGGGAGAACGTTTCGGGCGCTGGGCAGATAGACCCAGGACAGGGCGCCAATCCATCAATGAACACACTCTCACTCACATAGACACACTCTATATGGGGCAATTTGGAGAACTCGATTGACCTGAGCCATGTTTTTGGACTGTGGGAGGAAACCGGAGAACCCGGAGGAAACCCACGCGGGCACGGGGAGAACATGGAAACTCCCAGATTGGGATTCGAACCGGGAAGAACATGCCAACCACTAAGGCATCGTGCACATGTGTGTATTAATAACCATAGACTGCTCAAGCTCGCACTTGAAAGTGCAGGGTCGCATCTGAAGAACTCCAAGAACTTCTGGGGATGGCCACGCACACTCCACAGACCTCCAGGCTGTCGGGTCATGTCCTATATAGCACCTAATAAGGGGGGGTTCTATTTGGCATGTCCCGCTCGTTCCGTTATTGACTGAATCGAATTGCTGCCATCATGTGGAATGGTGAGCTGTTGGGAGGGGGGTTATTTAGCATTAATACATGGATACGAGGATGTTTCCAATATACGGAGGGTATAGAAAGGGTCGAAATCTATAACATGTCATACATGGGTGATCTATAATGTCAGAAAGATGGGTATAGACTCCAGACATTACAGCTATATATATTAAATGTAATATTCAGATGGCTTACCATAAGAGAAACCACAGAAGCGTCATTTAGAAGTCGAAATTTGCACAAACAAAGGGTGCAATATGAGAAAACATCCTAAACGTATGCTGCTATATAACTAGATACATACCAGGATTCTATATACACTAGAACCATATATTTTTTTGCATGGAATATGACACTGCATTACATGCATGACCCTGCAGGGAGACACTGTGGTATACAGAGTGGCTATGTGGAAAAGGGAGTTAGGAGCTGTTTGGGATACAGCCTTTTTCATTATAAAGCTGAAAGTCAGTAAAAAGGGTCACATGAGCGGCCCGTAAGTTCCCTAATGAGTGCGAGTATGAGAGGAAGCGCAAGTCTGGAAAGGTATTTGGTGCGTGGCCGAAATAATGGCTCCCACACTTTTACTTTCTTGACTTTTTTTGTTGAATAGTGAGGGGAAAGGGGGGGGGGGGGACTAAGCTGCCTGCGGTTAGGGCAGGGCTAACGGGATCCAGCCTGCCCAAAAATGGAAATAACAGGCCGGCACGGCGGCGAATGCCGGTGCTGCTGCTGCTGCTGCTGCTGGAAAACTTTTCCCCTCGTTTCCTTTTTTTTTTTTTTTTTTTTTTCTTCTTTTTTTCTTTCCCTGAGTAAAAGACTGCAGCCGGTCATTCCCCGAATTATGTCATCATCCGAGAGCTACCGAGAGGAAGAGTGCACATTCAGGTATGTGCATGGTACAGGGAGGGAACCCGTTCTCATCATATCTGCGGCAGGGCTTTCCAAAAAAGGATACTCCACCTTTAAGTTATCTGGGACTGATGCTGTAATAAATGTATCCCATGGTTCCATAAATTCCATCCCATATATAGTGTCCTACGTTTGAGGAAACGGCAGCTCTGCCCGTCTTTACATCATATACACTTAACAAGAACGTTCTAGAGTCAGCAGTTTCATTAAATGTTGAGTGGCTAGTTCTGTAGTATGGTGGCGCCATTATTACATGGTATTGTAGAACACACAATGGTTAGTGGTTAGCACGGTCGCCTCTCGGCGCTTGGGATCTAAGTTCGAATCCCAATCTGGGTGGAGTTTCCATGTTCCATGTTCTCCCCGTGTCCATGTGCGTTTTCTCTGGGTTCTTTGGTTTCCTCTCACATTGATACAATGTCAATTGTATGCTCTTAATTGCCCCATATAGTCTGTGTGTGAGTGAGTGTGTGCCCAGTGATAGATTGGCACCCTGTTTTGGGTGTATCTGCCCAATGCCCGAAACGTTCTCCCCTGGATGGGCATGGGGAACCCCCCCACGACCCTTACAGAGGATAGAGTGGAAGATAATGGATGGAAGGACTGACTGAAGAACTAAAAAATTAGTGTTCTAGCCAATTTTGCATTAATTAGTGCATATACATGGCGGCACGGTGGCTTAGTGGTTGGCACGTTCGCTTCTCGGCTCTAGGCTTCGAATCCCAATCTGGGTGGAGTTTCCATGTTCCATGTTCTCTCCGTGTCCACATGGATTCTTTGGTTTCCTTTCACAGTCCAAAAAAATGGCTACACGATAAATTGTATGCTATAATTGCCCAATATGTTCCTGGTGTG
>JAFMOC010000249.1:317500-420504 GCA_019802505.1 Corydoras sp. C115 | reverse complement strand
TGTGTGTGTGTATGTGCCACAAACTTTTTGCAAATTATTTTGCAGGATGAGAGGAAAAAGAAATTGACTCTTTTTCTTTTGTTTACCCACAGTGCACTCTGGTGTGTGAGCCTCATGGGACCACAAACGACAAAGACAACGGGCCGCTGATGAACGCAGGTGAGATGATCCTCCATACACAAATCTAATGAGGTTATAGACACAAAAACGAGGTTCTACACATCATACCCCTAGTGTAAGTAAAGGGTAATTACAGGGTGAGTACCAGCCTCACTGCTCTGTGTTTACAGAGTCTCCTTCCCGCTGTGCAGTGATGGATGTCCCACAAACGCACTGCTTTGTAACATTTTAAACATTAGTTCTAATTAATTATACATCATAATTTTGCTGGCTGTTTATTGGAGGAATACGGTACGAGAGGGCGTGGCATTACTGTGAGTAAATCCCATACAGAAGTCTTATTAGTCCCGACACGAGTCTTTCCCGTGATTTATTCACAATAATACACAACCGCGAGAGTCTTATTGCTTTAATAAAACACTAACAAACACACTGTAATAAAAAAACAACAAATGTTTAATTCAGAAATGTGTTTATTAAAAGCTCTTCCACATCGTAATCTAGTCCTGAACGCTGCTCGCTGAGCAACAGGATTTTAGTTTCTCTAACGATCATACTGCCATCTGGTGGCCAAGTTACAGAACGCAGTTTATAAAAACATCAGGAAAATGAATGTATTGTATGTCACACATTTTTGTTTGTTGTTGTTATTGCATTGATGTCACGGCTGGACCAACGGCCCGGCCAATCAGATTTAAGGAGCGGAATGGCCCGTGTTATAATAACAAATAAATAATAATATTCTACATTCATTGCGACATAAACCCTGCGGGATGATGATGATACAGAACCTCCACGAATACTGAAGCGTAACCACCACGGCATAAATGAAATGATTGGCCAATCAGGATGCAGGGTTTAAAGCCAGCACAGGAAGGGCGTGTGGTTCTCACTGTGTGAGTGTGTTCTCGACACCCAGCTGCTTCCTTCATAACACCCCCCACCTGCTGCAGATTGAGTAATGTAATATCGTCTGGAAATCCATCGCACGCGGGTGCCGGCACTGCATGATTCATTTCCCTAAGAGCCGCTCTCGCCGCATTCTGATTGGCCGTAGGATTAGTGCAAGGGATGATGGGGTCAGTGGTTAATCCTCCACTCAGAGCAACGTAGACGCCGTTCAGAGAGTTGATGTCTCCCGTATTGTGGTGGAGCATGTCTCTCTCTCTCTCTCTCTCTCTCTCTCTCTCTCTCTCGCTCACCCTGCATGGCTGGTGGTGTGGGCTTCACCTTCATTTAAACAGTATGGGGGGGGGGGGGGCGGTTCGGGGCGACGTGAGCGTGCTCTGAAAGACGATCTGACGGCATGATGGAAATGAAAATTACTTGAAGGACCGATTTAAAAATAATTTAGATAAGTTTTAATCTGTTTTTTCACCTCTAGAGGTCGCCGATCGCCATGAAAAACTATTTCTTAACATGAGGAGGATAATTACACAAATTATTTGACTATTTTTTATTGCAATATCTAATATCGACGCAACGAAAAAGCTTTCTTTCTTTCCTACATTTGGACATCATCCCCGTTGTTGAAAGCGTTACAGCGCACAGGGAGGAGATGCTTTTTGACTCTCCGTATTTCCCCAGCCGCCAATTAAATCGGCGTTCGTCAGAACCTGAGACATATTAATGAGCTATTAAAGGGAACATCGTTTGCTGGTAAGTCCATGATTATTTTAGCAGGACTAAGCCACGCTTTATTCTGCACGCGATACTCCAGACGCAGAACGTCGGGCCGGCCGCATCCCAGATCGATCTTCCTGAACCAGATTATGTACTTTATTAACAATAAGACAACGTGACCGTCGGCCGTTGATCAGCTGACAAATATTTAAATATCACGAAAATGATCTGCAAATTTATATTCAGTGAATTTAAATTAATTATAAAGTATAAAAAGCTGAGTTACAGTGAGGCTGGCACGGGGGTGTAGTGTTTAGCATGTTCTCCTCTCAGTGCTGGGGATCCAGGTTCAAATCCTGATCTGTGTTGGTTTCCTCCCACAGTCCAAAAACATGGATTCAAGGTAAATTGAATGCTCTAAATTGCCCCATATTATGTGTGTGTGTGTGTCCAGTGATAGATTGGCGTCCTGTCCTGGGTGTATCTGCCCAGCGCCCAAAACATTATCCCATAGATGGGCATATGGGCATGGAGAACCCCCCCCCCCTTGTGACCCTAGTAGAGGATTGAACAGACGATAATGAATGAATGAATGAATGGTTTCAGTGGTAAACATGCCCCTGTACCAGCCCTCTGAGTGTGTTACAGCTGTGAAATTCCCAAATGAACATAGTGTTGTTCGGGGAAAACAGAAAACCCCCTCAGTTTGCCTTTCAGTATAAATAAATAGTGACGTGTGGTACGTCAGACATCATCAGAGGTTCTAACAGGTCTCAGTCTGTCCTCTGGAGACGCCACGCCCTAACTCGGTTTCTTCCCGTTTATCCGTAAAGTGCTTTTAACACGACTTTAAATGAAATCAGTATTTTAAACGCTCACAGAAGGCCTGCAGATTCATAACCCCTGCCCTCAGGGTTCCAAATTTAGATCTGTCCGTTTCTGAAGAGCTTAACTTCATTAGCGGACGGTCAGCGTCTGTTTGTTTTTACGGCAGCATCTCGTTTCTGTGATATTAGAATATTGGATCTGTGGATGATTAAAGGACATCAGACTGAAATGCAGCAGAGCCACAGAGCGCCCCCTGTCCTTCCGGGTCCGGCGTTTATCTGGGTTTTAAATACAGAGGCTCGGTGTCCTGCAGCAGCACTGATAACAGCATTAAATGCAGCATCCCGTCTCTCCACTCACACCTTCATCTGCTTTCAGACTCAGCACACTTTGATTTCCACGTTGTGATTGCCATAAACTTGGCGCGTGAAGCAGCAGCTAAGTGAACGCGCCGCAAACTTTATTCCTCTCACATAAATATGAAGACGGACAGGCTTTTACAGGTCACCCTCAAAAGGACGACGTCCTCACTGAACGACGCCGCCGCATCAGGCAGGACAATAACGCGATGAGTCACATGACTGCCTGTTAATAAATCAATACAGTATGAGAGGGCGTGGCCTTATCATGAATAAAGCCCATAAAGAGGTGTTATGAGTCCTGGCGTGTAGTGGAGTACAGCGCCACCTCTTTACGTGATTTATTCACAATAATACTCGAGAGTCTGACTGCTTTAATAAAACACTTACAAACACACTGTAATAAAAAACAAGCTCTGATTCAGAAATGTCTTTATTAAAAACTAAATCATTAATAATCTGATCTTCCGCGATGTAATCTAGTCCAGTTTTTAAAGTGAACACTGATCGCTGAGTAACAGGATTCCACTTTCTCTAACGATTAAACACTGCCATCTAAGATAAGATAAGATAAGATAATTTATTTGTCCCACAATGAGGAATTTCACAACAATGGGGAAATTCACATTTATTATATATATATATATATATATACAGTATCTAGTGGCCAAATTACAGAATGCAGGTTCTAAATCAGTGTAACAGGTTTCGTGCTGATCTCTGTTTATATTAACCTGTATTTTATTATTTAAATTAATGTATTGTATATCACGCATTGATACAATGTCTCAGTTTAAAATCCTTCTGTCCAACTTGTGTTTGATGTTCATGAGAGCAGGACGCTAACGCGGATCTTTGTGTCTGTTGCAGTGTTTAAAAACCCGGTGTGTAAGGTCTTCAGGTTTCAGACTGCAGACAGCATGTGGATGCTGGTGAGAGAGCAAATGGCCGAGTGCATTTTGTCCTTCAGCATTCCGATTCAACTCCTCAGACTCTTCATCCAGGAGGACCGGCACAGGTTTGTCCTTATTCTGCGCTTCATCCCCTGATCACCCCATTGTGTCACAGAGAATGATATATCACAGGAACCATAACATTACGCTTTACTAGAAGAAAAGGTTCCAAACTTTAGGTAAAAGAGCTGAAGTGTTCTGAAATTCACTTAAATATCTGCATTCTGTAGAACAGGGCTTCAGTAGAACCCGTTTTTCATCACAGAACAACATACGACAAACACCAATCAGGTTTGAGTGTGTAATAAAGCAATAATGTACGAGAGGGCGTGGCCTCAGTCTGAATAAATCACAATAATGAGGTATTGTTGAGGGTGAGGTGTGCGTGGAGTACAGTTACACCCCGTGATTTATTCACAATAATACACAACCTGGACTTAGTGGCTTAGTGTTTAGCATGTTCTCCTCTCAGAACTGGGGATCCAGGTTCGAATCCCAATCTGGGTGGAGTTTCCATGTCTTCTCGTGTCCACATGGGTTTCCTAAGGGTTCTCCGGTTTCCTCCCACAGTCCAAAAACATGGATTCAAAGTCAATTGAATGTCCCATATAGTGGGTGTGTATCCGCCCGGCACCTGAAACTTTGTTCCTTGGGTGAGCATGGGAACCCCCCCCCCCCAATAATACACAACCTCAAGTGCATTATTGCTTTTATAAAAGGATTAAAAACACACTGTAATGAAAAACAGAATCGTTTATAATCTGGACTTTGTGATGTAATCTAGTCCGGTTTTTAAAGTGAACGCTGATCATGTTTCTGGTTTCTCTAACAACCACACACGCCATCTAGTGGACAAATTACAGAATGCGGTTTATAAAATATATCAGGAAATATAATGTATTGTAATTCCATAGCATTATCTGACGTACCAGAGTTTAGGAACCGCTGCTGTAGACATATTAATTATTCTGAGCGTCCTAAATGAGGAGAAGAGGTGAGGGGTGGAGGAGGTGAGGGGTAGAGGAGGTGAGGGTCTGGTGGTGAGGGAGAAAGCAGCTGAAAGGAGATGAAAGCCGAGGGAGAGGAAGACGGATTGAAAAAGACAAGGCCATGTGAAGCAGAAAAGTCTGAGGACGGCGAGGCCGGTGTGAAAGGGAAGGAGTTGAGAGAATTCAGCAGGAGCAGAGAAATAAACGAGACATTGACGGAGTGATGTGGCCGGCGCCTCCTGTGGGGAGGCTGTTTCAAGGCTGGAAATGGATGTTTAAGAGCTATACTTAGCTCTCATTAAATTATTCAGATGCCTGTTTAACACTTCAAAGAGCACGTCCGTCCTCCACAAACCCGGAGCCTCCACCGGAGTTCTCCACGGCCTGAGCTCTGCTGCTCGCCTTCCCACGGTGACTTCAGGAGACCGAGTGGGCTCGTCAGTCAGCCTTCTACAATCAGCCTGAAACATAGGAACGCATCACGCCATGCGGCCTTAACGCCGCGCCAACGCAAAACGCTCGAGACTGCCGTCTCTCAGGCTTACAGACTCTCAACGCCTGTCCTCCATCATCTCAGCGTTTGTAGTTCTATAATTACACTCTGTAGTCCATCTGTTTCTCGACAGACTCTGTTCAAATTCAACTTAATCCATCCATCCATTATCTCCCGCTTTATCCTCTATTAGAGGGGGGGGGGGTTCCCCATGCCCATCCAGGGGAGAACGTTTCGGACGTTGGGTCGATACACCCAGGACAGGGCGCCAATCCATCACTGGGCACACACTCACTCACTCACTCACACACTCTATATGGGGCAATTTGGAGAACTCAATTGACTTGATCCATGTTTTTGGACTGTGGGAGGAAACCAGAGAACCCGAAGGAAACCCACGCGGACACGGGGAGAACATGGAAACTCCACCCAGATTGATTTACTAAAAAACACAATCAATAAATAAATGACTTAAGTTGAGGGCGGCACGGTGGCTTAGTGGTTTAGCATGTTCTCCTCTCAGCACTGAGGATTCCTGGTTCGAAGTGCTGAGCAGCTTTAGAGTTTTAAACCCCCAAAGAGCAGACCAAGAGACAGCGGCAAGACAAAACTGTTATGTTATGTTGATATTTGAAGGAAGAAACCTTGTGAGGACCGAGGCTCAGTGGGGGACTCCTCCTCCTCAGCATCAACAGTGTAGGACAGCCATGTACAGATCGTGTGGTGGTCATGTGACCCGTATTTAACTATTAAACACTATATAAGTCCACTGAGGGCGTCCTGCAGGGCCGCAGGTCCAATAGAAATCCAGGTTCCGTCCAGTAATCGTCGCAGAACCAATGGATGAAGATCTGACCACGCCTCCAGGAAATGAGGCGACGCCTCAAAACAACCAAACAAGAAAAGCAGTTAGAGCTAATAAAGCACCGTAATTAATTAATAATCAGAGTTTGATTGACACCGTGCATCATGTGACTCCGGGACAAGTTAGTCCCCTTTGGTATGTTCTCTGATGATCAGCACCCCCTCACAAGGCAGGGGTTATTAGGGTGGTGGATTATTCTCAGTGCTGGACTGAAAACGACACGACACGACTGGACTGGTGTGTGTGTGTGTGTGTGTGTGTGTGTGTGTGTGTGTGTGTGTGTGTGTGTCATTCCTTGTTGTAATAGTTAATGTGTTCATTATGAAGAGAACTCGTTTGTAATGGATTAACGAGGAGGTGAAGTGAGGGCCCTTGGTGTGTTTAATGGTGTTTCAGGGAGTGATGATCACAGTTCACTATCTGCACTAACTCACTAATAAAGCACTAATTGTGAGGCGTGACGGCCGCACACGACTGCACATCAAGGTGCGAGGGCCGTGCATTAGGAGCCTCCATTCCACAGATGAGTCTGAAACCAGACGCCATCACAGCATCCTGCTCCCTCTCTCTCTCTCTCTCTCTCTCTCTCTCTCTCTCTCTCTCTCTGTCTGTAATAAAGATAAAACTTAAATTAGCACACACACACACACACACACACACACACACACACACACACACACACACACACACTCACACACACACTCTCTCTCCAGACTAAAAGTAATTACAGAGTAACCTTTACAGAAAAATGTCTGACTTTGCGTCACCGTCGCCCCATGCGGCCCTCGCTCCCCTGCCGTGAGGGTTCTGTTGGATGTGGAACGCAGAGGACCGGGTGGAGCTCGAACACCCGAGGTGATGTCACGAGGTGATGTCACGAGGTGATGTCACGAGGTGATGTCACGGCGGCCCGCGGGCCGTTCCTCAGGTTCATTTCAGTTTATTAAAACCGGACCTCGCCGCGAGGACGTCACTGGAGACGCCGGGTTGGACAACGAGGCGATTCCGGTGTGACATTGGCATGTTCTCCTCATGCCCGGACATTATTGTTGTCTGTAAATCAAACCCAGGAAAGCTTATACCACCACCATGCATTAAACAGAAGTATTAGGACACACCCTTTACGTTTTATTTGGTCTCGTTAAAATCAGGCTCTTAGTCGTGTTCCTTTAGGGGAACAGTTTGGGGAAGGCCCTTTCCTGTTCCTGCATGACTGTCAGGACGTCAGGATCAACAAGACATGACGTATTTGGGATGAATTAGAACAGAGATTGTTGGTGTCCCAATTTTTTAGTCCACACAGTGTGGTCCATCTTCATCTGCCGACGTCGTGATCCGAACCTCCACTGGAACCGGACCCCCAGAGTTTTGGGTCTCCACGCGGGGACGAGTCCTCCCGATCGGTCCACGTGGCCGTGATGTCGGCGCTCTCACAGCGAGGCGTTCACTCGGCTAATTGAGATTCCCATCGCGGTTCCGATGTTGACCTCCGGCGCCGAGGCTGCGCTGATTAAAGTGAACAGAACCCGTAACACACCATGAAATAACGTCCGTCCCCCCCGCGCACCCCACCGCAGTCATACTGCAGACACATTGTCCTCTTATGGATTTTACAGTTTCTCTGCTTCACTAATGCCATCTTTATCCCCTCGGTTCCATTTCCAGCTCTTTTACACTTTATAAGCCTTTATAGCTCTCTATATTTACGCTCCTCATACATCTTTCATGCGGCGTTCTCCTCCCGTAGACCCGTTCTCACTTTCCTCTCATGCTCCTCCATATTTTTCATTATTAATTTTATTCCTGGATCTCGTTTTTCCTCGCCGTCTCTCTGTTTTGTATTTCCAAGAATTATCCATCTTACCCCAGTCTAGAACATTAGGTCATATTTGGTACCCAATGACAATAGAACGTTACCCAGACATTTATTAGATACTAATGAAGTCTGACCGGGTTCTCCAGTTTCCTCCCACAGCCCAAAAACATGAATTCAAGGTGAATTGAATGCTCTAAATTGCCCTTTGTTTGTGAGTGTTTGCTCAGGGTCCTGTTCTGGGTGTATCTGCCCAGCGCCCGGAACGTTCTTCCCTGGGTGGACATGTGGAACATGCCCACGACCCTAGTATAAGATAAAGCATAAGATAATACATGAATCAAGTATAAAACATTAAAATAATAATATAAATAGATATATAAATCAATTAATCTATATATGTATTATTATTTCTCAATAAAAACAACAGTTGCCACAACTACTACATCCCTCCAAAGCAATAGGAAGCTGCTCCTGTGAGAGGTTTGGTCTCGGGATTCTTATCATCATTTTATTAATGCTTTTATTCTTAAAAAGAATTTAATATTGTAAATAAAAAATGAGAGCTCAGAACAGAGAGATATCTTTAGATGTTTTAAAAATACCAAATGTTTCTAGCTACTGGCCTTGAATTATAATCAAACCATAAATAATACAAAAATACAAAATCTACCATCTTAATTCATTGATTAATTCATTTATATATTCATTAATTAATGAATTGATGTCTGCGTCCAGCAGAATACCGCCCCATGTCTTAAAACCCAAACCTCAAGCTGGGCTTTGGAGCATAATGAGGTCAGATCACCTCAGAATTACGTCTCTGTCTTATGTCTCAAAGCAGCTTTATAACGTTCTAAGCTTTAACCCTCTAAGAGCCGGCGGAAGCAGCAGTGGAAAGGAAAAACCCCCGTATTTGCTTTGTGAGGACCGAGGCCCCGTGGGGGATCCATCGTTTGTTAACAGGTGTAACACCATGATGATGATAGCGCCCCCGTGGGATGTGGGGTGGCATCGTGGATGCAGTGAGGGATGTTACTCGCCGATGGTACACAGTAGTTTTCAAGCAAAAGGAGAGCTCAGGACTAGTGAGGAGAACCTACTAAAGCGCTCCTGGGTGTACATTTCTGTTGTGTAGGTTTTTCGGGTTCGGATTCCTTTGTTTTGTAACGATGGCCCTGCACTAACGGGCTTTAATGACTCTTCAGCATCAATGCGGATCAATGGTGCACTGAATCAGTGAGCCTCGTGGAGATCAATAAAAGATTACAGAACAGTTTCCTCTGTAGTCTCGCCTAAAAGCGCCTCATCAGTTAAAGCGGCCCGAGGTCTGGATGTTAAGCTCGGCTTATCGGCTTAGCGGCCCGGAGTCTGATAACTTCCTCTTTCTCCCGTTTTCTTAATTTCTATGCAAACGATAATGGCCTTTGTTCTTCTGTAGATTTTTCTTTCTCCTCGTGGAGAATCGTCAGCGTTCACGGCCCTTCTGCCGATTACAGATGCTAATCGCACGGCCGAGACTCCGAATCCCACATTTACATCAGAATGAGTCTTTTGTTCTGTATGGAAATGTTCTTTACAATTAAACACGGCCGAGCCTCCGCCGTTAACGCGCCGCGCCGAAGGTCCGTTCCCAACGTGGCACAGCGGCGCAGCGGCGCTGGAACCACCTGCTTCAGCCAGATAAGCCCCCCCCATTACCTATGTAAATCTGAGGCGAGCTCTGCCCGGATGTTCGGGGCCCTCGGGGCGCTCTCACAAATCACCTGGGCCGTGCGGCGCCGCTAAATAATGAGGATTAGTGCCGGGAGTTTTCATCACTTCCACTTTCGGAAGGCCGTTTGTGTTTGTGGTTGACGGCGGGACGTGAAAATGCCTTTCAAATTGGGATGTTCTAGAGAATCCACCCCCTCCGAACCCGGCAGAGTGTCACCATCTGCACCGCCAAGAGCTCACCGCCTTACAGCCAACGGGAGGAGGAACAGAATTAAAAACTAATTAATAAACACTGATTAAACACGAATAAATAGTCAATAAACATTATAATGCAGCATGGACGGGGACACTGTGGGACTAATCGAGCGTTTCGTTAAAGCATCAGCCGTCATTGAGGGATCGACATGGTTAACCACGATGCTCAGTAAAGCCATACCCTGTCCAAACATACAATAAAGCAGGGAGGAGCGAGGGGGCGTGGCCTTATTCTTTATTATTAATACACAACCTCAAGTGTATTGTTGCTTTAATAAAACACTTACAAACACACTGTAATAAAAGGTTTGATTCAGAAATGCGTTTCTTTAAAGATTAATAATCAGGTCTCGATGTAATTTAGATCGCTGAGTAACAGGATTCCGGTTTCTCTAAACAGCAAACACTAGTGGACAATTTATAGAATGCAGTTTATCCAAAACATCAGGAAATAATGTATTGTATTGTATATCAGGCACTGATACAAATGTGAAGCGGTCAGAGGGGTGTGTTATTGTCAGTGATGTCACAGCTGGACAAACGGCTCAGCCAATCAGAGTTAAGCACCCGTTTAATGATTTCAGATAACAGAGGGGCTTCAATGTCTGAGTACTATAGTTGTATGAATGAAGTCATAATGAAGTCATGGTTTCAGCCAACAGCGCCCCCTCCTGGCTGTTTAGTACTCAGCATTGTGGAAAATGCAGATGTGTGGGAGGGTGCAGAACGATTCACGTTCTCCAGCGTTCTGTAGATGTTCTCGCCCGTGGGTTCATAAAACAGAAATGCAGGATGATGTAAGTGTGAAAGACGATGCACAACTCAACTGGAACTGTGCTGGAGCCGCGGGGGGGTGGGGGGTGGGGGGCATGCTGGAGGGGGCTGCATATATAGTGCTGAATTAAGAGAAATCGGGGGTTGAAGTTTTTGATATCTCGCTGATCTCTTTTATACAGCGGTACCAACTTTTTTTTTTTTTCTTTTGCATTCGGGCAAAACGGGTTTGTAAACGGACCCTGGATAATTATTTAAGCAGGCTTTCTCCTCCAGCACGCTGTGTCACGTCTGTAGCATCAGATCGTGGTGGAGCATTCAAAAAGTTGCTTCATTAACAAAATTAGTTTAAAGCAGGGGTTCTCAAACAAGCTCCGCCTCTGGATTTTAACATCTGACAAACATCAATAATGTGAGTGTATATTAACACGGGCGGCACGGTGGCTTAGTGTGTAGCATGTTCTCCTCTCAGCACTAGGGATTCCCAGTTTGAATCCCCATCCGGGTGGAGTTTCCATGTTCTCCCCGTGTCTGTGTCTGTGTGGGTTTCCTCCGGGTTCTCCGGTTTCCTCCCACAGTCCAAAAACATGGATCAAGTCAATTGAGTTCTCCAAATTGCCCCATATAGAGTATGTGTGTGTGAGTGAGTGTGTGCCCAGTGATAGATTGGCATCCTGTCCTGGGTGTATCTGCCCAGCGCCCGAAACGTTCTCCCCTGGATGGGCATGGGGAACCCCACCGCGACCCTAATAGAGGATAAAGCAGAAGATAATGGATGGATGTATATTAACACAGGTGACATTATTGTAAATAAATCACAGGAAACACCTCTGTCCCTTTAATACACCTCCTGAGGTGCGTTGTTGCTTTTATAAAACAGTTACAAACTTTAGAAACCTGATCGTAATGTCTGGGTTTAAATAATTGCTCATTTGAAAATAATGTGGCGTTGCTGAGGAAGAGCGTCTGAGTCGGGTTGCCCCCCCCCAACAAACACAGAAACGTCCCGTAAACAAACACATACACAATAAAGAGACATTAAACATCTAATCAGTGGCGGTCAGCACAGTAACATCAACAGATGCTGCCATCTAGTGTCCGGATTACAGAATGCAGATTATAAAATACATTGGGAAAATAACGTATTGTATATCCATACCATTTCACAGTTTAAGAACCACTGGGTTACGTTTTGCCCTGTGTGTTTTCAGGAGAACCCCAGAACTAATGTGTGTTACGTTTTCAGGATCCAGGAGCTGAATGACCTGGGCGAGCTCTCGCCACACTGGGACAACCTCAGGAGGGAGGTCATCACGCGTTACAGTCACCTCATCAAAACCTACCAGGAAACCCTCACCGAGCTGGAGAAGCTGAGCGGTAAAGAATCCAACGCTCTTTAAACGCCTTTACCTTCTCATTCTGATGTGGCTTCACTCAGATCCTCGCACCCTGGGCGGCAGGCCACACCCCGTCCATCGCTGCGTCTGTGATAGAACGTTCATTCATATATCGTTACACGTCCAGGAGAAGCTGCGCACGACGTTTATACGGAAATATTTAGTGGATTAGCGTCGCGCCGTTATCGTCTGCACGCCTCGCTTCATCCTCTGCACTCATTATCTCTCCGGTGATCCTCTGCACTCTCGCGCTTTCTCTTAAATGCTTGGTGGCACTGTCGCCATGGCAACTAAGTTTGGACCGGGCGGAGATGCTGAAGGCACGGGGTCTGTCTGAATCCGACGTGCGGGGAGTCCTCACGCTCATCCTGCTGCAGAGACCGCAGAGCTGCCACATTTCAGACTGCACATGATCATTCCAACCCTGTGTGTGTGTGTGTGTGTGTGTGTGTGTGTGTGTGTGTGTGTGTGTGTGTGTGTGTGTGTGGGGAGAGATAACGAGCCGTCGTCAGTTCTTTTGGATGGAAACTTAGTGACAAATGGATTTGATTTTTACGTTTTTCGTAGTTTAATACGTTTCAGTCTGTTCACATCATTCATCCATTATCTTCAGCTTTATCCTCTATTAGGGTTGGGGGGGGGGGGGGTTCTCCATGCCCATCCAGGGGAGAACGTTTCAGGCGCTGGGTAGATACACCCAGGACAGGGGGCAATCTATCACTGAGCACATACGCACTCACACACACACTCTATATGGGGCAATTTGGAGAATTCAATTCACCTTGATCCATGTTTTTGGACTGTGGGAGGAAACCGGAGAACCCGAAGGAAACCCACGCGGACACGGGGAGAACATGGAAACTCCACCCAGATGGGGATTTGAACTGGGAATCCCCAGCGCTGAGAGGAGAACATGCTAAACACTAAGCCGCCGTGCCGCCCACCTCATTAATATTTTTAATTTTTATTTATTGAGTTTAAACATTACAGAGTCTGTTTTTTTGGACAGTTTCACTCTCCCAACATCGGGGGAACCGTTTGGAGCCTGTCCCGTCCTCTTCAACATGACAACACAAAGCCAGGTCCATACAGACATGAGGACAGAGTCCTGACCTGAACCCCATAGAACATCTTTGGGACGAATTAGAACGCAGACTGAGAGCCAGACCTTCTCGTAGAACATCGGTGTGTGACCTCACAAACGCACTTCTGGAAGAAGAACGGTCCCGAATTCCCGTCAACACACTCCAGAACCTAGAGGACGGCCTTCACAGAAGAGCTGAAGATGTTCTAGATGCAAAGGCTGGACCCACGTCCTCTAGAACCCTATGGATCAGGACTGGGACGTCACTGAAGGTCATATGGGAGTGAATACTTTTGGCAATGTATCTGGATTTTGATTTTCTCCAACATACAGGGGGCGCTGTTCTGAAAGTGTGACCTTTTAAAAGGATCTTAATCCATGAGCTGTGTGCATGTGTCATTCAGAAGAACCAGTGGACGTCATTAATCAACCGTCCCGTAAACGAGACACGGCCGGCCGAAGCTCCGCCCTGCGGGACGTGATGAAGCCGGAGGTTCCTCATGGTTCTAAATGTGAACAAACCCAAACGGATCGTCTGATTTATATTCAGCCGGGGGGGGTGGGGGGGGGGGGTGGAGGGGGGGTGGAGTGGTGCTCCAGCTGTCAGCCTCACCCCCGGCTCACTCCCTCTGAGACCTTAAATAGTCATCGATGTCTCTGCTGTTCTAATCAGCGCCGCCGGCCAGAACCCCGATGTGCTCGATCGATGTGCCCGGTGATTCGGACCGCGCCCGGCAGACGGGCCGCCGCGTCGTTCTGCTGCGTGACCGATGGCGCTCGGTCCGGGGCGTGGCGGCCCCTGACGGCCCGCGGCACCGACTTCTAATCTTATTTGGCGTTAATCAGAACAGCCTCTCTGTGACGGAACCCGCTCGCCGGCGCCGCGGCCAGACGTTCCGCCGCAGGACCGAACCGCCGGCTGTTAATTATTGATATCTCATGTAATTAGTAATAATCAGGTTGCTGACTTCTGGCAGTGGAGGACATTCAGGACAGACCGCTGGGGCACCGGGAGAACGGTCCAGGTCGGGCATCTGGGTGGCGTGTCATTTTGTTGGTCGGAGAACCTGCATGGAGAACCCAAACGTACGGAATGACCAGGACACGAGAACGCCAAAGCTTTAAATAAATGAGTGAATGATCCGTTATGCAGACAGAGTCTTCAAGACACGGAGGAATGATTATGTCCACGTCTCCAGAGTCCCATGGGGGAGTGCTGTACACCACTCCACGTGTGGTTTTTAAAATCGTACTTCATCACGAAGCAGCTTTACAGAGTTATAAACATTTAAACCCCCAAAGAGCAAGACCAAGAGACAGCGGCAAGACAAAACTCCCTGACATTTTAAAGGACAAACCTTGTGAGGACCGAGGCTCAGTGGGGGACTCCTCCTCATCAGCATCGACAGTGTTGGACAGCCATGTACAGGTCGCGTGGTGGTCATGTGACCCGTATTTAATAATTAAACATTATATAATCATTAAAGGTTATATAGAGATCCAATACAGATCCAGGTTCCGTCAGTAAGGGTCTTAGCCGCAGAGCTTCAGCAGAACCATGAAGACCCTCTCAGCACACAGTGTAGAGTAGAGTTGGGTAGATTGGGTGCCGTTCCCCGCCCTGTGATCGGTGTTCTAATTCTTGTGCTCGTTCGGCGCAGTGTTCTCAGCAGGGTGCTGGCGCCGGTCTAACCTCAGAACGTGAACTGTAGCAGGTTCTCTCCCTGCGTTGATCAGACGCACGTTCGGGACGATCCGGGCCCCGGGGCGGCCCATACGGCTCCACTGATCAGCGCCGCTCCCGCTGCGACGGCACCACAGGGTGGCGCATCAGAACATAAAGGTTTCCGGTTCTCTGATGAAGGGTCCCCGGGGCGGCGTTCTTCAGGCAGATGTCTTAGATCTGCTTCGTGTTCCTCAATGTTCTGTGAACCTAATAAAGAACGGCGCTGAAGAACCAAAGAGTTCCCCTTCACCTGTCACCACCAACACCGGAACACAGCACAGATGAAGAACATGATGGAGTACATGGTGGAGAACATGGTGGAGAACATGATGAAGAACATGATGAAGAACATGAATAACATGATGGAGAACATGGTGGAGAACAGGATGAAGAACATGAAAAACACAAAGAACATGATGGAGAACATGAATAACATGATGGAGAACATGGTGGAGAACATGATGAAGAACATGAATAACATGATGGAGAACATGATGAAGAACATGATGGAGAACATGATGAAGAACATGATGAAAAACATGAACATGATGAAGAACATGAATAACATGAGGGAGAACATGATGAAAAACATGAAGAACATGATGAAGACATGATGGAGAACATGGAGGAGAACATGATGAAGAACATGATGAAAAACATGAACATGACGGAGAACATGATGGAGAACATGGTGGAGAACATGATGAAGAACATGATGAAAAACATGAACATGATGAAGAACATGAATAACATGATGGAGAACATGATGAAAAACACGAAGAACATGATGGAGAACATGATGAAGACATGATGGAGAACAAGGAGGAGAATATGATGGAGAACATGATGGAGACCATGGTGGAGAACATGATGCAGAACATTATGAAGACATGATGGAGAACAATATGGAGAACATGGAGGAGAACATGATGGAGAACATGATGAAGACCTGATGGAGAACATGGTGGAGAACATGGTGAAGAACATGGTGGGGCAGTTCTGAATGTGTGAGTGTGTGTGTGTGTGTGTGTGTGTGTGTGTGTGTGTGTGTGTGTGTGTGTCTGTCTGCATCAATTTACACTATAACATTTATTCCACTGAATTAAAGCCGCAGTAACAGATTTATTCCAGAAGGGGGCAGCACAGCAGATTTGGATGGAGTTGAGGTCAGCCCTCTGTGTGGGTCAGCCCCGTCCTCGTGGAGTGGAAAGGGCCTTCCCCATACTGTTTCCTCAAAGCAGGCCGTTATTTAAATACCGAATGCTGTGCTTAAGAGGCGTGTCCTAATCCCGTGGTCCACATCGTGTCCCCGCCCTGGTGTGTTGGTATGTTCTCTCATTATCAGGTCAGGAAGCTTCTGATTGGTTGATTTTGCTCCTAACGAGCTCCGGAGTAAATCCCCCAAAATCCTGGATTTACAGGATTAAGGTACAAATTGCCCCATCCTTATGTGGGCTTATTTTTGCAGACACTTAATTTGTGGCGTGCGTAATCAGATTTGCGCGGACTGCCGCCGCCCGCCGTCCTCTCCGCCGTCCTCTCCGCCGTCCTCTCCGCCGTCCTCTCCGCCGTCCTCTCCGCTGATTAAAGTGTCCACTCAAGGTCAATAATCAGCCGGATTCTTTTAATTCGTTGGGCTCGGGATGAAAGCCCTTAAATAGAGAGGACTCTGTTATTATTCATGTATAATCCTCCTCGTTTTGAAGCTAATTAATTAAGCTGAAGGTCTTACACGTCTCATTAGGACGCGGGGTCCACGTCGTCCGGCGTCTTCACTGACCTCCGATCAGGCCATGCCTCTCACATAAAGCTCCGAGCTCATGTCTCCAAACGGCCCGTCCTCCGTCCTCGGGACTCGGTGGCAGATGGCGAGGTACTTTCTAAAGTGGTGCAGTGTCAGGGGGTACGAGGGCGAGCGGACCCCCCGCCGCTGTCCCCCCGCCGCTGTCCCCCCCGCCGCTGTCCCCCCGCCGCTGTCCCCCGCCGCTGTCCCCCCGATGCGTGGTGGAGATGAAGGATGTGCCCCGCCGCCTGACGTCCTCTGCTCTGTCCTCAGGTCCGCCGTTCAAACCCAGCTGCAGCAAAGCGCAGAAGAACCACGAGTTCATTCCCATCAACCTGCACACACAGCGCATGAGGGTGGTGTGTCCCCTGAAAACAGGTACGAGCACGCCACTCATTTCACCTTTAAACATCGGCTCCGTGTCATGAAACACCAACGGGACTTTACATTCGGTCATTTCTTATCCTCCACCTTAATCTTATAGCCTTATAGGGTCATGGGGGGGGGGAGGTGTAGGTTCTCCATGTCCATCCAGGGGACAACGTTTCAGGCGCTGGGTAGATACATCCAGGACAGGCCGCCAGTCTATCACTAGGCACACTCACCACTCACTCACACTCACTGTATATGGGGCAATTTGGAGCATTCAATTTATCTTGAATCCATGTTTTTGGCCTGCGGGGGGAAACCCAGAGAACCCAAAAAAGACCCACACGGACACAGGGAGAACATGCGAACTTCACCCAGATCGGGATTCGAGCCGGGAATCCCCAGCGCCGGGAGGAGAACATGCTAAACCACTACACCAACCTGCTGCGATAGTTCTTCAATATTCATACACATCAAAACGAAACGTTCAAGGTGTTTTGTTTTTTTGTTTTTTTTCCTAAAACCCCGCATTCCTGTGGGTTTCCTCTGGGTTCTCCGGTTTCCTCCCACAGTCCAAAAAATATGGGTTCAAGGTCAATGAAATTCTCCAATTTGCCCCATATAGAGTGTGTTTGTGTGAGTGAGTTTGTCCCATTCTGGGTGTATCTACCCAGCGGCCAAAATGTTCTCCCCTGGATGGGCATGGGGAACACCCCCCACCCCCCCCCCCCCCCATGACCCTAGTAGAGAATGAAGCTTCAGTATTAAAGGTAAATTGCTGCCTTTTTGAATTCAGACTCTTTTTTTAAGCTCTGCTGATGATGATTATAGTTTTTGGGGCTTTTTTGGAAACGCGTTCTCAGCGTGGCAGATCAGTGGGAGTCATGTCTGAACACCCCCCCCCCCCAACAGCTCCCCCCCGCCCCCCCCATTTAGAACATATCTCCACCTCATCTTAACCCAGTCTGGGTTTCTGGTTGGCTATAAATAATTACCGCGCCCCTCTCTCTCTCCAGCTTTAATCTGTTCGCCCCCTGCTGGCCGAGGGAGAGAGAGGATTTCTTGAGTGCACCCCCGCTCGGTTCGATTTATAGACGGCGGGAAAATTGCAGCAAATCAGCTCCAAATTGGGCCACGCGTGACTTATGCCCCCGATGCGCCGCTGCGTTTCACCAGCCGGGCGAGCTGTTGGGAAGCAGCCAATTAGACGCTCAGAGGGGGCGGACGGCGGACGGGCGAGGCGCCGGGCAAGGGGAGACGAAGTCCCCGTCATCATTAGTGGATCCTAAACGTGGCGGAGGCGCGCACCGCTGGCTGACGGTGAGAGTGGCACTCCGGGGTGCCAGCTGTACCAGGAGGCCGCTTGTTAATTGCCGTCAAATGTCTCCTGAAGCGGGAATCCGCAGGCCCGCTCATTACACCACCTCCTGTAAGACTGAGAACCAGGGAGAACCTGAACCCAACAGCGCCCCCACAGGGTCGGCGCGACAGGGTCCGCTTCAGGATGACATCATGGAAAATACAAACAGGTCCGGATAAACCGAATCATGCTGCCGTTAATTACAGAATCTTTAATTAAGATTAAAAGCATGTCAGCTGGTCTAAAGGTCGTTATGTTCACGCTCATCAGAAGAGCTGAATAAATGAATTAAAGTTCCTTACAGTCAAACAGAGGGAATAACTCAACAGCATTTTAACATCGCTCCGTGCCGTCTTACATTTATTTATAGGGCACTAGGGGTGACTTCAACTAAGGATTTTCATAGTCGAATCTGATTTGTCAGATTTTCCCTATAGTCGACTGATAGTTGAATCAGTTAAAATTTCACCACAAGATGGCGCTATAAGCGTGGTTTTTAAAAAAAATATATTTTTAAATATATTTTACTTGTTTTTCTAACAAAAGAAAACCTTTTTTTTTGTTTTTCTTTTTTTTTTTTTTAGAGAAATTAGGATGATTTTATTTGACAAAAGGCTATATATATAACGAAAACAAAGACATTTCATGTAAAAACTAATGCTTAGCAGCAGCCATGGGTGCCCCCATGTGGTCAAAATGGTACACTCGACTATGAACCTCTCCGAATCGAATCGTCGAATCAGCGAATATTGCAGCTCACTCCTATAGGGCACTTTTATATTTATATATTTATAGAGAGCTTCACAGTGTCGTAAGCCTTTAAACCCCGTATATAAATACAAACCCTCATAAATAAACATATAAATTAAGTAAATCATAAGAACAGATGGATGTGTGGAAACACTGCGGTCCAAATTCAATTTCAAGTTGATTTATTTATTTCTATAGCGTAAACCTTTAAACCGCCAAAGAGCAAGACGAAGAGACAGCGGCAAGACAAAACCCCCTGTTATGTTGATGTTTTAAGGAAGAAACCTTGTAAGGCTCAGTGAGGGGACTCGTCCTGCTCGAGCATCAACAGTGTTCAGATGGTGTGGTGATCATGTGACCTGTATTTAACAATTAAAAACAATTAAAAACTAAGTCCATTGAGGGCGTCCCGCATGACCGCCGGTCCAATAGAAATCCAGGTTCCATCCTGTAATCGTCCTCGCCGCAGAGCACTAGGGATTCCCGGTTTGAATCCCAATCTGGGTGGAGTTTCCATGTCCTCCCCGTGTCCGCATGGGTTTCCTCCAGGTTCTCCGGTTTCCTCCCACAGTCCAAAAACATGGATCAAGTCGATTGAGCTCTCCAAATTGCCCCATATAGTGTGTGTGTGTGTCTGTGTGAGTGAGTGTGTGTCCAGCGATGGATTGGCGTCCTGTCCTGGGTCTATCTGCCCAGCGCCCGAAACGTTCTCCCCTGGATGGACATGGGGAACCCCCCCCCATGACCCTGATAGAGGATAAAGCTGAAGCTGATGGATGTATGGTTAAACAGATATCTGGGTCCATGCCCCTCTGTGAGCGTGGTCAGTGTTCAGGAGTTTAAAACCCTCTGCGTTCATACAGATGCTGCTCTGCTGGCTTTTTTTGGACCTGGTTTCTGGTGAACAGATGATGGGAGACTCCTGAAGCTGGTGAAGCATGTGGTCTGTTAGCGTTACGGCCCCGCTGAGCTCACGGTGATGGAACTGTTATTGTGGCCGTTTAGCTTCGGGTTCTTTCATTCCATCGTTGGACTGAAATTAAAGTCGGGATGCCAGCTGCCGTCAGGGGCTCAGAGCTTACAGCCTGTCCTCACAAGAGCGGTCAGTAGAGCATCATCAGCCCCTGCGCGTGGGAGTGAGGCTGCAAGCAAACCAAATTATAAAATTCATTATTAAATAATTATTAAATAATAAATGATTAGGGCAGCACATTGGCTTAGTGGTTTAAGTTCAAGTTCAAGTTCAAGTGATTTATTTCTGTCGCGCTTTTTACATCAGTACATCGTCACAAAGCAGCTTTACAGATTGAAAAGCCTTTAAACCCCCAAAGAGCGAGCCGAAGCGACAGTGGCAAGAAAAAACTCCCTTTTATGTTGTTATTTAAGGAAGAAACCTTGTGAGGACCGAGACTCAGTGGGGGACTCGTCCTCCTTAAGCGGCCGGGCAGCAACAACAGTGTAGGACAGCCATGTAGAGATATTAAACAAATGGAAATACTAACAACTGGAAAACTATATGTGAGTCCATTAGGGGGCGCCCTGCAGGACCGCCTTGTCAGGTTCCATCCAGTATTCATCAGCAGAGCCGTGGATGAAGATCTCCAGATGAATTTCTTGATTCATTCATGATTCATGTTTAGCATGTTCTCCTCTCAGCCCTTGGGATTCCCGGTTCCAATCCCCATCTGGGTGGAGTTTCCATGTTCTCCCCGTGTCCACATGGGTTTCCTCCGGGTTCTCCGGTTTCCTCCCACAGTCCAAAAACATGGATCAAGTCATCCATGGAGTTCTCCAAATTGCCCCATATAGAGTGTCTGCGTGTGTGAGTGTGTGCCCAGTGATAGATTGCCCCCCTGTCCTGGGTGTATCTGCCCAGCGCCTGAAACGTTCTCCGCTGGATGGGCATGGGGAACACCCCCCCCCCCCCCCCCCCCCCCCCGCGACCCTAATAGAGGATAAAGCGGAAGATAATGGATGAATGAATGAACAAATTATTAAATAAAATTTTTTATTAATAAATAAAATAAACTGACGAGGCGTTTGGGGTTTTAATTCATTAAACCAAGTGTTTTAAAAAAGATAAGGCAGATTCTGGACTCCGGTCTCCAAAGTTCGTTCGCGCCGCCGAAAGCTTCTCCAACACGGTTTCCCCGTTGCGATTAATCGTCACAGCCTGAGTTCCAATGGCTCTGCCCATCACATCGATCATATGGAGCGGCTCGAAGGGCCGCCGGACAATGTTTTCAGAGTTATTTTTTTTAATTAGTTTAGTTTGTACTCCATAAAAATGCTAATGAGAACATGTGATTGGGAACCCGGTTTAGTTATATAAACCTTAACGCTCTCGTACGTGTTTGTATTCTGTAATCACTCTGCTCTGAGATATGTATCTGTAATTACATCTATAATTACCTGTAATTAACGTGGTCAGTCTGTACTCACACTGTAATTACATCCTACCTCTGCTTGATTACACATTAATAATGCACTTAATGCAACGTGTCTGTCCTGCGTTGGGTGGTTAACCTTTCAGCTCTTTCTTACCCAAAACCCTGAACCTTCATTCAGAGAAGCTGATTGGGGAGTATATGAATGCATGCATTAAACGTGTGTGTGTGTGTGTGTGTGTGTGTGTGTGTGTGTGTGTGTGTGTGTGTGTGTGTGTTTTATCTGGCAACAGAGGCCTTCTACGATGTGATCACAGTCGGCGCTCCAGCTGCTCACGTCCAAGGTTTCAAAAACGGAGGTCTTCAGAAGTTACTCAGTCGATATGAAGCTGAAAAGAAGAGGTGAGCTCCTAATGCTGATGTAACACACACACACACTCACACACTCACACACACACACACACTCACACACACACACACACACACACACTCACACACACACAGACACACAGAAGAATGAATACAAGGGGAGGAAACGTTAAAGTAAAGTGAGTTAGGGATCAATACGGCATGTTGGCTTAGTGGTTTAGCATGTTCTCCTCTCAGTGCTGGGGCTCCAGGTTCGAATCCCAATCTGGGTGGAGTTTCCATGTTCTCCCCGTGTCTGCACAAGTTTCCTCCTGGTTCTCCGGTTTCCTCCCACAGTCCAAAAACATGGATTCAAGGTGAATTAAATGCTCCAAATTGCCCCATATAGAGTGTGTGTGTGTCCGTGTGAGTGAATGTGTGTGTGCTAGATTGGCGTCCTGTACTGGGTGTATCTGCCCAGCGCCCGAAACGTTCTCCCCTGGATGGGCATGAGAAAGACCCCACCCCACCCCAATAATTAATTAGTAATGAGCTGAATTATGAATATGATCTGTGTGTGTGTGTGTGTGTGTGTGTGTGTGTGTGTGTGTGTGTGTTGTGTGATTTTTAAAATGCAATTAATGGCAAAACTATTGGGACACCCAGACGTTAGACCCGCAGGAGCTTTGATGACACGGCGTTCTAAGTTGGTTCCTCCCGTCGTAGCTTTGCTGCATAAATGGAGAATTTAAACGAGGTAAACGAGAACGAGCTGAACCTGAAACATTAAACTTAATGACGCCTCTCTGTGATTCCACAAAGTCCCTGCGGTTTATACAACTCACTTAAAACAGCAACAGGAGCTTTATTAATGGGGAGGTTCTGTGATGTTCTGTGATGTTCTGTGATGTAATGACTCTGTAGTGTTTTACTGAAATGGTTAATTATTTTGCATGTTTGTAAAATGCAATCATTATCTGAGGCGTCACCCTCCACCGTTTGGGTGAATACTCTTACTTTTAAGTTTATAGAGCCTTTATTTAACAAAACTCTAATTAAGAGTTAAATTAATGACCACTCCTCATATCGTCACAATGCTTAGAACTCAGCAGAACCGTATGTGCAGTTACCGTGACACTGCTGCAGGGGGCGGAGTTCGTGGTGTGTTGGTAATCGGTGCTTGTTTTTGGCACTCGCGCTGATTTTTTGGAACTCTTTGGATCTCCTCTTTTCTCTCCGTGGTCCTCTCGCCTCTCGCGCCCGGCCGTCCGCCTCCCTGAACCCTCCCGAACGCTCGCCCGTGCCAGGGGCCCGTGGCCACCCCGGAGTCTGTGTTGATATTCTGTGTGGCTCCTGATTGCCCCACCTTGTGATTCCATTACAGACTCCTCTCTCATGCTTCCCGGCTCCTCTCGCGTTCTCCTCGTCAGAGGAGAGTCTTAATTAGTCAGACGTTCCGCCGAGGTTCTGCCGGATTCAGCTGTGAGAGCACTGAACCAGGATCAGCAGCAGCCCTCAGCTCACACGCAGTGGGACCCCCAAACCCAGCGCAGTCCTGAATCTGCAAACTCTGTGTTTTTATTATTTCATTCTAAACGGCGCTCGGGTTCCGGACCACTCGTGTTCTAAAGGCTGCATGCTGCGAGCAGTGTGAGTAATTATTCAGAGAACTTTTGGGCTTTGAGAAACTTTAAAAAGACTGGATTTGAACTGCAATTTAATTCTCTGAACGAGTGATTTATATGAAAGCCCCAGCGTAGCGGTTCTGTGGAAT
The DNA here is from genome assembly GCA_019802505.1 of Corydoras sp. C115. Lineage (NCBI taxonomy): Eukaryota > Metazoa > Chordata > Actinopteri > Siluriformes > Callichthyidae > Corydoras > Corydoras sp. C115. Next base: position 396,738 of record JAFMOC010000249.1, on the reverse strand, counting down.
CCGGACACGTGATTCCGGACTGCGGCATTAAATCCAATCGGCTTCAGAGCAGAGTGTTTAAAGAGCAGATCTATAAAGAGAAAAAAACATCCAGACAGGTTTCATACAGAAGCAATTCACAGGGCTTTACAGAGCCGCAAAAATAATCAAAGCCTTTTAAATTCATTAAAATAATGCCTTAAGAGAAAGAACATGTGAAGAAAATCCAGAAATTACAGCAATACCAATAAAAATTCCATAAAAGAGTAAAAGAAAAGATGAATTCATTAATATAAACAATAAAATAAGGAGCAACGTACGGGGTCTGTAAAGAACAATAGTACAGGGTACATCAGAGAATATACCAAAGCGCACTCAGAGTCTGTAGAGGAACAGATGGACTACAGAATGGAACTGCAGAACTACAAAATCCAACTGATATGCAATACACTTAATAACAAAAATATAAAGGAATTTTAAATAATTAAAATAGAAGGAGTAATTAAAAGGGAAAAAATGTAAATAATAAAATAAAAGAAATATGAACAAATTATTATTTAAAAAAAAAAAATATATATAAATATAATTCATAATTAATTCAAAAATTAAGAAAAAAAAATTATAGAATAAAGGAAGAAATATGTGAATAAAATCAAGAAATTAGGCCATTAAAAAAAAATTTAAACAATAAAAATAAGGAGCAGCGTACGGGGTCTGTACTGTACATTAAAGAAAATTAATACAGAGTATATCAGAGAACATACCAAAGTGCATTAAGAGAGTCTGTAGAGGAACTACAGAATGGAACTGTAGAACTACAAACCCCATCAGTCTGAAGGCGGAGCTGAGGCGAGGGACAGTAAGGTGCTGGAAGGCGTCTGAAGGACACTGTCTCCTCAGGGGTGGGTGAGGGTTTGGGGTGAGGGTTTGGGGTGAGGGGTGGGTGAGGGTTTGGGGTGGGGGGTGGGGGGGTCAGTTTATGGGTTGGAGTGGCAGATAAGGAGAGCGTGAACTTTTTTCGGGCTCGCTCAAGTGAATTCATATTTCCTGCAGAGAGAATCCAGCGGGTCCGATCCGGAGATCCGGGGATCCGGCGATCCGGCGGCGCTTTTGTTTCGTATTTGACTTTCTTAATGACTCGCTGTAGCTTAGACTTTCCAATTTTCTGCCTCGCTGACCGAGTGAGCCTCCTCCAGCTCGCTGCTGCCCACTAAAATCAAACGGCGTGTCTGTCGCTAAAATCAAATCCATTTTAATGTATTTGTCCTCGCCCACGCCGCAGCCCGGCGCTATTATTTTAATGGCGCTGGCGGTTAACTGGCGGCCCGTCGTCACGCGTTCGGCCTCCCGTTTAAGATCCGCTGTTTCTGGAGCCGGCGTAACGTTCTCCACGTTCGCCCTTCAAATCCAAACTTCCGAAACGCTCGTCTTCTGATATTCCGGTCTCGGGCGCCTGGCGTGATGACGGGGTTCGATTCGGAGCGAGTGAACGCATGATGGACGAAGACGGGGATGAAATACCACAAACCCGCCGCTGGGATTTGTTCTCCGGCATGAAAGAGAACCCCAGTGATGCCGATTCGTTCTCCAGAGAGCGATTAAACGTCTAATGAAGGATTCTGATTGGCCCACGGGATTCTGTACTTCTTTACCTGACCTCAACCTCGCATCAAGACCTCGCTTGCCCTCAGTGTGGGCATGCATTATGATTATTATGGTCTGTTAGAACCTTGGTTTGTGAGTCTGATGGTCCGGTTCTCTGATGTCCTGATGTCCTTATGTCCATGGGATTCAGAGGTTGTGAGGAGGACGTCCTCAGACCGTATGAGTCTTGTTCTAATAAACGATCGAGTTTTATTAATTTAAATGGCTTTGTGGGCGGCACGGTGGCTTGGTGGTTTAGCATGTTCTCCTCTCAGCGCTAGGGATTCCCGGTTCAAATCCCCATCTGGGTGGAGTTTGCATGTGCTCCCCGTGTCCGCGTGGGTTTCCTCCGGGTTCTCCGGTTTCCTCCCACAGTCCAAAAACATGGATCAAGTCAATTGAGTTCTCCAAATTGCCCCATATAGAGTGTGTCTGTGTGAGTGAGTGTGTGCCCAGTGATCGATTGCCCCCCTGTCCTGGGTGTATCTGCCCAGCACCCGAAACGTTCTCCCCTGGATGGGCATGGGGAACCCCCCCCCTTCCGACCCTAATAGAGGATAAAGTGGAAGATAATGAATGAATGGCTTTGTTTTAAGCAGAACGTTCAGCCTCATCTTCTTGTCATGTTGTGTTATTCTCTCTCTGTCTCTCTCTCTTGCGCTCTCTCTCTCTCGCTCTCTCTCTCTCTCTCTCTCTCTCTCTCTCTCTGTTTAATTGAAGCAGGTAGACGTGCTCTGAGAATCACGACTGATGTATGTTTTAGGAGCCGCTGTAAATTTTTAAGAACTCTTTCTTCATTGATGGTATCTCTTTTCTAGACTGCAGAGAGACTGTGTGTGCTTTAGAATTCAGGCCGGAGGGAGGTGTGTGTGTGTGTGTGTGTGTGTGTGTGTGTGTGTGTGTGTGTGTGTGTGTGTGTGTGTGTGTGTGTGTGTGTGTGTGTGTGTGAGGAATGAAATTCACTGAGACCCCGTTAGGGCTGCATTATTTATTTCCCGAGCCGGTCTGTCTGAGGAAGACGAGGAGGAAGCACAAATGAATCTGTGTGTTGGCAATTTTGGATATTCATGTGTGAGGATGTCCTACGAGGTCAGGGGTGTGTGCTGGGTTCTCTCCCAATTTACCACCGCTCACATGTTCACATGACATACAGAATGATTAAATAATAAAGTAATACGGTATGAGGGGGCGTGGCTTTATTCTGAATAAAGCCCATAAAGAGGTGTTATGAGTCCCGGCGTGTAGTGGAGAACAGTTCCACCTCTTTACGTGATTTATTCACAATAATACACATCCTCGAGTGGTCTTCCGCCACGTAATCTAGTCCGGTTTTTAAACTTTCTCTAACCGTCAAACACTGCCATCTAGTGACCAAATGACATATTAATCTGTATTTTATGATTTAAAATAATGTATTGTATATCACACACTGATACCAATGTGAAGAGGGGTGTGGTATTGTCAAAGATGTCACGGCTGGACACACGGCTCAGCCAATCAGATTTAAGCAGCCAAATTTAAGCCTTTTGAATTCAGGTTGCTCAGAATATTAGTAAATCTTATTGGTCTAAAAATAACCACGCTGAAAGATCAAATTAAGAAAGTAAATTGCATGCAGCACAACACACACTGACCTGCACCGGCACCACCACCTGCACCTGCACCACCTGCACCTGCACCACCTGCACCTGCACCACCTGCACCTGCACCACCTGCACCACCACGTCAGCATCACTGCAGCACTGAGCATTATCCACCACCCTAATAACACCTGCTCTGTCCATGGTCCTGATCATCAGAGAACATACCAAACAGAGCATGAAGATGAAGTGAAATATTAATCGGGTCCTGAGGTCTGTAGAACGCAGCGCCCCCCAGAGGCAGAGCTGCAGATATGAACGTGCAGAAAGGTAAATGGCTGCTGTGTTTACATACATCATCAATGGGAATGAATAATGTCTCTAATGAGAGGAAGAGGAACGCCGAAGCCCTTCAGTCTAATTAGCCTCGTCTCCGGTGTAAATCTAATTAATAGAGACGAGAACAGAAATGAACAGGCTTTGCTCTCCGCATCCAGCAGAACCGAACGGAATTACACTACAACACCGCTGCGCCTTCTTAAGGTGATCATCTGGACGGCATGGTCTCCTCTCGGCCCTGGAGATCCAGGTTTTAATCCCAATCTGTGTGGAGTTTGCATCTTCTCCCCATGTCTACGTGGGTTTCCTCCGGGTTCTCCGGTTTCCTCCTACAATCCATCGTTGGTAGCGAGTGCAGGAAGCACTGTGCATTAGAACCTGGATGACGCCGCTGTAGGCGTGGTTCTGGTGGTGGTGGTTCCACTTTGATGTCATGTAGACGATGAGATTTAAAGGAGCGGCGGCGCTTCGCTGTTGAGATTGGACGCTCATCTGGTTTATCTTCAGTCCGTTCAGCCTGAGGGCGCCGGCGTTAAACCGCACCGTAAATAAAGGTTCTCTTTTATCCTGAGCTGACGGCGGCTGCTGCTTAGAACTTTAATGTCTGACAGAAGAACTTCAGCAGGAGGAGCGAGCCTCCAATCTGAAGGTGGCAGACGCGGCTGAAGCAATCGGCGTGACCGGCCGTCTGACCGGAGAGGCCAGACATCAGACCGCAAGAACCCGACCATTAGGGTGTTCTACTGAGATCAGTCACCAACTGCAACCATAGAACCAGAGCTCTAGCAACAGATCCGTCAGCTGCTGATCCACTGGGTTCTCAGATCCTTTCCAGTTTAGTTGGAGAACCTACAGGAGGTTTTTAGAACAGCCCATTCCCAGATGGTTCTCCAGTTGCAGCTCCAACTCCAATCCTTGAGGAAGGTTGTCTTTCTGATTTGGATTTGGTTGAAGTTCTTCCTCACTGAGCCCAACCCTACCTTTATTGATAATGCTTGGGGACAGGAAAGGGCCTTCCCCAAACTGTTCACATAGATGTTAGAAGCATACACGAGTGTTTGATTTGAAGGAACACCTGGATCGAGGTTCTGATGGAGCATCTGGTGGAGGTTTTAATCTGGAATGGAGGATGCCATACACACACTATACAGTAGTGTGTGTATGTGTGTGTGCGGGGGGGTTCGAGACCGGGTCAGTTGAAGGAACATGATATATGGCATGTGCCCTTTCCTCTCCACTTCCTGTCCGCTGGCCTTTAGAACCGATTCCAGGATCATTTCCTGCATCAGAGATCTTCGATCTGCTGGTTCCTGATAATGAGGAACCTGATTGCCTTTTGTCACATTTCACTCTTTTCCTGAGGAGCTGGGGTCAGGGACCGAGTGCCGGTTTGCTGATGGTGCGCCGGTGTAACGGGATCAGTGGGCTTCCATTGATCAGCTGACATTCTAACAGTTTCCATCTCTAATCTCAGGATCGATTCCACGCCTTTGTTCTGAGGTCGCTTCCACAGATAAAGAACTCCTGATCCTGACACTGCCTTCAGGTTATCACTTCAGACTCCAGTTCCACGTCTACAGTTAGAACTTTAACACTGCTGAGATGTAGGTTCCTTTAGTAAAACAGTCCAAAACTGACCAACCAAACTGACCAACCAAACTGAGATCTACTCTGAGAACCAAACTGACAACAACACTGACATGACCCTAACCCTAACCCTAGAACCAAACTAAGAACAGTACTAACTTCTATACTGAGACCCATACTGAGCACAATACTGAGATCTATATTGAGAACCAAACTAAGAACCAAACAGAACAATACTGACATCTGCAATGAGAACCAAACTAAGAACCAAACAGTAAAATACTGACATCTATTCTGAGAACCAAACTAAGAACCAAACAGAACAATACTGACATCTATTCTGAGAACCATAGTGTTTCTGTAAATGTTCTACTATGTCACGTTAATGAAGCTTCATGTCTGCAGCAGTTAGAACCCATTACAGAGTTCTGAGCTCATACTTTGTGGTAGAGAAGCGTTTTTTTTATGTATAATGTGTTCTTTGTTCCACAGCTACAGCACGGCGTTCCGTTCCATATACTACTCCCCGGAGCACACCGCCAAAGCCAGAGAGATCCTCAGTGTGGTGGCTCAGCTGCAGCCTCAGATCAGCGGTACGGCAGAGCGCCTGCTTCAGGAGGCCCAGCAGCGCTGCAGCCATGGCCTGAGGGAAGCACTTAAAGGCCTAGAGGAGAAAGTAAGGACTGAAGTTTAATCCTTACACTCACAGAATAATAATCACTCAAATAGAACTCCAAAACCTGACCTGGATTATCTTCATTGAGTGCCGGTTCCGTCCAATACGGACCTGCTATGAGAACGGAGTCCTGCGTAAGATCTTAATAACAATGTCTGCTTCATTTAAACCATTCCTCTGATGTGATGATGATGATGATGATGCATCCCATAAAACATGCCTGTAGGGGGCGGTAGCTCAGTGGTCCGGGTGTTGGGCAGTCAATCTGAAGGTTTGGGGTTCAAATCCCAGCTCCACTGAAGTTACCCATGTGGGTCCTTGAGCAAGAACATTAACCAGAACCCTCATTGCTCCAGGGGGCGCTGTGATGAACCCTGTGTTCACCTTGTAAGTCGCTTTGGATAAAAGCATCTGCTAAACGACCAAACGTAATGTAATGACTTCACATTGACCCCGATTTAAATTAAGCAAAAAAAAACCTTCAGAAAGTCCCGGAATCTGCAAAGTCATCAAATCCCCGTGATTTACAGACCGCTGACTGATACTCAGCTTAACGACTGACGACCAGGCGAATCCTGTCAGACGGTTCCTCTCACGCCAAGACCTAACGAAGACGGGGCCTGCGCCGGAACGCCGGAGCGTCGGAACGCCGGAGCGCCAGAGCCCACGCCTCGCCGTTTTGTCAGCGTTATTAATGAATTACATCTGCTGCTGTCAGAGAGCAATCTGCCACGCCGTGATTGTTTCTGCCGCAGAGGAATGGCAGCCAATCAGCAGCTCTAATTGCTCCATTCGCTCTGTCACTGCGACGCCGCGCTTTGATCAGGGACCGCGGCCGGCCAAGACCGAGAGGAACCGCAAAGACTGCGAGAGGAAGACGGACGGACAGCCCTTAAATCCACGCCGCGTTATGGACGCCTCATCCTGTCTTTGTTGGTGTTTTATACCTGCACTGTCCATGTGGAACCACCAGAGGTCAGACTGCACCAGGAGTTCACTTCAAATGATCACCCAACGAACAAACACGTCTGCGTTCTACAAATAAAAACGCCGCGTCATCACAAAGTCCTGCAGTTAAAACTGAGAGCCAGTGCTTTTCAACTCAACTTTTAAAATAGTTTGGGGAAGGCCCCTTTGATGTTCCATCATGACTGTAACGCAGGTTTGGGTGAGTTTAGTGTTAAAGAACCCACACAGGGTTCTAACCTCAACCCCATCCAGCTTCCTGGGATGAATTAGAACAGAGATTGTGAGGCAATATAAGGAGCCATCCTCCTCCATGATGCCTTAACGAGTGGAAAACCATAACGATGAACAGGTTTCATACAGACCTTCAATCCATCAGTGACCAAGTGAGGACCTTTTATTAATATTTATAAGGGTGTGGTGGAACAGGTTAGGGTTCGGGTGTTGGGCTGTCAATCTGAAGGTTGTGGGTTTAAATCCCAGGTCCACTGAAGTTCCTTTGTTGGTCCCTCATTGCTCCAGGGGGCGCTGTACAATCCCTGTGCTCGTTTGTAAGTTGCTTTGGATTTGCGTCTCCAAAATGACCAAATGTTAAAGTTCTCTTCGTTGCCTAGTGATGATGTTGACCCTGACGAATCAGATGAAGAGGTTACTAACGAAGGTCAATGACAATTAGTTAGAACTGTTATTACATCATAACTGATGAAAGGAAGAACCTGATGAGTACCCAGCCAGGGGGGTTCCCCAGACACTAACTGTCCTGCATCAGTGGAGAGAACCCTGAGGTTATCCTCTGTGTAATGACCAGTGGGGGGGGAGGGGGTGCAGAATTTAAGAGGACTGTTGGCGTGAACCTAAAAAATCCTGACAAATCCAGAGTTTTGTTCCTGGAGGTTTCTGGTGTATTATATAAGCACACGTTTCCCTTTTCTCCGTGCGGCCTCGCCCACCCGGTATCTGCTCGCTCTGTGATTTGGTCTCTCTGTGAGCGCAGAGTCCTAATAATTGAGTTGTTTGTTGTTGCTGCTCTTCAAACCTGTGAAGAAGGAGCTCATCTCTGCTTTTTTATCCTTCCACTTGTCCCGCCCGTCTCACTCGTTTCTTTTCGCCGTCTTCATTCAGCCCACTGCTTCTGAAGTGCGCTTGTGTCTGCAAAGTTTCCTGATGGATTTTGGATACGGCGCTCTCTCAGGGAAAGCGCGCTGCATTTTAATCAGACCGACGCCGTGGCAGATGTTTCTGCTGCACAAACGATGAGGACGCCATCCATCAGCAGAGAGCCGCAGACGGGATTCACACCCTTAAACTTTAAAATGAATTAGAACTCAGACTGAGAGCCAGGTCTCCACCCAACATCAGTGTCTGACCCCACACATTCCCACAGACCACACCCACAAAAGATTTAAAGCTCTAAAGATACAGTGTGATGTGTGGGAGTCCCAATTCAGTCCATTCAGCATCAAATGACAAACAAGCAACTATTTTAGGGAAACAGTTTGTATCCATGATGATGATGATGATAATGATGATGATGATGGTAATAATGATGGCGATGATGATGATGATGATGATGGTGATGGTGATCATGGCAATGATAATGATGATGATGATGGTGATGATGATGATGATGATGATGATGATGATGATGACAATGGGAATAATGATGATGTTGATGATGATGATGTTGGTGATGATGATGATGATAATGGTGGTGGTGATGATGATGATGATGATGATGATGATGATGATGATGATGATGAGGATGATGATGATGATGAGGATGATGATGACAATGGTGATGGTGATGATAATAATGGTGGTAATGATGATGACAATGGTGATGATGATGATGATGATGATGATGACAATGGTGATGTTGGTGATGATGATGATGATGATGTTGGTGATGATGAGGAGGATGATGACAATGGTGATGATGATGATGATGATGTTGTTGGTGATGATGAGGAGGATGATGACAATGGTGATGATGGTGATGATGATGATGATGATGATGTTGGTGATGATGAGGATGATGATGACAATGGTGATGATTGTGATGATGATGATGATGATGATGTTGGTGATGATGGTAATGATGATGATGATGACGATGATGAGGATGATGACAATGGTGATGATGGTGATGATGATGATGATGATGATGTTGGTGATGATGATGAGGAGGATGATGACAATGGTGATGATGGTGATGATGATGATGATGATGATGTTGGTGATGATGAGGATGATGATGACAATGGTGATGATGGTGATGATAATAATGGTGGTAATGATGATGATGATGTTTTATATTATACTTTAACACCCCCCCCCCCGCAGACGGAGCACTTTGTGCACACTCTGAAGGACGAGTTGGTGAATAGCGCCCTCTTGGCCCTCCACGCCGCAGGCCCTGGTTTTTTGAACAAAAGTCGGGGGTTCAGCGGCCAACCCGAGCCTCATTCCACCCCGAGCTTGAGCCCCACCACCACCCCACCCCGAACCCACGGCCGAGAACCCGGCGGCGTCATCTGCAACAACGTATCGGGCTCACAGACTCCGCCCAAGAAGGAAACCCCGCCGTCCGTCATACAGCAGGACCTCCCTCACCATAAGGAGTACGACGAGGAGGAATGGGTGAGTGCTCGAACCTTCAACACACGGTCCCCTCGCTCCTTCACTTTAATCTGCACTGGGGTCCAACCTGGGGTCAGGTTCAGGATCAAAGTTAATTTGTGGGAATTTGGGACGTCAAACATTTAAAGTCTTTAAAGTTTTTTTGGTGAAAGCAGAAGATCAAGCAGCCAAGGTCCTGCCGCCAGCATCGGCCATGAAGACTGTTTATTAAAAGGCTTTAAAGACCCGGAACAGCCGACGGGTGAAGGTGCAAACATCTTTTGTGAGGACAGTGTGAGAAAAGCACGTGAGAGAGAGAGAGAGAGAGAGAGAGAGTGAGAGACACAGAGAGAGAGAGAGTGAGAGAGTGAGAGACAGAGAGAGAGAGAGAGAGAGAGAGAGAGAGAATATTCACTGTTGGCTCTGCAGGTACATACATGTTATGTCTTCAGTCGTCAGCTGTCTCTGTCTTTCATTCTTTTTTTCCAGCTTCTCTCTGTCTCTCTCTCGCTCTCTCTCTCTCTCTCTCTCTCTCTCTCTCTCTCTCTCTCTCTCTCTCTCTCTCTCGCTCTCGCTCTGTTTGTCAAATTCACTTCAGGATGTCACTGATCCGCTGTCGTAGCCCATCCACATTAAGGAAGCGTGATGGGTTCTCTGAGTACAGAGTCTGATGTGATTTCAGTGAAGGACAGCTGTCTCTAATAAATCGATCGGTCAGAGCAGAAAATAAAAGCAGTGTGTGGAGACGTGCTCCAGAGGAACGTCATGGAGGACCCACGTTGTCCTGATGTCCATGTGTGGACTCACTGAGCTTTAAACTCTGCAGGACCGAGCTTGGGCCAGCATCGCCAAGAGTCTGAGCTGCATCATCGCCACGGCGGACAAACTGCAGGAACAGGACAACAACAACCAGGAGTCGGTTCCTGACCAGGCGCTCGCTGACGTCATCACCTCCCACAGTCCCGGTGAGAAGAACACCCATACAGCTCCATTAATGCCTTTAATTCATCTCCAGGGGGCACGGTGGATCAGCATGTTCTCCTCTCTGAATAAATGAATCTCCTGGTATGTTTTTAATTTTTAGAGGAAACCCACACATACACGGGGAGAACATACCAACTCCATTCAGAATGCAAGCCAGGACCATCTTGTACACCAAGTGTTTGTCCAGTTTCTGTATTTCAGGGGATTTATTTGAGGCAAACATGTGTCTCTGAGGGGGAACATTAAAGGGTTAATGTTGTTGCAGATATCTAGAACTGGAACTTGGTTCCTCTTTGACCCCGGCTGAGGATGATGGGGCAGATTGCGGGCTGTAATGGCGTTGGGGGTGATGGTCTGTGATCTGTATCAGTGATGCTGTAATGGGTCTGAAGATGTTAATGATGTTAACTGTCAGCAGAGAGAATCGAATCGAGAAAGAGTGAAAAGCGTGAAGTTAAACAACAGCATGGACATCGAACGACGCTGCGGAGAACCGTTTAACAATGCTGCCACCCAGTGGTCACAAGCGATATTGCGACTCCGCGTTATACATTATGATTTATCAGACCTTCCTGTGTCAGATTTATACCCTTCTGAAGGTTCTGGAGCACCATGGACCCAGACAGACCACCACAAAGAACCAAATAAAATTATAATTTAATAATTAATTAAAGTAATTATAATAAAATCCACAGACTCCCCTACATAACACTGCCTAAAACTCTACAGGTTGCATGACATTCCTTCCTATACCAAGTTCAAGTAATTTATTTATAGAGCGGTTTTTATAACAGAACATCGTCACAAAGCAGCTTTACAGAATGAAAAGCCTTTAAACCCCCAAAGAGCAAGCCGAGGCGACAGTGGCAAGAAAAAACTCTGTTTATAAATTTATAGACAAATTATACTACAGTGGGCGTGTAAAAAATACTTTTTCATCCCATTTTGTCATGTATGGGGGGGGGGGTGAGGTGTGTGGGAGAGGGGTGCAAAATGTTTTCTTCTTCCTAGGGGGAGGGGCTTAACAGAAAATAATTGAGCACCGCTGTCTTAGACTCTTGGGATGCTGATTTGAATTCATACCCAGCATCTCTGTAATGTCTCTGCGCTGAACCCGTTCTCTGTCTCTCGTCCCGATGGCAGCCGCAGATTGGAGAGAGCAGCTCGGTCCGTCGGTCCAGACCCTGAGGGACTGCGTGAAGGACTTGGCCGACAGAGCGAGCAGATCTATGAGCTTTGTTCTCCTGCAGGAGGCAGCGTGTAGCACCTCCCACGGCCTGCAGCTCCAACAGCGGCGTGACACTGTCTTCAGCCAAGCGGTGAGCGCCTCCGGCTCCACGGCTCCATATTCCCCCAGGAACACGGAGAAGGGCCTTCCCTAAACTGACTGATGTACCCCTTCCCCCCCCCCCGTCTCTCTGCAGCTGGCTGCTTTGGCGTCCGGGTTCGTCATGCGTCTGTACTCCGGTCTGGAGGATAAGAACTTCCTCAGGCAGCTTCACTCTGTTGGTGTAGTGGCTCAGTTCGAGAGTCTGCTCAGTACATACAGTGAGCACACACACACACACACACACACACACACACACACACGTGTTTCATATGTCATGTCACAGTGTACACAGTCAGTGGGGTCGCAGTGGGGTTCCCCATGTCCATCCAGGGGAGAACGTTTGAGGCGCTGGGCAGATACATTTACATCACATTTGGTCATTTATTGGACGCTTTTATCCAAAGCGACTTACAAGGTGAGCACAGGGTTCATCACAGCGCCCCCTGCAGCAATGAGGGTTAAGGGTCTCGCTCAAGAAGCCACACTGGTAACTTCAGTGGACCTGGGATTTGAACCCACAACCTTCAGATTGATAACCCAACGCCCTGACCACTGAGTTACTGCGCCGTTACACCCAGGACATCAGGGGCAATCTATCACTGGGCACACACTCACTCATACAGACAGACACTCTATGGGGGCAATTTAGAGCATCCATTTCACCTTGAGTCCATGTTATTGGACTGTGGGAGGAAACCCATGCAGACACAGGGGGAACATGCAATGAGAAAACATGATTCCACCAGATCGGGATCCGAACCTGGAATCCCCAGGGCTGAGAGGAGAACATGCTAAACCACTAAGCCACCGTGCCGTCCTGATTTCTGTTTCTTTTATATTTATATTTTTCTTTTTAAATGACTTCTTGGCGATCACGGTGGCTTTAGTGGTTTAGCATGTTCTCCTCTCAGTGCTGGGGATTCCAGGTTGGAAGGGAGTTGGGAGAGTTTTGTCCGTTCACAAACTTTCGGGCTCTGTCCACGCCGAGCCTGAAGGGGGCGATTGTAGAAACGTTCTCAGCGTAACAGGAGGACAGCAGCAGGTTCTGTTCGTCCCTAATTAATCATCACGCCGCCGGAACGTCGTTAAAGCGGTCGCTGTGGCAACCGGCTTCAAACACAAACAGAACCACGGATATACAGAATCGATTATGAATGGAACCTGGTCTTCGGGGTGGAACCTGGTCTTGGGGGTGAAACCTGGCCTTGGGGGTGGAACCTGGTCTTGGGTGTGAAACCTGGTCTTCGGGGTGGAACCTGGTCTTGAGGGTGGAACCTGGTCTTGGGGGTGAAACCTGGTCTTGGGGGTGGAACCTGGTCTTGGGTGTGAAACCTGGTCTTCGGGGTGGAACCTGGTCTTGAGGGTGGAACCTGGTCTTGGGGGTGGAACCTGGTCTTGGGGGTGAAACCTGGTCTTGGGGGTGAAACCTGGTCTTGGGGGTGGAACCTGGTCTTGGGGGTGAAACCTGGTCTTCGGGGTGGAACCTGGTCTTGGGGGTGAAACCTGGTCTTCGGGATGAAACCTGGTCTTGGGGGTGGAACCTGGTCTTGGGGGTGGAACCTGGTTTTGGGGTGGAACCTGGTCTTGGGGGTGAAACCTGGTCTTGGGGGTGAAACCTGGTCTTGGGGGTGAAACCTGGTCTTGGGGTGGAACCTGGTCTTGGGGGTGAAACCTGGTCTTCGGGGTGGAACCTGGTCTTGGGGGTGAAACCTGGTCTTCGGGATGAAACCTGGTCTTGGGGGTGAAACCTGGTCTTGGGGGGAACCTGGTTTTGGGGTGAACCTGGTCTTGGGGGTGAAAACCTGGTCTTGGGGTGAAACCTGGTCTTCGGGGTGAAACCTGGTCTTGGGGGTGAAACCTCTTGGGGGTGGAACCTGGTCTTGGGGGTGGAACCTGGTCTTGGGGTGAAACCTGGTCTTGGGGGTGGAACCTGGTCTTGGGGGTGGAACCTGGTCTTGGGGGTGAAACCTGGTCTTCGGGGTGGAACCTGGTCTTGCGGGTGAAACCTGGTCTTGGGGGTGAAACCTGGTCTTGGGGGTGGAACCTGGTCTTGGGGGTGGAACCTGGTCTTGGGGGTGAAACCTGGTCTTGGGGGTGGAACCTGGTCTTGGGGGTGGAACCTGGTCTTGGGGGTGAAACCTGGTCTTCGGGGTGAAACCTGGTCTTTGGGGTGGAACCTGGTCTTGGGGGTAAAACCTGGCCTTGGGGGTGGAACCTGGTCTTCGGGGTGGAACCTGGTCTTGGGGGTGAAACCTGGCCTTGGGGGTGAAACCTGGCCTTGGGGGTGGAACCTGGTCTTGAGGGTGGAACCTGGTCTTGGGGGTGAAACCTGGTCTTCGGGGTGAAACCTGGTCTTTGGGGTGGAACCTGGTCTTGGGGGTAAAACCTGGCCTTGGGGGTGGAACCTGGTCTTCGGGGTGGAACCTGGTCTTGGGGGTGAAACCTGGTCTTCGGGGTGAAACCTGGTCTTTGGGGTGGAACCTGGTCTTGGGGGTAAAACCTGGCCTTGGGGGTGGAACCTGGTCTTCGGGGTGGAACCTGGTCTTGGGGGTGAAACCTAGTCTTGGGGGTGAAACCTGGTCTTGGGGGTGAAACCTGGTCTTGGGGGTGAAACCTGGTCTTGAGGGTGGAACCTGGTCTTGGGGGTGAAACCTGGTCTTGAGGGTGGAACCTGGTCTTGAGGGTGGAACCTGGTCTTGGGGGTGAAACCTGGCCTTGGGGGTGGAACCTGGTCTTGAGGGTGTTCGGGGGTTCCACCCCTCATAAAGCTTTACACCCCGCGGGGTTTATAAAGCGTTTGAAGATGGCTGCAGCGTACATCAGCGGGTGAGCGTTCTAGTCGTGAGTGTTCTCTGTTCTGTGGGTCTCCTGTCGACCCGTCGCTCTCTCTGAGGACGTCTGCTTAATTGCCCCGTGTCCCTCAGGTGAGGAGATCGGCATGCTGGAGGACATGGAGGTCGGGATTTCTGACCTTCACAGAGTCACCTTCAGAATCACGGAGGCGCCGTCTGACGAGGCCGACGATCTGCAGCCCACCGTTTTAGGCAGGAGGTAAATATCTGCTTACTCAGCACACTGACACACCTGCACCACCACGTCAGTGTCACTGCAGTACTGACAATCATCCACCACCCTAACAACACACACTCACACACCTGCACCACCACGTCAGTGTCACTGCAGTACTGACAATCATCCACCACCCTAACAACACACACTCACACACCTGCACCACCACGTCAGTGTCACTGCAGTACTGACAATCATCCACCACCCTAATAACACACACTCACACACCTGCACCACCACGTCAGTGTCACTGCAGTACTGACAATCATCCACCACCCTAATAACACACTCACACACCTGCACCACCACGTCAGTGTCACTGCAGTACTGAGAATCATCCACCACCCTAATAACACACACACACACACCTGCACCACCACGTCAGTGTCACTGCAGTACTGACAATCATCCACCACCCTAATAACACACACTCACACACCTGCACCACCACGTCAGTGTCACTGCAGTACTGACACTCATCCACCACCCTAATAACACACACTCACACCTGCACCACCACGTCAGTGTCACTGCAGTACTGACAATCATCCACCACCCTAATAACACACACTCACACACCTGCACCACCACGTCAGTGTCACTGCAGTACTGACAATCATCCACCACCCTAATAACACACACTCACACACCTGCACCACCACGTCAGTGTCACTGCAGTACTGACACTCATCCACCACCCTAATAACACACACTCACACACCTGCACCACCACGTCAGTGTCACTGCAGTACTGACAATCATCCACCACCCTAATAACACACACTCACACACCTGCACCACCACGTCAGTGTCACTGCAGTACTGACAATCATCCACCACCCTAATAACACACACACCTGCACCACCATGTCAGTGTCACTGCAGTACTGACAATCATCCACCACCCTAATAACACACACACCTGCACCACCACGTCAGTGTCACTGCAGTACTGACAATCATCCACCACCCTAATAACACACACTCACACACCTGCACCACCACGTCAGTGTCACTGCAGTACTGACACTCATCCACCACCCTAATAACACACACACACACCTGCACCACCACGTCAGTGTCACTGCAGTACTGACACTCATCCACCACCCTAATAACACACACTCACACACCTGCACCACCACGTCAGTGTCACTGCAGTACTGACAATCATCCACCACCCTAATAACACACTCACACACCTGCACCACCACGTCAGTGTCACTGCAGTACTGACAATCATCCACCACCCTAATAACACACACTCACACACCTGCACCACCACGTCAGTGTCACTGCAGTACTGACACTCATCCACCACCCTAATAACACACACTCACACACCTGCACCGTGTGGGTTTCCTCCGGGTTCTCCGGTTTCTTCCCACAGTCCAAAACATGGATCAAGGTCAATCGAATTCTCCAAATTGCCCCATATAGAGTATGTCTGTGTGAATGATTGTGTGTCCAGTGATAGATTGGCACCCTGTCCTGGGTGTATCTGCCCAGCACCCGAAACGTTCTCCCCTGGATGGGCATGGGGAACCCCCCCCCCCCCCCCCCCCCCCCCCTATATAGGCCCCCCCCCCCCCCCCCCCCCCCCCCCCCCCCCCCCCCACCCCCCCCCCCCCCCCCCCCCCCCCCCCCCCCGTGACCCTAATAGAGGATAAAGCTGAAGATGAAGGATGTATTAATGAATAATTCCATTGGTCCTCCTGCAGGATGCTGCAGACACACATGCAGTGTTGACGTTCATCAGTTATTATTAATTAGATGCTGTTTATTAACATCAGATTGAATTCACTCGTTCATTTGATGAGGATGAGGATGAGGATGAGGATGAGGATCTCTCAGAGTTCCGTTCAGGTGTGTGTGTTCTGAGAACGCCGCACGGCGCCTCGTGTTTTCGTGACAGGAACTCAGAGGCACGGCTTACGGTTCTGGACTGGAGGAGCTCTCACCGTGCCAAATCAAACACGCTCACTCTGAATGCGTGGTGGTGGATTGATGGTGCAACGTGCCGGTGCAGAACACTCTGTATCTGTCTGATGAGCGCCCCCCCCCCCCCCCCCGCTCATGGACTCAATCTGCTGCTCGGCAAAGCTGTCAACTGTTGCAACCGCCTCGACAGACATGAGCCAGCGTGCAGGGTCGAACCCGCGCCGGCGTGGCCCTCACCTGAAGGCCTTTTTAAACTTGTAACATGTTAATGACATCACGGAGATTAATCGATCACATTCACAGAGAAACTCGTGAGAACCCTCAGTAAATCATCTGCGTGCTTTCTGTGAGACCTGCAGGTTTCTTTGCACGGCTCATAAATCCGTTAATTCAGTTAATTAAAGCAGCTTTAATGAAGGTGATTAAACCTGTTAGTCTCCGGAGATCAATTCTGCAGCAGAATCCATTCATTCATTCATCATCTTCTGCTTTATCCTATATTAGGTTCACGGGGGGGGGTGACCCTAATATAGGGCGCTGGGCAGCTGGGCAGATACACCCAGGACAGGGCGCCAATCCATCACTGGGCACACACTCACACACACACACACTCTATATGGGGCAATTTGGAGAATTCAATTGACTTGAGCCATGTTTTTGGACTGTGGGAGGAAACCGGAGAACCCGGAGGACGCCCACGTGGACACGGGGAGGACATGGAAATTCCACCCAGATGGGCATTTAAACCGGGAATCCTTAGTGCCGCACTGGTTTTATAAATATGTAATTAATTAAGAGCTTTTGATCTCATTAAAACCATCAGTCGTCCGATTGGTCACAGATCCAGACTTTAATTAATCCTGATCCTGATCCTGATCCTGATCCTGGATTTTATTTTCATTTTCAGACAGAACGTTTCAGCGTGATTTTATTTTCTGATGTATTCGTTTGTAAAGGTAATTAAGATCAATTATACACCCATACTTAAATATATTTAATGAATTCAGTTTAAAATCAGCAGCACGGTGGCTTAGTGGTTTAGCATGTTCTCCTCTCAGCACTAGGGATTCACGGTTCAAATCCCCATCTGGGTGGAGTTTGCATGTTCTCCCCGTGTCTGCGTGGGTTTCCTCCGGGTTCTCCGGTTTCCTCCCACAGTCCAAAAACATGGATCAAGTCAATTGAGTTCTCCAAATTGCCCCATATAGAGTGTGTGTGTGTGAGTGAGTGTGTGTGAGTGAGTGTGTGCCCAGCGATGGATTGGCTCCCTGTCCTGGGTGTATCTGCCCAGCGCCCGAAATGTTCTCCCCTGGATGGGCATGGGGAACACCCCCCCCCCCCCCCACCGTGCGACCCCAATATAGGATAAAGCAGAAGATAATGGATGAATGAATGAGTTTAAAATCAAAGCTTTTAATCCGGCACGCTCTAATGTTCGTCTGAAGTGAGGTTCCTGATGTGAGGTTCCACTCACACCCTCAGCTCTGCCTCTGAACTCTGGAGATTGTTCCTGCAAGATGTTCTGAAACCGTGAGTCTGATCTGTGTCCATCCGTGTGTGTAACAGAGACCATTACACTGTCGAGGTTCCGCTTCCACCTCAAGCCTTCCAGGTTCTGCCGGATGAGGTGCGTCAGGGCAAGCTGCTGCAGGTCTTCCCGGTGCTGTTCAACGTCGGCATCAACGAACAGCAAACCTTAGCTGAGAGGTACGAAAATCTGTGAACCTGTTCAGAGTGGAAAATAATACGTCTGCTGCTCAGCTCATTTGTTTTGGGTTCTTTTTGCAGATTCGGCGATATTTCCTTACAGGAAAGAATAAACCAGAGGAACTTTGAAATTCTGGAAGCTTACTATAAAGCACTGAGTGACAAGGTGCCGCTCGAATGTAAGTTTATCACAATACATCACTGAGCACACGGCAGAAAAAAAGGCAGAGAAACTAGTTTTTAGAATTTCTTTCTTATTTTATGACATCTTTACTCGCTATATCAATTATATTCTCACGACATACTGTAGGTTTTTTGCGATGCATCAGAGCGTTGCTGCAGCAGAGGGTTGAGTTTAATACCAATTACAAACCAAATCCCCCCCTGAGAATAATAAAGTTTTATTTTATCTAATTTAATCTTTTCAGTAGGTAAGTGTAAGACTTCCACTGCGTGTTGTTTCAGTGCAAACTCGCGTACGATCGAAGGCCAGCAATTAAAACACCGTTTAATTTAACACTACATTTTTGTAGTAACGATTTGTAAATCAGCAGTGCACTAAATTATGGTTGTGCCTCGATTTCTGGCCCAAACAAACTTCTTAACCCTTGATTTAATTCTGTAAGTTGGCTGCACCAGCAGAACATGAGCTGGATTCTAAATTTGGGGATAAATTTTATTATTATTTTAACACAAAATGACAGACATACCATTTACACTATTACATAAACATAATCCTTTTTTGGGGGGTAAGTCCTTCCAGATTCCTAACAGCTGCTGTGCTCTGTGTCGTTCACGGAACAAGAACTCTTCAGTTCCAGTCAACTTTTATTAGGATGGTGCAATTCCACCGCTTCACCACCTGATGTCACTAAAGTGCTCTTTGTACTTTATGAATTAAAAATAGAATTTATGAAACAGAAAGTAACTCAGAAATAGTAATAATAATAATAATAATAATAATAATAATAATAATAATAATAATAATACATTTTATTTGAAAGCGCCTTTCAGAACATCCAAGGACTCTGTACAAAGCATACATATTAAAAACATTTACATTTTACATTTAAAAACAAACATGTGCAAAAGAAAGTAGAATGAAATAAATTACAAAGATTAACATTTAAAAGATGAGTTTTTAGAGCAGTCTTAAACAGAGAGAGGGAGCTGGTGTTTCGTAGTCCATGGGGTAATAAGTTCCAGAGCTGCGTGCCAGAGCGGCTGAAAGCTCTGCCATGGTGGTGAGGCGAGCGGAGGGTGCTGACAGTTGGAGGGAGGGGGCAAAACTTGATCATTTTGTGAGTAAACACGGAAATTGCATTTAGAAGAACTACTAAACAACTAAGCACTGTTTAAATTCTGTTGGCAGGGTTGCCAGATTGAGCGCAGTGTTTAATGGCTTTAGGGCTCCGTGTCTTTTGATGGTTGAATATCAGGTGGCGGTTCTTCGTGCCGTCATGTCCCCTGCAGAATGTGATCTGTGTGTTTGTGACAGCGACGTGCTGAAGCAGGAGATCTGCAGATTTGTGAAAGTGAGCGTCGTCATGGAAGGAGCTCAGGAGTTAACATGTCCCCGGGTATCACATTTCTAAAAATAGTGAAAGCCAAAGCCAGTTCCTGTGTGGGAGTGTGGGGGGGGGGGGGGGGTGAGAGTCTCATGTTTCCAACTCGAAAAAATGACATCAGAACTAAATGACACTGATTTCTAAATCTTAATCAGGACCTCGTTGTTCCCATTCATCCCTCTGACGCCTCGAAACATGGAACCTGTGGAACAGTTCTGTGTTTGGTTAAACTGATGGAGCTCATGGTGATGGAGTAATTCAAATGAAATGATTTATTGCCCCCCTCTGACAGGTCTGCCCCACTTCCAGACGCAACCTGATGTGAAAGAGTTACTGGAAACTCTGGGACAGAACGTAGTGACCAAGAAGAGGAAGAATGTGGAAATTCTGTGGCTTGCTGGAGCGGTAAGACCTCCACTGCCATGATCCCAATATAACACGCAAAAGAAACAGTGCCCCACTCCACCCACTCCCCCACTCCACCTCACTCCACCCACTCCACTCCAGTCAGCTCATTCCAGTGTAGTTCATCCGGTCCTCCACATACTCTCTGTGACTCCCACAGAGCTGGTGTTAGGGTGGTGGATGACTCTCAGCGTGGTGGTGGTGGTGCAGGTGTGTGTTGTGCTGCTGGAGTTAGAACCCTGTACACACTGTTACACACCTCCACCTCACTGCTCCACCTTGTGGATGTAGAATCAGGAGGTCATCAGTGTGGGCTCTTCCTCCTCTCATTCTTCATCATCAGTGATACGGGAGGCTGCAGACGGGATGAAGGGGGAGGGATTATTATCAATTATTATCATTATTATTAAGTTCAAAGCACAACTTTTCAATACGGTTAATTCTAATAAATCACTTCGTCCTCTACCAGGGTCACGCCGACACGCCCACACGCTCACACAGACACGTACAAACACACTATGTGGGGCAATTTAGAACACTCAGTTTACCTTTAAATACACGTTTTTTTGGACTGTGGGAGGAAAACCGGAGAAGATGGACACGGGGAGAACATGCAAACTCCACCCAGATTGGGATTCGCATTTGTAATCCCCAGGGCTGAGAGGAGAACATGCCAACCACCACACCACCCATCAGTACCTGCTGTTTCTCTTAATTACATTGCGGTGCGGCGCTCTGTCCTCAGATCTGCAGGCGGCTGAACGGCATCCGCTTCACCAGCTGTAAAAGTGCCAAAGACAGGACGTCCATGTCGGTCACGCTGGAGCAGTGCGTCCTGCTGAGGGACGAGCACCAGCTCCATAAAGACTGCTTCGTCCGAGCGCTGGACTGCATGAGAAGGTAGGACGCTTTCTCATTTGTGTCAGTGCTTCATTCCACCTCCATCCTCATCCTCATCCTCACCCTCATCCTCATCCTCATCCTCATCCTCATCCTCACCCTCATCCTCACCCTCATCCTCACGCCCACCCCTCTGTTCCATGCTGCTTCCACTCTCACAGCTTCCTCTATAGAACACCAATATAACTCCAATATAACTCCAATGTAACTCTAATGTAACTCCAATGTAACTCTAATGTAACTCTAATGTAACTCGAGTGAAGACGGACCTCAGATTAACTAATAATAATTTAATCTTTAAATATCAGTGGGAAGGCGGCACGTGAAGCTTTGAAGACATCCTGCCCCACACCGTTTGGTCATTAGTGTTTGTCGTGTGGTGGCACGGTGGCTTAGTGGTTTAGCATGTTCTCCTCTCAGCACTAGGGATTCCTGGTTCGAATGCCCATCTGGGTGGAGTTTCCATGTTCTCCCCATGTCTGCATGGGTTTCCTCCGGGTTCTCCGCTTTCCTCCCACAGTCCAAAAACATGGATCAAGTCAAGTGAATTCTCCAAATTGCCCCATATAGAGTGTGTGTGTGAGTGAGTGTGTGCCCAGCGATGGATTGCCCCCCTGTCCTGGGTGTATCTGCCCAGCGCCCGAAACGTTCTCCCCTGGATGGGCATGGGGAACCCCCCCCCCCGCGACCCTAATATAAGGTAAAGGGGAAGATAATGGATGATTATCAGTGGGAGTTCAGAGAAGCTTTATAGAACGTCCAATGTTAAACACAGTCTTGATGCAGCATCCCTGATGAGCCTCACTCGAGGGCCGTCCTCCTTAACCACAGAGGCCTCGGGACGTGACCCCACACCCGAAACACACGCCACGGTCCAACGCTCCTCACACACGCCACCGCACCGCAGGTTTTATTTTGATGTTTTTTTGCGATTGACGGATGAAGGTCTGTGTGCAGAAAGGTCAGCTTTATGAACGGAACCTCGTTTGACCCTCGATGGACGGTCTCTTCCTCATTTCAGACAATCGGTACCTGACCTTTGGCCTGCGTGTGGTCCAGCTTCTACTGTGAAGCTTTGAAGACATCCTGCCCCACACCGTTTGGTCATTAGTGTTTGTCGTGTGGCGGCGCGGTGGCTTAGTGGTTTAACATGTTCTCCTCTCAGCGCTAGGGATTCCCGGTTCGAATCCCCATCTGGGTGGAGTTTGCATGTTCTCCCCGTGTCCGCGTGGGTTTCCTCCGGGTTCTCCGGTTTCCTCCCACAGTCCAAAAACATGGATCAAGGTCAATTGAGTTCTCCAAATTGCCCCATATAGAGTGTGTCTGTGTGTGTGTGTGAGTGAGTGTGTGCCCAGCGATAATTTGGCGTCCTGTCCTGGGTGTATCTGCCCAGCGCCCGAAACGTTCTCCCCTGGATGGGCATGGGGAACCCCCCCCCCCCGTGACCCCAATAGAGGATAAAGATAATGGCTGGATGTTTGTCGTGTGCGGTTATTCAGGTGGTTGACTTTAGCACTTCAGTGATCACCTGACCTCCCGTGACCCCCGTGATGGAGAAGCCATGGCCCTTTGTTTTTGTTTCCATCCTTTCATCCGTGTCGTGACGCGTCACGTGCTCTCTGTTGTCCGTCGGCGGCGTTGTGCTGATAACATCGAACAAACCTGCGGATCACGTTGACTCCCGCCGCAGACGCAGACGCGTTCCACGTGGTTCCCGTGCGCAGGAGGAACTTCAGAGCCGGTTTCAGGCGTGCTCCGATCGTCATGACGGCTGTTTCTTTAATCCTATCAGATCAAAACGAAACGCCGAAGTCTTCAGATAGTTTATAGTTCACGCTAATTGATTCCTAACGAGCAGAAAAGGTCAGAACACGTTCACAGCTGGGCGTGCACGTTCCCCGAGGATCCTCGAGAGCACAGCACATCCTGAACGACGAGTCTGCGGTGTGATGACCTAAAGGGCGGTTACAGAACCCCTGAGGTAACCCCGCTGAGGAAACCCCACCTGCAGGTTTATGGGTGTAGCCGTGGGGCGGCGTCGGGTTGACGTGCTTTGATCAGGTGACGTGGCCGGCGTGACCAGTTTAGGAGATTTATTTAAAACTCTGAATGCATTCCTACGTTTAAGGCGAGACTCTGCGGGCGTAAAAAGGTACAAATATTAAAGAACACGATGTCACGGTGATGATCTCATCACCAGTTTTAATAAATGTCATTTAAATATGTAAATGAGGCATCATCTGATTAAACAGTGAAATGCTTTTGCAGGATCTCTAAGCTAAACCTCAGGTGAAGTCACATTTAATATTCATGTTTGATTTCATTGGAGGCGAGGGGTGCGTCCTCACAGAGGGGAAGTCTCTCATTAAATAATCTCATTAACTCATTAAAGTTATGTCATGTGACGCTAAACCCCGTCGTTTGCAGCTGGGTCAATTTGCATCACGTCCAGGTCTGAGGGGTGTGTCTTTAATGAAATAATCCATATGTTAATGACCCCGTTGTGTTGGAGCTCTGAGGGACACGGTGCAGTCAGCTCCACCACGCAAAACCTTCATAATCAAACTATAGACTCATTAATTAATTAAGATCCTCCTTAATCCAGCAGATGTCAGGTGTGTTATCAACAAGTCCACTTTATTTTTAACGTTGTGTTTTATACTTCCATCCATCATCTTCCACTTTATCCTCTATTAGGGTCGTGTGGGGGGTGGGTTCCCCATGCTCATCCAGGGGAGAACGTTTCGGGCGCTAGGCAGATACACCCAGGACAGGGGGCAATCTATTACTGGACACACACTCACTCACACAGACACAGAGCTTTTGATCTCATTAAAACCATCAGTCGTCCTATTGATCACAGATTCAGACTTTAATTAAACCTGATCCTGATCCTGATCCTGGATTATTTTGCCTCTTAATTTTCAGATTGTTTTTGATTTTCTGATGTATTTGTTTGTAAAGGTAATTAAGATAAATTAGAAAGTCATTCAGTACCTGGTGTACAATTTGAAGACGGGTGACACACACAAACACACACACAAACACACACACAAACACACATTGCACAACTTCCCCTTATTACACAACATCATATTATTCATGGTGTTTTTAAACCACACGCCGTTTCTTAACTTATTATTATTATTCGTTTTGTGAACTTGATGCTGTGCGGATTGGATTTTATATTTTTTGCTGATGTGAGCGCAGCGGCTTTACAGAAATGAAACGAGCTCTGGATTAGATTCAGGATCAACAGAGCTCGAGTTTACCTAAAGTAAACAACAGATAACAAAGCACAAAGCCACGGGAGGTTCCGCCCAGGCGAGCGGCTCTATTAGAGATCAGAACATCGGCGGGCGTTGGGGAGCCGGATTCAGACCACGAGAAGAAAAACAATCACCAATCAGGAACAAATCTGTATCAATCAAATCCAATGATCTGCCTGAAAACCTGATCTCTCAAAATAAGGAAGAGTTTCTGAAAACTGGATAATTTATCTTCAATCTGTTCGAGTCAAAAACAAAGGGTTTTATAGTTATTATAGTATATTAAAGGTTTTCTGACTCGGTATGAACTTATAAGAATATGAATAAAGCAGCACAAAGATTATTTTAAACGTATCTTACAATTAGTATTCAATTTAAAAGCTTCAGTTTAAATGTGTTGAAGCCTATCCCAGCACTGAACTGTATTTTTATTACTATATTAAGAGATTGCCCAGCGATGGATTGGCGCCCTGTCCCGGGTCTATCTGCCCGGCGCCTGAGATGTTCTCCCCTGGATGGGCATGGGGAACCCCACCGCGACCCTAATAGAGGAAAAAGCGGGAGATAATGAATGAATGAATGAATATTAAGAGATTTGAAATTCAAGTTCAAGTCATTTTTTATAGAGTGTTTTTTTTTCCTGTTATGTTGAAATTTTAAGGAAGAAACCATGTGAGGAACGAGGCTCAGTGGGGGCTTATCCTCCTTGAGTGGGGGGGCAGCATCAAAAGTGTATTTAACCCGTATTTAACAATTGGAAAACTATATAAGTCCATAGAGGGCGTTCTGCAGGACAATAGAACAATAGAAATTTTCCCCGAACCCCAAATGTTCCTGAATATGCGGTGTCAGATATCAGTGTCAGACTATTTCCTGTCAGATGTTCTAAATCATTAAATCTGTAGAAAGGAATTTGACCCTTAATGATCCAAGTACAAACATTTAAGCTCCCTGGTGGCTGCAGGGCATAACTGCACGTTCTCCACCGGCACTGCTCACGTACTGTTCACCTGATCACGAACAGGAATAATATAATAATATATTAAATATATATAATAATAAAATATAAACTTTCATTATATCCTAATGAAGCCTCTTCATTTCACTCACGCCCCCTTCAGCCCACACATCCATATTACACCCAAACAACCCAACAACCCCAGCATCACCCACAATATGACTGTGTTCAGTTTTACTAACCCCCTCTTACACCTGGTATCTCTCTCTCTCTCTCTCTTCTCTTTATTTCTTTCCTTTATTTGACACGCCCAGCAGCCGGCTGGCCCAGGGCGAGGGTGCCCATTGGGATGACCCTGAGGCAGGCTCGGTAGCCAATCACAAGCCTGCGCCGCGCCACTTCTATCCTATCGCTCTTCTACTCGTTAGTTCTCACCTGCTGGTGGTGTGGCTCATCTTAAGTCTTGTTTTCCTGCTTGCAAAATATCAATAAACAGCTGATTATACCAAACCCACGTCTCACGCTGTGTACCTTTCTTCTGCTCTCGCCGCTTTCGTACATTCTATAGAATAAGTACCTGTTAAGTTGACCCGATTGTCCTGTTAGTTGTGTATTTGAAGCTGCATGTTCATGCCGTCAGCCCTTTACGCTCCACACGGAGCCAGGTTTAAAGGATTTATCAGATTATCTACATTAATGACGTGATTATTAGAATGTCCTGGTTCTCTGAGAAGCTAAAGGGTTCCGCACTGCGACGTTATTTTAATACCTGTAGTTTTTCCAGAATGTCTGACGTACGTTCAGTTTAACACACTGTACGGTCTCATGTAAAATTCTGCTGACTTTATTTATTTGTACAGGAGTCACATGTGTCTCCTGCATCACGGTGCTGCGGTGCGCAGTTTCCGTCTCTCAGAGGGAAGGACCGACTGATCCATTGTTAATGAATTGTGACGTCGCTTTGCATTGTATTTGGGTTTATTTTGCAACTGGTTTGTTCTGTGCAGACCTGATCTAACTGATGTTTGTTAAAAAAATAAAGGCAAGTTATATGAAATAGTAATTTGGCTAATTAAATAATAATAATAATAATAAAAATAAAATAAATATATATATATATACATTTACATTTGGTCATTTAGCCGACGCTTTTATCCAAAGCGACTTATAAGGTGAGCACAGGGTTCATCACAACATCCCTGGAGCAATGAGGGTTAAGAGTCTTGCTCAAGGACTCATATTGGTAACTTTAGTGGACCTGGGATTTGAACCCACAACCTTCAGATTGACAGCTCAACACCCTGACCACTGAGCTACCTTGCCCCCATATACAGTATATATATATATATATACATTATGCAAAAGGGCGGCACGGTGGCTTAGTGGTTAGCATGTTCTCCTCTCAGCACTAGGGATTTCCGGTTCGAATCCCCATCTGGGTGGAGTTTCCATGTTCTCCCCGTGTCCGCGTGAGTTTCCTCCGGGTTCTCCGGTTTCCTCCCACAGTCCAAAAACATGGATCAAGTCAACTGTGTTCTCCAAATTGCCCCATATAGCGTTGTTGTGATTGAGTGTGTGCCCAGCGATAGATTGGCGTCCTGTCCTGTCCCCACAACCCTAATAGAGGACAAAGCGGAAGATAATGAATGAATGAATATTATGCAGTAGCCTTTGCACTGTGCTTGATTAATCAGTTCTGCTGATTCTAAATAATAATAATAATAATAATAAAGACTGAAAGCAGAGGAGGTAATACTTTTGAGCATCTGTAGAATTAAATCCACTGCACAGGTTCAAATCCCAGCCGTATAACATCAGCCAAGCACATGAGGAGGACTGGAGGAAAAATTCAACTCTATATCCACAGTCATCAAACATACGATTGAAAGATGATCAGCGTTAATGACAATTCTAATGAATTCACACTGAAGCTGATCTACAGTAAACTGGATCATGTGACCTGACTCCATACAGTGATAATGTCGAGTTTATAGATGTTTGTGAACATGTACATTTTTATCTGTTGTATGATGTGATCGCCATTCCAGGAGCATTGATTTAATTGATTTAATTGATGTGATTGATGTGATTGATTTGATTGATTGAGTTTTGAATGTGGATGTCCATGATCAGCAGCGCTCCTCCTCTCTCTAACTATAACACCATCCTTTTCTCTTCCCCTCCCTCCATCCTCCTGCGATCAGAGAAGGCTGCCGGATTGAAAATGTGCAAAAGAATATTAAATGCAGGAAATACGCATTTAACATGCTGCAGCTGATGGCCTTCCCCAAAATCTACCGCCCGCCGGATGGGACGTACGGGAAGGTGGACTCCTGAGAGCTGGCACACGGTGGACTCCTCGATTCCTCTCCCGTCACTCTGTCTGGATGTTGTTTACTGCTCACACAGATCATCGGGACGTAAACTTTAAAAAATAATAATTGTAGATATTTGTGTCTGAACTGTAAACTGCATGGACTGCAGCTCGGCTGTTCTCCTGCTCACGAGTTAACGTTATTAAAGTTTTTACAGAGTTCTTGAAGGACATTTAAGGACGTTTATACTGTAAGATTGAGTTGAGACAGATGTCTGTGCTTTGAAACAGTCGTGTACACTACAGACCGAATGTCCTCAAACCGAACCAACTGCCTCATGCACTTAGCTTCACTTCTGTTCAACCACCTGAATGAGATAATATATATATATATATAAGACTCTGTAACTTATTTAAATGAACCGCTTTGTTTCAACCGTGTTTAAGTCTTTCTTAAAATTCATTTGTATATTTTTAAAAACATTTTCCAAACTTGTTGACTGTTTGTGTTTTCTTGACTTCCAAAGAACCAGCGTGCAGAGAAACTCCAGCAGCACCACACACACTAACACACCCGCACCACCACGCTGACAATCAGCCACCACCTTAATACCTGCCCTGTCCATGGCCCTGATCAAAGAAGACTAACAGAAACAGATGGACTACAGAATATAAATGCAGAACTAAAAACCCCATCTCACCCCCGATTGGGGGTAATTTGAGTTGTTGTGTATTATATATGGATCATGTATATAATGTAAATAATATTATTAATCTTCATTAATTACTGAGGTTTCATAGGAATGTGCCCTGGTCAGCCAGAACGTCCGCCTTCACTCGAGGTCTGATTCAGATCTGATTCTTTTTAGCACTCTGGCATCAGGACAGAGGTCACTCGGTTCTGCTGATGAGCCGACAGGAAGAGCACTTATTAAGAGCAGTACTGTGGGCTTTAAGCACCATTTTTAAGTTGTTTTGGATTAAAGCGTCTACTAAATGTAAATGTAATTTAACACTTATATTAAAATTCTATTTATACATTTAGTTTTATAAAGTGTGAGTGAGACCTTTTATTGTCAGACGAAACACATTTAAATCAGACAATCCAACCACAGCTTTACAGCGCGGCCTCTGGGAACAGAAAGCTGCTTTCATTGGTGCAGGCGTGCTGGTGTTCGAACCCCGTGCTGGGGATAATCTGTTCCAGGGGCGTCATTAGGCCTGGGCTTTGTTTTGGTGTTTTGTCAGTAGTCCCGGATCAAATGAGAGCAGCTTTCTCTGGCCGCCTCTGCTCAAGGAACGGGACTGTACGGAGTCACCATCAGCTGTTTGTGCTTCTAAGCTCTCTGTCTGTGTGTGGGTGGGTGTGTGTGGGTGTGGGTGTGTGTGTGTGTGTGTGTGTGAGGGAGACAGATTTTTTTTGCTAGTATCGAGTAAAGTTACCGTATTAACTGTATGTTGTCTGTAAAGAGCAGCTTCTCAAGCTTTCAGAAACCGTCAGAATTTTTTCTGAAGGCGCAAACTTTCGCAGAGTTACGGTAATTAAATCAAAACCTCATTAAAACTGTCTCCTCTGCGACCGACTCTAAAACAGATTCATGCTTTTCTGCCGAAGCTCAGGTTCATTTATTCAAAAGTTTTCAGCCAAAACCCTCATTTATTAGAACTGAATGTGCTTTTCACTGCTGACAGACATATTTATTCATTCATTCATTATCTTCTGCCTTATCCTATATTAGGGTCGCGGTGGGGTTCCCCATGCCCATCCAGGGGAGAACGTTTCGGGCGCTGGGCAGATACACCCAGGACAGGGCGCCAATCCATCGCTGGGCACACACTCACTCACACAGACACACTCTATATGGGGCAATTTTGAGAATTCAATCGACTTGATCCATGTTTTTGGACTGTGGGAGGACACCCATGCAGACACAGGGAGAACATGGAAACTCCACCCAGATGGGGATTCGAACCGGGAGTCCCTAGCGCTGAGAGGCGAACGTGCTAAACCACTAAGCCACCGTGCCGCCCTAGACATATTTAATGTTATAAAAAAAAATTTCCAATATAATTAATAAATGATCAAACAAAATGAATGTAACAACAGTTTGAAAAATGGATAAATACCCTCATGAAAGGGCAATTTTTAAAGAGGACAGAGGGGGCAATAAGGGATCTGGGCTAAAGCCCCTGATGTTTCTAAACCCTAAAAACACCCCTAAACCCTAAAAACGCCCCTGGGTTCCTTTATGAATTACAGATGTGTTTTTAAATCTTATTCATGTCAGGTTCTCTGATCATACACATCAACTTTGTAGTTGTACAGTTCCATTCTGTAGTCTCTGGAATCGCGGCGGCTGCAGCGCCCCCTATCGAAGGCGCACTGAACTGACAGGTAGTTTGGATGTAATGAGCGTTGGATTGAGCAGCGGCCTTCAGCTCCTCAGGTGAAGAAGGTAGGTTTATTCTGATTCTGCTGTACTGTGTGGGTTGAGTTGGCTGAGTGGATGAAGATGATGATGATGATGATGAAGATGAGGATGTTCTGGGTGGTTGAGTGATGTGGTTTGGTTTGGGTTGACCTGGTTAAACTGGTTTGTTTGTTGGTTTTGCTGCTGAAGCTTTGTTCAGTCAAACGACTTCCTGCTCATTTTAGATCTAAACTTTAAAAGATGTTTTACATTTTATTTGATCAAAATAATGATGTTCTATTGTCGCGGGGGGTTCGTTGAGAAGTTAGTTAATTGCTGTATTGAGTGTAGTGTAGTATACTGCACAGTGACGTGCACTTACAGTAAACTCCACCTGTGTTATTAAACCAGGTGCAGTGACAGCGGTGCATTATGGGAAGTTAAAGCAGTCACATTAACTCTGCATCGTTTGGTCGATCCTAATGTTTTTAATTGTAACCTGTAATTTAATGTATTTTTATTATCGGGTGTAATTGTGTTATTTTATATTGCTATTCATGCTTACATTTACATTTAGTCATTTAGCAGACGCTTTTATCCAAAGCGACTTACAAATGTGTATGATCATGCTGTCCACTTTTTACCATCATATCTGTTCCACCCAAAGCTTTGACTTCTGTATAAATCACACTGTGGAGTTAAAATATATCAAAATAAAATAAAACTGGTTTTGAGCAGAAAACAGCAGAAAACAGCAAAAACATAAGAATAACTTAAACCCAATGGCAAACCCTGAACCTGCAGTTACCCCAACATTACACATTACATTACAGAGCAACCGGCTTCAGTTCTTCTGCTTTAGTTTACAAAAAAGAAACAGGAAGAACATTTGTTTGTGAGTTGAGAGAGTTTAACAAACTTGTATTTTAAACAGAATAAAACCAAGAATCATGAAACTTCATTAAACATAAATATATATATAAATATATATAACATCTGTAAAATCCAGTGTTTAATCAACCTTAATGAATTCTTTGAGTTTAATTTAAAACCTGACTGAATTAAAATAAAAGTGAAAGATTGCAGATTCAGAAGTTTTCAGATTCTTGCTTTTATTTCGTTCTGATCTCTAAGCTTTGACTTTGACTTTCGTTTCGACTTTGACTGAGCAGTTTTAAGAAACTACTGAAGACGCATCTCTTTAACAAATACCTGTTGTAAAAAAATAATAAAATAAAAAAAAAGGGGGGGGGGCGCAGCATCTAATAACAATCAGGTTTGATGAATGTACAGTGCAGTTGGTTTTCTGCAGAAATGTTCTCATTTGTAAGTCGAAATGTTCTCATTTGTAAGTCGCTTTGGATAAAAGCTTCAGCTAAAGGACTAAATGTAAATGTAAATTATCTTGTTCTGATTTCATTGATCTGTAAAATAAAGAAACACCCAGGAGTGTATTCCAATTAAAATGATCTGTAGTTTGATGCCACACTCCTAATTTCACATTGAACACCCCCCCCCCCCCCCCACACACACACACACACACACACACACACACACACACACACACACACACACTTTTGAGGCTTGCTGTGCAAACTGTCTCGCAAAAGACTTTAGGGAAAATGTATAACAGTGTCAGGGTGCATTATTCTGTAAATAATTAAATAATTTAAGCATCAGGCGACGGGATAGGCCCTGCTCTGCTTGACACTCATATCTCCCAAACGTGAAGTTATTTCATTCTGACAATAAAACTCAGCAACTCATTCTTCAGGATAACTTTTATCTCTCTTAAATCTTATATACAAAAAGCAAAAAGGTACAGTTTATTTATTTTACAAGTAATATATATATATATATATATATATATATATATATAAAGAGAGAGAGAGAATTGTATATTACATTTAATCTGAAGGAGTATCACATTCAAATACGGTAATAAAAACATGGTATCACAAGTTCACAATGTGAACTTCCCTTACACTTTGATTTTTAGAGTTAATGAAAGTTCACCGCAGCACCGCAGAGTTAATATTCAGATTTACTTACAATATAAATGATGCAGAATTCTTTAAACTGAGATAAATAACTGTAATATAGTATTATTTCATAATGCAACATTATTTACGCTTGTGTTTTATGTGTAATTGATAAATGAAGTGATAAAATAGAATGGTTTTCGTTGACTTTGATGCTCTTCAGCATCCCCGTAGTATCGGCCAATATGAGTGAAAGACATTTAAATAAATGATCAGACACTTTTCCTTTAGTTGTCCTGTAATTAGCAGGTTGTAATTTAAAGTGTTATCTAAAAAAAAAAAAAAAAGATACAGCAATGAAAGACTTTAAACTCGTCTATACTTTCAGAGAAGTCTGAAGTGCAAATGTGTAGCAGTCAATAATATAATAACTACCTTTAATGTAATGTCTGAGTTTTGCATTGATGATGTCATAATAATGAACAATATTATAAATGAGCCGCAAGTTTGTAATGGTTAAGCGTCTGGACGCTGACTCTTCACTCGATACGGACGGAATAAGTGATGAAGGCTAAAAATGATTTCCACCTGAGAAACATGGAGCAATAAAACAGCGGGACCTGCTCCTCATCAACATCACGCAAAAATCAAACAGATAGAGCTGAGAGGCGGCCAATCAGAATGCAGGGTTTTACTTTTATTCTTTTACTGTAAAGCACTTTTGTTTAAGAAAAAAAAAATGAGTACAATATAATGACAATTGATATTTTACACATATATCATCATCATTATATTTTACTCAGTTTTTTTGTTGATTTTTTCACATTTTTTTAGATCTTTATTTCCAGAGCTGGATGTTTCCTTGAGCTTCCATTCACAATTATTATTTAGAAGAAAGTAAGTAGGTGACAGTGGAGGTGTGTGTGTGTGTGTGTGTGTGTGTGTGTGTGTGTGTGTGTGTGTGTGTGTGTGTGTGTGTGTGGTACGAGTGGATCAGACACAGCAGTGCTGCTGCAGTTTAACCCTCTGTGTCACTGCTGAACTGAGAATAATCCACCAACCAAAAGTGTCCAGCACCATCGTCCTGCAGACCGCAGGTCACTGCATCATGCTGCAGGTATCACAGAGTCAGAGATTGGTTCCAGGAACACAAGAGTTCTCTTTACTTCCCTGTTTTCAGGGTCCCAAGATTTGGCTCTGTGGGAGATAGAGCAGACTTTCAAAAACATGTCCCTCTGTGTGGAGCAGAACCCCCGCAGAACCATTTCAAAATGATAAGAGGTGGCTGTGCAGGCTAAATGAGGTCTCTAGTAAAGTAGTCATGCAGAGTGTGTGTGTGTGTGTGTGTGTGTGTGTGTGTTGTTTACTTTAAAAGACATTAAAAACATCCGTCACTTCCTTAAAACCATGTAAACCACATCCTCATTCCCGTCACATGAGGGTGGCAGAGCACGTAATCATACCCTGATGACTTTCTTTACTAAAGGTACATGTTGTGTGTTCGGCTGCTGCACAGGGGTAAATGCACCACCACCCTCCCAACAGAGCCGCCTGAAACATCCAGCTCTGATTCCATGCTACATTCCACCAGAAACATTATTTACAGACAAAATAGCTTGGTTTAACGTGAGCTTATAAATATTGACATTATGGAACCTTTATAAAATTAGTGACATTAATACATTCACACGTTCATGTACAAACGCTACATTCCCTCACATCCTGGCTTTGAGGTCCTCTCAGTTCTGATCACAGTCACTTTGAGAAGTCCGTGACATCAGTTTTTCAGTAAACTGCGTCATCTGTGTTAGGAACGTGGTGGGGTTGGTTTGTTGGTACTGTTCACACGCTGAGTTACATCCACGGCACTGCAAAAGAAGCACAAACAACAGAGCGTCACAGACAACCCATCACCCCACAGGCACGGGGAGGACATGCAGCCCCACACAGAGCTTCTGAACGTCGGGTGAAAATGAAACTGAAATCTGAAGATCAAAATCATATAATGATTGTTTTTTTTTTAAAAAACAGCTTCAACTCACCATGACAGGTTCATAATATTTTTTAAGGTGAAATAACATCATCAGGCTGCTCGTGTGGTTTATTTCATTTAGTAGAACCTCCAGCTCCAGCAGGAAGCAGGTCATTGTTCTATGACTGCAGTTCTACACAAAAATAAACCAAGCTGAATGAAATAATTCTGTGTAATCTGGGTCGGTCAGTGCACACGCTGAACAATTTATACACGCAGAAGCAAATGAACCATTAAATATATCTGTAGTGATTTATTGCAGGAAAGGCTCTCAATAAAGCGAGCTCTAGAACGTAAGAGAACACTCAGCTTATTGGAAATAACATCACAGCTGTGGTTCTACGATACTCACCTTCAGCTGGGGTCAGCAACCACAGCCGTGATGTTATGATCCACAGTGTTCTCTGCTGCAGTATCATATAAAATACATAAAGACATAAAGAGTTGTTTCAGTGTTTAATTTGATGATTAGAACTTTCATTTCAATTCATCTCAAACCAGAACAGCTAATCCAAACTGACCATTTTAAACCAGTGCGCACCCCTGCACCACCACGCACTCGTTTCTTAATGTGCAAATGGTTTCAATGATATGTATTGATCGTAACAGTCCTGTAAATATTGCGGACCCTGCATAAACTCCACCATGCTGTTTTTAAAAACCCAGAACAAACTGTAATGTGTGAATGAAGTTGAAATGTCGTCTTTAATGAAGACGTACGGTGTCATGACCATCTGCTACAGAACAACAGCTCTACAGAGAGAGAGACACTTACCATGACGTCTGTGTTTGGAGTGTACAAGGATGCCGTCGAATTCTACAAACACACACATTTAAAATTCAGAAATCAAACTAAGATTATGATATAAATTTCTACATAAAGTTTAGTTTAATTACTTAGTTCAGACTAGGGTTTTAATCCAGATTTATTTTTAGATTCAAATTATGAGACAAACTGAAGTAATAAAGAATAAAACATTAGTTTAAGTCGACCTCTAAGCATGAGGTCCCTGCTGGGTGACGTTTGCATGTTCTCCCCATGTCTGTGTGGGCTTTGGTTTCCTCCCACAATCCAAAAACACATGTTGGTAGGTGGATTAAATATGTGTGTGAATTTTTGATGTGCCGGGATAGGCTCTAGCACCTTTTTGTGTGTTAAACGAATGAGCTGATTGGGTGCAGAGTTCGGTTTTGGTTGAGGTGTAGAGCGCGGGGTTTGTTTTTCTGATGGAAGGTGAAATGTGTTGCCATGCTTACCAATGACACACGACTGATTTCTCTGAGCTCTGTCTGCAGCTCCAGCAGGCTCTGATTTGCATGAGCGTCCACTCGGGTCATGAGTAAACTCAGGCAGCTGTACAGAAGATGTTAAGGGCCTCATGTTAAAAACATGTAGAATACAGGTTTACACAGACAGTCCATGGTTTTAATTAAAGTTTGATGACAAGTCAACAGCTGCTGAACTCCGTGTTGGCGACACCGTGCTTTATAGTGGGCGTGGTGTGTTTGTTACCGTGTGTGTTGTAAGTGGAAGCTGTTATAGTTACAAACGAGGAAGCATCTCAATCTGGGAGTGATTAAATCTGCTGTAGGTGTACCCTGCAGGTCTTTTAATGCCTCTGTGCACCGAGTGCATCATGGAACACTAAGCCTCGGCACACAGGGATTCTAACACTCACACTTCACAACCAGCAGAGTATTTCACAACTAAATATAACTCTCAAATTATTTATCTTTAATCTGGTAACAAGCTTTGATGCTCATTTGAACTGATTGATCTTATTTCTAATCCTCACAGTTCTAAAACTCTAAAACATTCATTCATTCATTCATTATCTCCCGCTTTATCCTCTATTAGGGTCATGGTGGGGTTCCCCATGCCCATCCAGGGGAGAACGTCTCGGGCGCTGGGCAGATCCACCCAGAACAGGGCGCCAATCCATCACTGACTCTAAAACATTTGTTTGAAATAAAATCTTTCATGTCCTTATATAAAAGTTAATGCAGAAGAATCGATATTTCTATAATAAGGATGAGACAATTAATCGTGATTAAACACCCTACAATTAATCAGTTGTCAGAGTGCCACAGCATCGTCATGACGACAATAAGACAGATGTGTTCTTAGTTGAAACTTTAGACGAAGCGACTCGCACGGAACAAAAATAAAGTTCCACTCGCAGCACGCTGTCTGTCGACTTTAATAAAGAAACGCAGGTATGTACCTCGAAGGGGCACGCAGAAATTATTTTCACTAAATAATAGAATATATAGAATACCTGTGCTGACTTTTTTCGATGCCAAAATGTTATTTCGCATTAAAACAATAACGAACGTAAGACACTGAGATTGTAATCATCTGATCTCTATAACAACATAACGTTATACATCGTGTTACCTTTAGAGTAAATACCTTATAATTAAAAACGAATTCCAAACCTCGAAGTTCAAATGGTACTCCACGTTCCTGTCAAAGCAACAGAGGACACAAATGCATCTCACAGTTCTCTGAAAGAGATCAAAGGGTTCATTAGGAACAAAACGTGCTGACAGGTTCATGTTGCAGCATGGTTTATAAAAACAGCGGCAGAGAATCCGTTCTGTAAAGCACGGGCTTCGAGTTCTGGACTCTGTGATTAATGATCTGCAAGTCTGTTCAGTTATAGAAACGTTAAAATACCAGATAAATGAAGCTCAAACCCACAGCATCAGCATGAAGGCATCAGATTTGTGGAAGGACTTTGATAATAAAAGACTTTTAAATCATTCTGGAAAAAAAAATGAAAAAAAAACTAAAATTCAATTAACAAATCAATTAAAAAATGTGCTTTGTATTTTTGGATATGGATATACATCGAGTTTTCGGTGCTGTGTGTTCTGCTACGTTTGAACTGTTCTAAGATTAGCCTTTCGCCTCCCTCTGTGGAACATCTAGGTGTGCATTACCCGAGGACTCAACCTCATGGCCTGTATTTCCCTCCAAACACCACAGCGGTTTATGATTTTAAGGAACCCTCCCTGTGAACATCCTCTTCAGCATGAACTGCAATGTCATTTCTTTTGTCTTTTTTTTATTATTTTTTTATTTGAATATTCTAGACTTTAACTACATAAGGAAAGAACATGGACGTACTTGCAGACATCCACAGGTTTTTTTAGAACTTTGTTTTTTTATTGTAAATTAAATCTAATCTGCTCCTTTTATTGGTATAAACCTTCCTTTTAAACAGAAGTCTGTGTGTTTGTGTGTGTTTGTGTGTGTTTGTGTGTGTTTGTGTGTGTTTGTGTGTGTTTGTGTGTGGCCTGAATGAGGGGCTGATATCTGATATCTGAGCATCAGAATGTTTGTACAGATACTGTACATTGTGTGTGTGGTGTGTGTGTGTGTGTGTGTGTGAATGAGGGACTGATATCTGATATCCGAGCATCAGGATGTCTGTACAGATACTGTACATTGTGTGTGTGTGTGTGTGTGTTTATATATAGTGTACTAGTATAATACAAGTTTAAATAGATGCTAAAACAATAAAGAGAAGAAAGTTAATAAAATGAAATGTCAGACAGGACATGAGGGGGCGCTGGAGGTGAACTGGGTTCTGTTTGAAGGGAACTGGACAGAGTGCTTGTGCTGCATTCAGCAGCCTTGACAACGAATTCATTATCAGTTCCAAAAGCAGTGAGAACATTCTTATAGCATACAGCCAGCTCTGAGCAAGAGCCCCGGTCCCTCACCGAGCCCCGGTCCCTCACCGAGCCCCGGTCCCTCACCGAACCCCGGTCCCTCACCGAGCCCCGGTCCCTCACCGAGCCCCGGTCCCTCACCGAGCCCCGGTCCCTCACCGAGCCCCGGTCCCTCACCGAACCCCGGTCCCTCACCGAGCCCCGGTCCCTCACCGAGCCCCGGTCCCTCACCGAGCCCCGGTCCCTCACCGTGCCCCGGTCCCTCACCGTGCCCCGGTCCCTCACCGTGCCCCGGTCCCTCACCGAACCTTGGTCCCTCACCGAGCCCCGGTCCCTCACCGAGCCCCGGTCCCTCACCGAGCCCCGGTCCCTCACCGAGCCCCGGTCCCTCACCGAGCCCCGGTCCCTCACCGAGCCCCGGTCCCTCACCGTGCCCCGGTCCCTCACCGTGCCCCGGTCCCTCACCGAGCCCCGGTCCCTCACAGAGCCCCGGTCCCTCACCGAGCCCCGGTCCCTCACCGAGCCCCGGTCCCTCACCGAGCCCCGGTCACTTTGGCTTGTTTTTTGAGAGTTCGGGCTTTAAACTCTGTAAAGCTGCTTTATGTTGATGTACTGTTTTACAAAAACACTATTAATAAAGAACTTGAACAAGATTCCAGAAATAAATAATGAATGATACAGTACAGTATTTTTTTTTAATTATATAAAATGCTGGTTTTTGTATCGCAGCATGTTTATAAATCAGGATTTAATCCCTGACCGAGACAGGAAAGACATCAACGGCGAGTTGCCATGGCGCCGGACGTTGCTCACTTCTATAGCAGAGCTCGTGTATCGGGTTATGAAACACACCGTTCTTTAGAGGTTGTTATGATGTAATTGTTACAGAACATCCGGTCAGTCAGGCGTTTTCTTTACAGTGAGCTGACCATAAGGTTCTGAAAGCATTGGTTGGATTCCCTTCATCATGGAATCATAAAAACCTGAGAATTATACTTCAGTTTATGTTCGAGAACAAATGAGAACATTCCAATCACACTTAAAGTATTATCTCGTTAATGTCAGAGATTATATAATGATCTAAAGTTAACTCTGATAGTCTGAGTCCGACTCGAGTTTCACAGCCTTTAACCTGGCTTATCATACGAGCATCAATCCGTTACGCTGATTTACAGCTCTGTGTGTGTGTGTGTGTGTGTGTGTGTGTGTGTGTGTGTGTGTGTGTGTGTGCTGTGGCTAATGCTGCTTTAAGTGCTGGGTTGTGTTAAGTCTTTGGGTGGTTATCAGTGTGCGCAAAAAGTCTAAATGCAGTAAAGTTGATTTTACACTCAATCTACTAACATATTTGAAACACTCTTTATAAGACGAGTGTTTAATTATCTTTCAGGAACTTCCGTTGTGTTAAAATGCAACTATAACACTTTATAATGCACCTCTTAATGTGTTCATTTCAATGTAATTGAACTGTGTTAATGCAGAACTGGATATGAAACCACAGTAAATGTAAAATTGTGGAGATTCTGCGTTTTCTTTTAACCTGAGATGAATCAGAACCCCGAGTTCTGCTGAATCTGCAGTATTTTATGTGGAGAATCAAGCAGCCGGTGAATCACTGCTTTAATGCATATCTCTAAAAAAAATGTAAAAGAGGGGGACATGATGTAGAAATGTGTAAACAGGTTAAACGTACGGCAGCTCTGTCCTACAGAACATTCAGAAGCTCTAACGGGGACACCCCCCCCCCCCCCTCTCTCTCTCTCTCTGCAGCTGTAACAGCGTTACACTCCTCTAAAAAGATTTTTTTGTGAGATTTTAAAATCCGGCTGTGAGGATATTTGTCCATTCCTGTAGAAGAGCGTCAGACCGGAGGTCGGGTACCGATGTTGGGTGAGAGGACCTGGCTCAGAGTCTCTGTTCTAGTTCATTACCGTGTTAAATGGGGTGAAGGTCACAGCTCAGTGTGGGTCACTTACACATAGGATGACCAGATGTCCCACTTTGTGTGGGACAGTCACGCAATTTCGCACGTCCCGCAAATTGAGACGTTGTCCCGCATTGTTATTGAAAGTCAGACTGTAGTTTTGACATGCAGTCCCTTTTAGCCCCTTTAGGACATAACAGACTGCAATTTTTTTTTATAATAATAATAATAATAATAATAATAATATATATATGTATGTGTGTGTGTGTGTGTATATATATGTGTATGTATATATATATGTATGTATATATATATATATATATATATATATATATATATATATATATATAGGGTGGCACGGTGGCTTAGTGGTTTAGCATGTTCTCCTCTCAGCACTAGGGATTCCCGGTTTGAATACCCATCTGGATGGAGTTTCCATGTCCTCCCCGTGTCTGTGTGGGTTTCCTCCGGGTTCACCGGTTTCCTCCCACAGTCCAAAAACATGGATCAAGTCAATTGAGTTCTCCAAATTGCCCCATATAGAGTGAGTGAGTGTGTGGCCAGCGATAGATTGCCCCCCTGTCCTGGGTGTATCTGCCCAGCGCCCGAAACGTTCTCCCCTGGATGTTCATGGGGAACCCCCCCCCCACCACGACCCTAATAGAGGATAAAGTGGAAGATAATGAATGAATGAAAAAAAAAAAAAAATAATATATATATATATATATATATATATATATATATATATATATTTTTTTTTTTTTTTTTTTTTTTTTTTTTTTTTTTTTTTGGTGCAGTCTGTTATGTGCTAAAGGGGCAGAGTAAGTTTTAAGTTTTTTTTAGACAACCTTGATGCATTGGTGTCCCACATTGTCCCACACAAGCAAAGTCTTTGTCCCACATCTGGTGAATTGGAATCTGATCACCCTCGTTACACACCGAGCTCACTGGAAAAACCAAGGGCCTTCCCCAAAGTGTTTGCATGAATTTGGAAGCCTGCAGTTCTGAAGAGACTGAATGAAACTCCTGAATTCATTCTGTAATAATGCTGTCCATATGACGTCAGTCTGAGACGCACTATGGTTCCCATGGCAACGAGGGGGGAAAACATCAACAGAGAAGTAGTGTATTATTGACCACGCCCACTTCGAGCTACTGCCATGAAAACGAAAGTATGTCTATATAACATGCGTCAGTCTCTCTCTCTCTCTCTCTCTCTCGCTCTGTTTATTCCCGGGTATGTGCGCGCTGCAGCGGGACAGATCAAAGGCCGTGTCCCCTCACCCCACATCTACTGTAGTTCGTGTTCTGTACCATCTGGACGGACATTTAGTTCAGGAACCTTTCTCTATCTGTTGACCTTTGTCAGAGGAACCCTGTTCGTTCCTGTTGATAATAAATCACTGCAAACCCAATAAAGTCAAATAAAGAGCGGTGCGCCCTGCGGAGCGTCCTGAGGACCCTCAGGGTTGAGTCCTGAGCCCCTGGTGCTCTGCACACTGCTGCGCTTGGTTTCGTTTGGGTTCGTTTGGGTTCGGCTCGGCGGCTCGGCGGCTGAGCGCGTCCTTACCTTGTCCTTGCGTCTCCTGGCTTTACTCCTAATGCCCGCGGCCGAAACGAGGACGAGGCCGAGGACGAGGACGAGGACGAGGCTGAGGATCATCGAGGCGGCGTCCGCAGGGGCCATGCCATTCCGCTTCACATCTTCTGCTCATCATGTCAAGGTCCGAGCTCCAGGGCGCGGCGCTGTCCACTGTCCCATACAGAGTTCCACCGTCCCACTCAGGGTTCCACTGTCCCACACACAGTCCCCTCCGGCCGCCGTGCCCCGCGGACATGTGCACCCCACCCGCCGCTGCTGCTGCTGCTGCCGCTGCTGCTGCTGCTGCGAGTGCGCCGCCACTTTCACTTTGCTCTGGTTTCCGGCCGCGCCGCGCG
Organism: Corydoras sp. C115; assembly: GCA_019802505.1. Taxonomy (NCBI): domain Eukaryota; kingdom Metazoa; phylum Chordata; class Actinopteri; order Siluriformes; family Callichthyidae; genus Corydoras; species Corydoras sp. C115. Next base: position 354,938 of record JAFMOC010000249.1, on the reverse strand, counting down.
CCGCTCCTGGAGCCTATCCCGGCGCTCTGCAGAGTTCCGAACCCAGCGGCGGCGGCGGCGGCGATCCGTGCGCTGCTTTCATCATCAGGGTGTTCATCAGAAATACCCTTCAGTATACAAGTCTCTCCCTGAAATTAAAATTATTAATTTAGTTCAAAAAACTGAACCGAAAAAACAGATTCTTTAGGTTTTTACACATTTATTCAAATATATTAATTAATATAATTTATTAACGTCTGCAACAGAGGAAATACGATCAGACCATTTCATTACATTTATTTACACTCACTGACCACTTCATTCATTCTGCAGGTGGGCCGCATGGTGGCTTAGTGATTTAGCATGTTCTCCTCTCAGAGCTGGGGATTCCCGGTTCGAATCCCAATCTGGGTGGAGTTTCCATGTCCTCCCCTTGTCTGTGTGGGTTTCCTCCGGGTTCTCCGGTTTCCTCCCACAGTCCAAAAACATGGATCAAGGTCAAAGGAATGCTCCAAATTGCCCCATATAGAGTGTGTGTGAGTGAGTGTGTGTCCAGTGATGGATTGGCATCCTGTCCTGGGTGTATCTGCCCAGCGCCCGAAACGTTCTCTCCTGGATGGGCATGGGGAACCCCACTGCGACCCTAATAGAGGATAAAGCAGAAGATAATGGTTCCACGTCCCATATAGTTCCACTTTGTAGTTCCATCCTCTGCTCCTCTGTTTTTTGATGATCAGGACCATGGACAGAGCAGGTGTTATTAGGGTGGTGGATTATTCTGAGTGCTGCAGTCACGCTGACCTGGTGGTGCAGGTGTGTGTTAGTGTGTTGTGTTGGTACCAGGGGATCAGACACAGCAGTGCTGCTGAAGTCATCATTTTAAATAATAAGTATAAATTATTATTATTTTATTTTTACAGCATTAAGCTGTTCTCTTTACCTCCGGGAGCTCGTGATGTAAAAAATGTACATCTGTTATGAGAGCTGCAACCCTGAGCTGACAAACACGCCCCCACGAGGATACTATTGATCATCACAGCTCAAAATTCATGGGAATCCTGATCCACAGAGCTGTCTGATAAATTAAGAAAACACTGCCATCTCGTGGTGGTAGTGGCGCGGTAGCTCAGTGGTTCGGGCGTTGGGCTGTCAGTCTGATGATTTTGGGTTCGAATCCCAGCACTGAAGTTACCAGTGTGGCTCCTTGAGCAAGACCCTTATCTCTCATTGCTCCAGGGGGCGCTGTACCGACCCTGTGCTCAATCTGTGAGTCTCTTTGCATGAAAACGAACAAATGTGATATAAATCTGACATTTAGCACGTACCTTATACTGTCATTCACACGACGCTCGTGCAATCGGACGCTTATTATCGTACAGCAGCTCTATATGAATAGAGATGAGAACCGTTTCAGCAGCACGGCTGTGTCTGATCCAAAACAAACCGGGGAACCAAACACGTACTGCAAATAACCACGAGGCCAGACGTCCACATACTTTTGCCCAATGTTTTATTAGTAAACAAGCTGTAGCCTCATTAATATTAACGACGACAGCTTTTATTTTTTAGCCGCGGCGTCCGTAACGCTGACACACGGTTCTTCACTTTTCGCTGACGCTCAGACTGCTCAGTGAATGGGCCATCTCTTCTTCATCTTCATTCTCCTCCTCATCCTCATCCTCCTCCTCCTCATCCTCCTCCTCCTCCTCGTCTTCCTCATCTCCGTTGTCATCGTCCTCCTGATACGCCGCTCCTCCGGAGGAAAGTCTTTCCCAGTACGAATCGTACCCGGACGAGCCGTAGTCGTCGTCGTCCGCCACGCCCTGCCGTCCGAACTTATGGGTCCGAGCTGAAAGGTCACAGAATAATCCTGCAGTCAGGTTTAATCTCGCAGACCGGAAATCTGGATTACCTGAGCGGTCCTTAGGGTTTAACTGAGGTTATGAGAAACTTAATGTACAGCCTCAATAAACCCAGCGCTCCACAGACATAACGCCCACTCACTGGACATGCTGAGGTCCTTGGTCTCCTGTGTCTGATGTCCACACTTTGGACATGGAGGAGATTTTCCTTTCTCCTGCTTGAATACTTTGCTCCGTGCGTGATCGTCACAGAAACAGGCCTGCGAGCAGAACCAGAGCAGCTCGTTATCTATATGTCTACATACATGCAGCTCATTAACACTCATTAACAAACACATTCAAATTCTTGAAAATCCTCTCGCTCTTGCTTGAACCCCCGCCCCCCCTGCACACACACACACACACACACACACACACACACACTCTCTCTTTCTCTCTCTCACCTAACAAACCTGCTTTATTTGGTAAACACTGTTTACTAAACTAAAACCAGTACTTATTGTTTACTGGGCGATTTCATTCCCATCTCAGGCAGGATGCGTTATAGTGCCCTCTTGTGTTACACAGTGGAATTGCTCTGGATTGAATTAGACACTTAATTGCATTGTGACAATGTATCAACACATCAGAGTGTTCTCCATCACTGAACAGAACAGATGGAGAACATGAACGTCCGGCTCACCTTACAGCGGAGACAAGAGTGCTGTCCCAGACGATTACACGAGACACCTACAAACGAAGAGAGCTTTAAGGACACTTCACTCACAATTTGACCTCATGAGTGTGTATACACACACACACACACACACACAGTCCTACAGGCGGTACCATTTGAAAGAGGTTCTGTGGATGTTGGAGGACTCCGGTTTAACAGTTGTGCCACGTCCACCCGACGCCCCACACTTACATTTAAAGGTTTCGGCCTCCAGGACCTGGCAGCTGGCCTGATGTTCAAACTGATCGTCCTCACACAGGAAGTTGTGGCAGAAGGAGCAGCGGAAGATTCGGCCGCCTGTATCGATGACATCACTAATCAATACCTTTGATTAAAAATGTGCACAGACACAAAACAAATACAACACCATGTTTCGCTTTGTAACCTGAAAATAAAACCTCCATCTCTCTCCACGGCTTTACGACTGGACTGAAATTAGGAGGTGACCCACAAATCTCTTCAGATGTTCTATGGGATTTAGATCAGGGTTCTGATCTGCTGTGTTTTTTGGGGTGTTTAGGACCGTTGAGGTGGACGGTGACCCTCCTGCCCGTCTGCGGATGTCCAGCAGAGGGACGCGGATTACCTTCGTTTAACTTCGATCCTGATGCTGCCACCACCGTGCTTCACTGTAGGTATGGTGTATTTTCAGTGGACAGCTGTTTTAAAGACCGTCACGGTTTTATTGTCTTTGACCGACACACACTGTAGCACCGGATGGTGGAGCAACACACACCCACACACCTGCACCCCCGGGTCAGTGTCACTGCAGTAATGAGAATCATCCACCACCCTAAAAAAATACCTGCACTGTCCATGGTGCTGATCATGTGTGTGGGGTGGGGGGGGGGGGGGGGGGGCTTGATGGACAATGAGAGTAGAGAGTTCTTTAAACTCGTACCATGTTCCCAAACGCTGCGGTCACATTCGATACAGTCCGCCTCCGCCAGGGGGCAGGAACACGCATGAGTACTGAGACACTTCCTCCCATGACACACCCAGGCCTCGCAGAAGTCACATATTGCCCCCTATTGGACACAAACAGTAACAGAACACCCATCAAGATGCTCGGAACATTCAAACACTTATTAGATTGTATGCTCTGAATATAAACACTTCTATAAAATAAGATGATTCCATTTTATTAAACATCAGATGAATCAGCGTCACACAGTTTAATAAACGTTAACTTATTGTTCAGGTGGACGCACTGATACAGGACTCAGACCGGACGTCCTGCCACAGTGTGAGTTACAGCTGGACTTTTAATAGCCGTGAGATAGAGAGCGGGTTTACTGCCACCTCAGCAGAATTCTGGTTTATATAGAATTCTGGTTTATAGAGAATTCTGGTTCACGTTGAATTCTGGTTTATATAGAATTCTGGTTTATATAGAATTCTGGTTTATATAGAATTCTGGTTCATATATAATTCTGCTTCACGTAGAATTCTGGTTTATATAGAATTCTGGTTTATATAGAATTCTGGTTTATATAGAATTCTGGTTCACAATGAATTCTGGTTTATATAGAATTCTGGTTTATATAGAATTCTGGTTTATATAGAATTCTGGTTTATATAGAATTCTGGTTTATATAGAATTCTGGTTCACAATGAATATATAATTTCTGGTTCATTCACGTAGAATTCTGGTTTTGAATTCTGGTTCATATAGAATTCTGGTTTATATAGAATTCTGGTTTATATAGAATTCTGGTTCACAATGAATTCTGGTTTATATAGAATTCTGGTTTATATAGTATTCTGGTTTATATAGAATTCTGGTTTATAGAGAATTCTGGTTTATATATAATTCTGGTTCATATTGAATTCTGGTTTATATAGAATTCTGGTTTATATAGAATTCTGGTTTATATAGAATTCTGGTTCATGTTGAATTCTGGTTCATATAGAATTCTGGTTTATATTGAATTCTGGTTCATATTGAATTCTGGTTCATATTGAATTCTGGTTCATATTGAATTCTGGTTCATATAGAATTCTGGTTCATATAGAATTCTGGTTTATACTGAATTCTGGTTTATATAGAATTCTGGTTCACGTTGAATTCTGGTTCATATAGAATTCTGGTTCATATTGAATTCTGGTTTATATAGAATTCTGGTTCATATAGAATTCTGGTTCATATAGAATTCTGGTTCATATAGAATTCTGGTTCACATTGAATTCTGGTTTATATAGAATTCTGGTTTATATAGAATTCTTGTTTATATTGAATTCTGGTTTATATAGAATTCTGGTTTATATAGAATTCTGGTTCATACTGAATTCTTGTTTATATAGAATTGTGGTTCATATTTTGGTGGAATGTGATTTTACAGTATTATGTGTTCTAGCGTGAGGAGTGTTCAGTCATTATATATTTATATAGAAGTCTTGTCTTTGATGATGTCTGTAAGTGAGAGTTGAAGGGCAGGACATGTTCTACCTTGTGTGGATGACTCGGTGCTACCGGTTCTCATTTGATTTCTTTGAGTTTGGTGTGTATTTGGGTCACACATCCGTATTCATCAGTGTTTTTATTACTGGGGCGGTGTCTGTGATTGGACTGGGCAGAAAACACCAAATCCTAACTTCATTTAAATTAGATTTATACTGAATCAGAAACTGAATCAGATACTGAATCAGATACTGAATCAGATACTGAATCAGATACATGTGTAATTGGTGTTGGGCTCGGAGAGGAGATTGAATACGTTCTGAATGTTCCCCCGTAATGTTGTTCATGTGGAGGCAGTGGAAGATGTGGTCCACTGAGGTCTGCAGTAGTAGGTCTGAGTGCGTATAGACTGTGTTGAGGTCAGAGTGTAGATGTTTCAGTGGTGTACGGTCAGATTGTAGATGTTTCAGTGGTGTACGGTCAGCTGGAGGTCAGAGTGTAGATGTTTCAGTGGTGTACGGTTAGCTGGAGGTCAGAGTGTAGTTGTTTCAGTGGTGTACGGTCAGCTGGAGGTCAGAGTGTAGATGTTTCAGTGGTATACGGTCAGCTGGAGGTCAGAGTGTAGATGTTTCAGTGGTGTACGGTCAGCTGGAGGTCAGAGTGTAGATGTTTCAGTGGTGTACGGTCAGCTGGAGGTCAGAGTGTAGATGTTTCAGTGGTGTACGGTCAGCTGGAGGTCAGAGTGTAGATGTTTCAGTGGTGTACGGTCAGCTGGAGGTCAGAGTGTAGTTGTTTCAGTGGTGTACGGTCAGCTGGAGGTCAGAGTGTAGATGTTTCAGTGGTGTAGATGTTTCAGTTGTTGGTTGACTCACCACCATGCCCATTCCTGTGCTGTGAACGCCGGGGTGCTTGATGACGCAGTCTGAGGACTTCATACACTTGGTTTTACCTTCAGATCAGAGTGCAACCTTAATGTCTCTGTTAATGTTTCAACACAGCAACATGCATCAAACACAGACTCTGGAACAGGACCCGGGGTTCTAACCCCCCCCCGACCACCCCGAATCGTTTGTTTTGAAATGTAAATGTAAAAAATCCCCTCCGAAATAAACATGTTCAGGAAGTTATGGGTCTACAGAGCAAACGGAGATAATCCTCACTGCATACAGGGACAATAACACCCCTCTGAGTGCCTTTAGGGGCAAACTGCTTGTAGCTGGGGCAGTACCATTAAAATCTTCTTTATGCGAGACTTTTGATCTCTGAATTCATCCTAAAGGTTCAAACTCAGCCAGCTCCTGGACCTCACGTTGTTCTCATGGAATGGAAGTCCATTGTGTTGTTAGTTGTGTATTTAGTGGAGATTTAGTGGAGATGCTCGGGGGGGGGTGGGGGGTTTATATTAGGATATAAAAAAAATTTTTATAAGAAATTTTATTTTTTATAAGGATTTTAGATTTTTTATAAAGATTTTATAAGGATTTCTTTATTAGGGTTGGGTTCTGAGTGCAGGGTCAGTCATCATACAGTGGTCCTGGAGCAGTGAGGGTCAGGGCAAAGTTTTAACAGCTCACTCTGAGGTCAGGTACATTAAAATAATGTCAAATATATAACTAAAAATAATAAAGTAATAAATTCTTTATTTAAACTGTAGGCAAACTTAACTGTGCTGCACAGTGATAAGAAATAAAAGAACTTTATTAAAAGACACCGTCCTGCTCTGAGTACAGGCTTTGGGTCAGTCACTGCAGAGGTTCTGTTACATTTACATTTAGTCATTTAGCAGACGCTTTTATCCAAAGCGACTTACAAATGAGAACACCACAAGTCAGAAGCCATGGAGAAAACCAACTATACTGTAAATTTATCAAACCTGATTGTTATTCGAAGCTGCGCCCCCCCCCCCCCTTTTTTTTTTTTTTTTTTTTTTTTTTTTTTTTTTTTTTTTACATCCATCCATTATCTTCCGCTTTATCCTCTATTAGGGTCATGGGGGGGGGGGGGTTCCCCATGCCCATCCAGGGGAGAACGTTTCGGGCGCTGGGCAGATACACCCAGGACAGGGGGGGCAATCTATCGCTGGCCACACACTCACTCACACACACACTCTATATGGGGCAATTTGGAGAATTCAATTGACTTGATCCATGTTTTTGGACTGTGGGAGGAAACCGGAGAACCCGGAGGAAACCCACGTGGACACGGGGAGAACATGGAAACTCCACCCAGATGGGGATTCGAACCGGGAATCCCTAGTGCTGAGAGGAGAACATGCTAAAGCACTAAGCCACCGTGCCGCCCGAGGTTCTGTTCATACGTCTATAAAGAACCAAATGCAGAACAGTGTTGCTCTCCAGAACATGTGGAGCGGGGGGTCACTCACCACACTGTGCACACATCGGGAGTTTCTGTACTGAAGCACAGAAATAGCAGAATGCTCTGTTCTTCTGTCGTCTGAAAGCAGAACAACAACAAAGGAAAAGACTTCTGTAAAAACTAACGTCCACTAAACGTCCAGCGTTTGATTAAAGCTGCAGTCTGCAAGTTCTGTACATAACCCGCTTCATAACATTCAAAATGTTCACTCAGGTCCACAAAACCTCTTTAAAAGTAGTGGTTCATTCATTCATTCATTATCTAACACTTTATCCTCTATTAGGGTCGCGGGGTGGGGGGGGTTCCCCATGCCCATCCAGGGGAGAACGTTTCGGGTGCTGGGCAGATACACCCAGGACAGGGCACCAATCTATCGCTGGACACACACTCACTCACACACACACTCTATATGGGGCAATTTGGAGAACTCAGTTGCCTTGATCCATGTTTTTGGACTGTGGGAGGAAACCGGAGAACCCGGAGGAAACCCACGCGGACACGGGGAGAACATGGAAACTCCACCCAAATGGGGATTCGAACCGGGAATCCCTAGTGCTGAGAGGAGAACATGCTAAACCACTAAGCCACCGTGCCGACTGCAAATTATCAATTATTATTAAATGATCATCATTTGTGACATCATCACTTCAGAATGCTGCGATAGTCATTAATTAAAAGTGAAGTCGTTTAGATGAATCTCCAGATGTACTCACCTCAGACACTTGTCACAGTCCTGCAACAAGAATTACGAGCATGTGTTACTCATTTGATAGTTGAAACTCAGCGGCCACTTTATTAGATACATCTCTACTTTCACTGTCTATTCCATCAGCTCCTCTGATCACACAGCTGGGGTTTGTAGTTCTACAGTTCCATTCTGTAGTCCCCTTTGGTGGTTTCTCAGGTGTTATTTGGGTGGTGGATGATTCACAGTTCAGCAGTGACATACCACCACCATCACCACCACGTCAGGGTCACTGCAGTGCTGAGAATCATCCACCACCCTAAAAACACCGGCTCTGTTGTGAACCGGTGAAGGTTCTAATAAAGTAGTCTTTACTAAATTATTGCAGACTATAAAGCAGAGATGTTTATTAAGGTAAAGTTCTGACCATGGATGAATTGCAGGGATGTTTGCCACAGTCCACCTGCTCTCGGTTAGCGCGGTTCTGCTTTTCCCGCTCCTTGCGGTTCTCCGCCTTCTTCCGCGCTCCGGTCTTTTTCTTTGGCATGGTGTCCTCAAAAACCAAGGCTGACAGAGAGAAGCCTGTAACACCATGGAAACCTAATGAGGATCATTCTGCAGTACATTAAGCATGATGATTGATTATTATAATAATGTTTACTCTGTTAAAGTTCTAGAAATTAAATGTGATCATTTTAAATCATAGATGTCAAACTCAGGGACTCACTGTTTTTAATTTTTGCAGAAGGTTCATAGTTTTATAATTTTGATAAGATTCAAGATTCAAGAAAATGTTATTATCATTAGTATCACATGGGGTACATGAGATAAGAACGAAATGATGGGTCACGGACCCCGATTACCCCGTTATTTTAAAGTTATCATTTAAATTTTAATTTTCAAGAAGAAAATGAGAATAAAAAAAAATACAGTATATAGATTTGTAAAGTATAATATACAACTACAAACATAAATATAATATAACATATTTACTATTGGGCGGCACGGTGGCTTAGTGCTTTAGCATATTCTCCTCTCAGCACTAGGGATTCCCGGTTCGAATCCCCATCTGGGTGGAGTTTCCATGTTCTCCCCGTGTCCGTGTGGGTTTCCTCCGGGTTCTCCGGTTTCCTCCCACAGTCCAAAAACATGGATCAAGTCAATTGAGTTCTCCAAATTGCCCCATATAGAGTGTGTGTGTGAGTGAGTGTGTGCAGTGATAGATTGCCCCCCTGTCCTGGGTGTATCTGCCCAGCACCCGAAACGATCTCCCCTGGATGGGCATGGGGGAACCCCCCCCCCCCCGCGACCCTAATAGAGGATAAAGTGGAAGATAATGGATGAATGAATGAATGTTTATTATAAATATGATATATAAATATATGCATATACAGTATATATAAAGTAGTATACAAATCATATTGATAATTTGAGATATTTTCATAGAGAACAAAGTATTTTAAGTTCTGTAATTGTGGAATAATATTTCTTTCTGTTTTTATTTTTATTAATGTTATGTTTTTAGAGAGTTTTGGCCCCCGGTGCGATTGACACATCTGATTCAAAAGAATCACTCCACCGAATCGGCTCGCAGAGATGATTCAAGCTCTGAACAGTATGACCGCAGATTACCGTAAAGACCAAATAGCTGCGCACTTTACCGTAATATACACAAGGATCGAGAAATTATATTTACCGAAAATCATCAAGATCGATCGATGTGATCGCATAAATATTCTGTGTATATTTTAATTAAGTTCATATTATTTATTATATACAGCTTTAGATAAATAAAGATTCATACACACTTATATAACACCGCGAGGAAACCCGTACTGTATCAGATACTAACGCGATCGTACACACAATCCCTCTAGCAACATTAAACATTACAGACAATAAAAGTTTAAACTGCAGAGTCTTTTAATTAAAAAAACACTAATTAAGAACGAATAAACTCACCTCCAGCTGACTCAGCCCGCACCGACACGTCCGTCCGCTAAGCGGGCCGTCCAGAAAACCAGAGCCGCCGTCAGCAGTTCCACAGGAGGCTCTCCACGTTTATTACATCATTATCATAAATTAATAAAACATCTCAAATTACACTAATCAATACAGCAATCATTATTAATACGATGCGTTTTTATCTAAACACTATATTAGTAAAGCTTTAGAAAATACCGAAATCAAAAGCTACAAAAATGTTTATAAACAAATCAAACTTAAATCACAGTAAATTGTCCTCTCTGTAAATAAATTAAACGTCGATTTATTACATTATTGTGTGTTTAAATAATTAAATATGAAATAAAACGTGTGCGTATTAATTAAACTGTGTTGATGCACAATAAATTATAAAGTATTATAGGAATAATAAAGAGTAGAGATAGTCAATAACAATGTTCAGAGTGTTTATTAAAGTTAATGTAATTCGTTAATTGTTTTCTGTGAATAGTTATTTTTAGTTTTAATCTAAAACGGAAAAACAACGAAGGTGGCATTGGGTTGCCATGTCTGTTGAAGTTCCTTAAACAGATTCTCTCAGAGCTGATGGAATAATCATTTCCATTTTAAGATCCTTTCCTCGTTTTGCTTTGTTTTGTTTTAGCCAAAACCACTAATGTTGATTGAGTAATGTCTTTAGTATATTATATTTTGTCCTGATGTTACATAATTACATGATACACAAGTTAATTACTGATTAGTTAACAGACACACTCCAAACTCCTGCAGAAAAACTTACCAGAAGAAAAACTTTAACTGTTTAAACTGCAGAAGGAAATCAATTCTGTGTTAAAGCTATGAAGATTAATCACTAAGCCACTATTCCACCCAGGTATTATTCACTGAGCACACACTCACTCACACAGACACACTCTATATGGGGCAATTTGGAGAATTCAAATTGACCTTGAATCCATAGGAAACCGGAGAACCCGGAGGAAACCCACACGGACATGGGGAGAACATGGAAACTCCACCCAGATTGGAATTTGAACCAGGAATCCCTCGGGCTTAGAGGAGAACATGCTAAACCACTAAGTGCCGCCCAGGTATTATTCAGTGAATCATCAATTAACCCCATCAATGTTAATAGATAAGAATGTAATATTTACAACAACCGGACAGCACGGTGGCTTAGTGGTTTAGCATGTTCTCCTCTCAGTGCTAGGGAATCCCGGTTCGAATCCCAATCTGTGTGGAGTTTCCATGTTCTCCCCGTGTCCGCGTGGGTTTCGTCCGGGTTCTCCAGTTTCCTCCCACAGTCCAAAAAACATGGATGCTTCGCCTGTTACTGTGTTTTGTCAGTATTTTAGATTGTTGTTGTTTGATATTCTGGTATCTGGCAACCCGCGGCTCTCGCTCCGTCATAACAATAGAGCGGCGCTGCGAGAGAGACCGAGCCGCTCATAGAGTCTCCTCGGTCGGCTTCAGAGGTCCACAGGTGGCCGCTCGGATGGTTCAGCAGCAGGAGCGCAGTTCACAGATGACGGCCGGTCCTTTCTGCTTCAGCGTCCCTCGTCTTCCAGCCGCGTTCTGAGGCGCGGACACGCCGCTAACCGGTTAGCACAGAGCCGCCACCGAACCGAGTCCATGCCGCTGTCGGTGAGTAAGGCTTGCCGGAGTCTGGCGCTCTCCACCGGGCTGCTGTCCTTCTGCTTCGTGCACCTGCTGTGCCTGGACTTCACCGTGGCGGAGAAGGAGGAGTGGTACACCGCCTTCGTCAACATCACCTACACCGACCCGGCCACCGCCGAGCCCCGCAGCGAGAGGACCGAGAGCGGCCGCTACGGAGAGCACTCCCCGAAGAGGGAGGCCCGGGGCCCGGTCTTCATTCCCTTACCCGGCCACGACCGACACGCCTGCGACGCCAACACCCGGTTCCCCTCCCCGCAGCCCGAGCACGGGCCCTGGATCGCCCTGATAGCCGAGGGGAACTGCACGGATCAAGAGAAAATAAGACTCGCGGGAAAGCTCAACGCCTCAGCCGCCGTCATCTACAACGAGGGAGCCAACAACAACGACACCGTCACCATGTCTCATTCAGGTAAACACACCTCACCCTCACATCCTCACCCTGCCAACCTCACCCTGCCAACCTCGCACTGACATCCTCGCACTGACATCCTCACCCTGACATCCTCACCCTCACATCCTCACCCTCACCCTGACATCCACATCCTCACCCTCACATCCTCGCCCTCACATCCTCGCCCTCACATCCTTGCCCTCACATCCTCACCCTGACATCCACATCCTCACCCTCACATCCTCGCCCTCACATCCTCACCCTGACATCCACATCCTCGCCCTCACATCCTCACCCTCACATCCTCACCCTGACATCCACATCCTCACCCTCACATCCTCGCCCTCACATCCTCACCCTGACATCCACATCCTCGCCCTCACATCCTCACCCTCACCCTGACATCCACATCCTCACCCTCACATCCTCGCCCTCACATCCTTGCCCTCACATCCTCACCCTGACATCCTCACCCTGACATCCTCACCCTCACATCCTCACCCTCACCCTGACATCCACATCCTCACCCTCACATCCTCGCCCTCACATCCTCGCCCTCACATCCTTGCCCTCACATCCTCACCCTGACATCCACATCCTCGCCCTCACATCCTCACCCTCACCCTGACATCCACATCCTCACCCTCACATCCTCGCCCTCACATCCTTGCCCTCACATCCTCACCCTGACATCCTCACCCTCACATCCTCATCCTCACCCTCACCCTGACATCCACATCCTCACCCTCACATCCTCGCCCTCACATCCTTGCCCTCACATCCTCACCCTCACATCCTCACCCTCACATCCTCATCCTCATCCTCACCCTCACCCTGACATCCACATCCTCGCCCTCACATCCTCACCCTCACATCCTCACCCTCACATCCTCATTCTCACCCTGACATCCTCACCCTCACATCCTCACCCTCACACCCTCACATCCTCGCCCTGACATCCTCATCCTCACCCTCACATCCTCGCCCTGACATCCTTGCCCTGCCAACCTCACCCTGACATCCTCACATCCTCGCCCTCACATCCTCACCCTGCCAACCTCACCCTGACATCCTCACATCCTCACCCTGTCATCCTCATCCTGCCACACAGAGAACCCGGGCAGACAGTTCATCAAACTGTACCATTCATTCATTCATTCCTCCATTCTGTAGCATTATCAGTTCAGTAACACTGTGAACGTTTTAAAGAGCCTTCATGTTCATACTATAATCCTCCATTATCTCCGCTCCTCTGATCAGACTGATGGGGTTTGTAGTTCTACACTTCCATTCTGTAGTCCATCTGTTCCTCTGCACATTCGATGGTCAGGACCCCCACAGGGCAGGGATTATTAGGGTGCTGGATTATTCTCAGTACTGCAGTGACACCATGCTGTACATTAGATCTTCACTAGAGCGAAATCTAGAGTGAAGGTCAGAGGGGCCAGATCCAGAGATGGTCCTGTAGATCAGACTCGGTGTCTTGTACTGCAGCCGCTACAGGGAGCCAATGAGAGAGGAGAGGTGGAGTCACATGATTCTCTTGGGTGGACACATTAAGAGGTGTGTATGCAGTGCTTATATTTGTGCAGTGTGTATATGTGAGCAGATGTGGGACGTGCAGCTGTGTTGTTCTCAGGCTGGGTTCCTGCATGCTCGGACAAAATGTTTAAAACGTCCGACTCTTAAACCCTGAAAGTCAGAACAGATGGAGGAATGTGCACTGCGCCTGTGCTGAGTGTACAAGGCCTGTAGTGTTGAGCTGGGACACTAGTCCCTGTGTGCACTGGGCCCTGCGGTGGAAGGGGAGGGGTGTCCAGTAGTCTGTTATGACTAGGCGAGGAGTGAGAGACCCGGCATATTAAAGAGAACCGGGGAACGTTGCACTTCTTTGGCTCTCCACAAACACAAAGCATGAGAAGGGCTGAGATTTGTTCTGCAGCTGAAGCGATGTGGACTGTGGAACTACAGGAGCTGCTTTAACATGCTCCACTGTGGGAAGCCTTTCAGCCAGCGTTTGGGAGGTCATCCCATTCATTCCAGTGTTTATGAGGTCTGACACTGATGGGTGGGGCCGTTCTCACGGGGTTCAACACCAGCAGTTGTTCAGGATCTTTAATTTATTACTTCTGGGTTAAAGGAACCATCATCAATGAAGGATGCATTAAGATTCAAGAAAATCACGGACCCCGATTACCATGTTATTTTAAAGTTATAATTTAAATTTAAATTTTAAAGAAGAAAATTAGATCATTAAAAAAAATATAAAAAATAATAATAAAAAATACAGTTATCCATGTAGTGTTGAAACACAAAAAATACATAATATTGTTATAAAGTATGAGTTTTACCACATTGACATGTTTATTATTATTTTCTTGGTAATGAAAACGTGCCAAGCCTTTTTGATTGCAGTAATGGCTGGTTGACCCTGGAGCGGGGGGGGGGGGGGGATGTCCTGTCTGTCTGCGTGTTTGCTCATTGACCCGTATGCTGTTCTAAATGTGCAGGAACAGGTGATGTGGTGGCCATCATGATCCCAGAGCCGAAGGGTCGAGAGATCGTGGCTCTGCTGGAGAGGAACGTGAGCGTGAGCATGCACATCACCATCGGCACGCGGAACCTGCAGAAGTTCGTCAGCCGCACCTCCGTCGTCTTCGTCTCCATCTCCTTCATCGTCCTCATGATCATCTCTCTGGCCTGGCTCGTCTTCTACTACATCCAGCGCTTCCGCTACGCCAACGCACGCGACCGCAATCAGGTACACACACACACACACACACACACACACACACATAATAAAATGTATGAATACACTATAATCAATGCATTAACATTTATAAGATACATGCCTGTATTTCAATAAAGCCTTATATTGGGGTATTATTACAAGCTGTTGTTATGATGTCATGTGGTGGGCGGGGTTGTTTCGGTGTAACCTCGTTAACCCTGTGCTTTCAGAGGCGACTGGGAGATGCTGCGAAGAAAGCCATAAACAAACTGCAAGTGCGAACCATCAGGAAGGGGGACAAAGTGAGTGTCCTTCCGTAAGACGTGTCCCGTCAGAGACAGCCGCTTATATGTGTGTGTGTAGGATTTTAAAAACATGGTCCGCACAGTCTAAAAACATGGATTAAAGGTAAATTGAATGCTCTAATTTGCCCTATACAGTGTTTGTGTGATCCAGTGTGCCCGGTAATAGTTTGGCATGCTGCTCAGCGCCCAAAACGTTCTCCTCTGGATGGGCATGGGGAACCCCCCCGTAACCCTAGTAGAGGATAAAGTGGAAGATACCGAATGAATGAATGATGTGTTCCGTTTCCCTGTTCCGCAGCAGTCTGGGTTTCTGGACTTATCAGTTATCTCGGGGTTGTGAACCTCCTCTGTCAGGGTTTTAGATTTTTTTTATCAGGATCTGTTCTCACATGATTCAATCTGCACTGGTTCTAACAGCGTGAGTACGCTCCTCACACCACGCCGTTGTTCCGCCGTTGTTCCGCCGTTGCATTACAAGCTGCGGTTAATGACTGCGTGTCATTTATTCATATTAGTCATGCTCCAAGACTTTTATTGCATCCATGTCTCTGCGTTCTGAGTTTCTGGGAAATGTCCATTAGGCAAAACAAACAGACGAGAGAGCGCACACACACATTCACATAATCACCTCTGTGGCCTTCGTTTCCAGGAAACCGAATCGGAATTTAACAACTGTGCCGTCTGTATCGAGGGCTATAAGGCCAACGATGTCGTAAGGATATTACCATGTCGGTAAGCAAGACTGGAGCTCGCGCTCTCTCTCTCTCTCTCTCTCTCATTATGTAACACGTCTGAACCTGCATCCATCACACCTCACTGCCGGATTTCCTTTTATTCATTTAAAATAGTCTTTATTTCAGTAAATAATTAATGAGTATTTTTAATCCAGATGAATGTCTTGTCCTGTATCAGATAATCGTCCTGTCTTTCTCAGGCACGTGTTCCATAAAAACTGCGTTGACCCCTGGCTGCAGGAGCACCGAACCTGCCCCATGTGCAAGATGAACATCCTTAAAGCGCTCGGCATCCCGGTAAGACGCAGCGGGACGGCCGCTCGGCATGTTCTCACCACGTCTTTATAAAATGTAGGAAGGAATTCACAAGGCACCTCCCAAAAGGACATGCTGCCCGGGGCTCGGGGGTCCCTCACATCCAGCAGCTGTTTCCTCTTTGGTCCTCATGCAGAGATGTTCCTCTGAATCCTCCAGGCCATGGTTCTCTGTCCAGACGAAGCTCGTGAGCTGAGAACACATTCGTTCCTTCTTCTTAGGTTCAGTTTGTGTTGCGTTTTTTTTAACCGGAGCCGGACCGTTTCGAAACGTCTTACCGTGACGCTTTAAATTCAATTAGAACTGAATTGTACTTTTAAAAAGGCAGCGAGCTGTAATGATTCTAATTTTATGTTGACACTAAATTTAAAATGTAAGCGTGCGAGTTCTTTGTAATCACACATGCAGCTCCGTGTTTATGAGTGTTGCATTATTCATGAGCGGCTTAGAAAAACGTATTGCGGTGAATGTTAACGACAATAAAGATAAAATATCAACATGCTGCCCGCGCTGACATGACGTTCCACGGAGGGTTCTTAATTAGTGATCAGTTTTATGTCATGCGTCCTCGTCCCTCGCACGGTTAACGCACTTTTAATGTAATGTTGACCACGCCACAGGGTGGCGCACCGGTGCAGGGGTCTCAGTTTGTCGGAACTCTGTCATTGACACCTCCCTCTTTTTTAAACCAGGCGAACGCAGACTGCTTCGACGACGTTCCGCCGGATTACGAGTTCTCCCTCGACGGCTCCGCGGCCGACGCCGTGACGGGAGCCAGCGAGGTCACTGTGAACGAGAGTTCCGTGGCGCTGGATCGCCTCCCGCA
Organism: Corydoras sp. C115; assembly: GCA_019802505.1. Taxonomy (NCBI): domain Eukaryota; kingdom Metazoa; phylum Chordata; class Actinopteri; order Siluriformes; family Callichthyidae; genus Corydoras; species Corydoras sp. C115. Next base: position 337,979 of record JAFMOC010000249.1, on the reverse strand, counting down.
GCTGTACCACGAGCCGGAGACGCTGTCACAGCTGGAGGAGGGACATCACCACCACAGCGGTGAGGTCCCACACACTACCCACAATCCCTCACTGAGGCTGATGTAGTTTTAAATGTTACATTAAAAAGATGATGCATGACGCCGCCACCACCATGTCTCACGGATCAGTTCGTAACAAATTGGTTTAGAACTTTATGGCCTGGCGGCACGGTGGCTTAGTGGTTAGCACGTTCGCCTCTCAGCACTAGGGATTCCTGGTTCGAATCCCCATCTGGGTGGAGTTTCCATGTTCTCCCTGTGTCTGCGTGGGTTTCCTCCGGGTTCTCCGGTTTCCTCCCACAGGCCAAAAACATGGATCAAGTCAATTGAATTCTCAAAAATTGCCCCATATAGAGTGTGTGTGTGTGAGTGAGTGTGTGCCCAGCGATGGATTGGCGCCCTGTCCTGGGTGTATCTGCCCAGCGCCCAAGACGTTCTCCCCTGGATGGGCATGGGGAACCCCACCGCAACCCTAATAGAGGATAAAGCGGGAGATAATGAATGAATGAACTTTATGGCCTATCCCTGCACTCTTTTGTTGGTCTTTAATCATTTTTGTTCTGTGGTTCCGTCTCCTTTGAAGTCCTCCACCCCGGGGTTTGGAGGTGGTTGTTGATGTCAGTGGACTCGTCGTTTTCCGTGGTCGGTCTGTTCGATGTCTGTTGCTCCTGCCGTCATGGCTTTATCTCTGAGCGTGTTGATTTCAGGCTTATCCCAGCCTTTTTTAACTCAGCGCAGATGGTGCACCTCCTTGTTGTTGTTGATTTCTCTGAATCCTTTGTGTGGATCAGCAGTTACCTCCTCCAGTTATCAGGCTGGTTGTTCCTCAAATGTCCCGCAGCTCTTTGTTTAATCAAATCCTCACTGTTCTAACAGCTCCACCTCGTCTCTGCCTCTTAACCTCAATCCCGCCGAGGTGCCGGAGGAAGCTGCCGAGGACACGGCTCCGTGGACGAGTTCACCTGCCCAGGGTTTACCTTGGCCTGTGTTTTTTCCCTGGAACCCGCGGCCAAGATTCCACTCCACGTTCCATAAACACAGAACCCAAACACTGGCACCGGCCCGGTGTGCGTGCCACGCATGGTTCTGAATGCCGCCTTTATTCCTGCTGTTAAACACGGCGTGGTTGAGTTAACGGACTCCTGTCGACGTTCTCCGTCGTTTAAAGTGTCCTGTGGATGTTTTCAGTGTGAACCGTGTTCTGAAGGCAGCTCCTCACATTGAGTTTCAGAGTCTGAAGGAGTTCTTTTTATTTTAAACGGCGTGATCTGCTCATCACTCTGATTTACAGAGCGGGGTGGTTCTCACACTGAGCCTCGCAGTTTGCACAGCTGCTTCTGGCATCTGGACAGGTTCTCCAAACCGGGGTGAGGGATCCAAATATCATAAAAGAGCCGTCTGTGTTCTCAGTGTGAGCGCAGCACGGCCACAGAGCAGAACTTCAGATCACTCTATTCATTTTATTTATAACTGGATAAAATATAATATACACATCATAACAGCTCTGTTGGAGTAGGTTTAGTAGGAACGGGTTCTGTTTGAGTTGGTTTTATTGGAGTTGGTTCCGTTGGAGTTGGTTCCGTTGGAGCGGGTTCTGTTGGAGCGGGTTCTGTTGGAGTGGTTTCTGTTGGGGGTGCTTTTCTCTCAGAGTTTTTGTTCTTTCTCTTTTTAGGTTCTGTTGGAGTGAACGGGTTCTGTTAGAGTAGGTTTAGTAGGAATGGGTTCCGTTAGAGTTGGTTCTGTTGGAGTTGGTTCTGTTGGAGTTGGTTCTGTTGGAGCGGGTTCTGTTGGAGCGGGTTCTGTTGGAGTGGTTTCTGTTGGGGGCGCTTTTCTCTCAGAGTTTTTGTTCTTTCTCTTTTTAGGTTCTGTTGGAGTGAACGGGTTCTGTTAGAGTAGGTTTAGTAGGAATGGGTTCCGTTAGAGTTGGTTCTGTTGGAGTTGGTTCTGTTGGAGTTGTGTTGGAGCGGGTTCTGTTGGAGCGGGTTCTGTTGTTGAGTGGTTTCTGTTGGGGGCGCTTTTCTCTCAGAGTTTTTGTTCTTTCTCTTTTTAGGTTCTGTTGGAGTGAACGGGTTCTGTTAGAGTAGGTTTAGTAGGAACGGGTTCCGTTGGAGTTGGTTCCGTTGGAGTTGGTTCCGTTGGAGCGGGTTCTGTTGGAGCGGGTTCTGTTGGAGTGGTTTCTGTTGGGGGCGCTTTTCTCTCAGAGTTTTTGTTCTTTCTCTTTTTAGGTTCTGTTGGAGTGAACGGGTTCTGTTAGAGTAGGTTTAGTAGGAACGGGTTCCGTTGGAGTTGGTTCCGTTGGAGTTGGTTCCGTTGGAGTTGGTTCCGTTGGAGCGGGTTCTGTTGGAGCGGGTTCTGTTGGAGTGGGTTCTGTTGGGGGCGCTGTTCTCTCAGAGTTTTTGTTCTTTCTCTTTAGGTTCTGTTGGAGTGGGTTCTGTTGGGGGCGCTGTTCTCTCAGAGTTTTTGTTCTTTCCTTTTTTAGGTTCTGTTGGAGTGGGTTCTGTTGAGGGCGCTGTTCTCTCAGAGTTTTTGTTCTTTCTCTTTAGGGTTCTGTTGGAGTGGGTTTAGGTTCTGTTGGGGGCGCTGTTCTCTCAGAGGTTTTGTTCTTTCTCTTTAGGTTCTGTTGGAGTGGGTTCTGTTGGGGGCGCTGTTCTCTCAGAGGTTTTGTTCTATCTCTCTTTAGGTTCTGTTGGAGTGGGTTCTGTTGGGGGCGCTGTTCTCTCAGAGTTTTTGTTCTTTCTCTTTAGGTTCTGTTGGAGTGGTTTCTGTTGGGGGCTCTGTTCTCTCAGAGGTTTTGTTCTTTCTCTTTAGGTTCTGTTGGAGTGGTTTCTGTTGGGGGCTCTGTTCTCTCAGAGTTTTTGTTCTTTCTTTTTTGTTCTTTCTCTTTAGGTTCTGTTGGAGTGGTTTCTGTTGGGGGCGCTGTTCTGCTCTGTTCGCTGTTCTCTCAGAGGTTTTGTTCTTTCTCTTTAGGTTCTGTTGGAGTGGGTTCTGTTGGGGGCGCTGTTCTCTCAGAGTTTTTGTTCTTTCTCTTTAGGTTCTGTTGGAGTGGGTTCTGTTGGGGGCGCTGTTCTCTCAGAGTTTTTGTTCTTTCCTTTTTTAGGTTCTGTTGGAGTGGGTTCTGTTGAGGGCGCTGTTCTCTCAGAGTTTTTGTTCTTTCTCTTTAGGTTCTGTTGGAGTGGGTTCTGTTGGGGGCGCTGTTCTCTCAGAGGTTTTGTTCTTTCTCTTTAGGTTCTGTTGGAGTGGGTTCTGTTGGGGGCGCTGTTCTCTCAGAGGTTTTGTTCTTTCTCTTTAGGTTCTGTTGGAGTGGGTTCTGTTGGGGGCGCTGTTCTCTCAGAGGTTTTGTTCTATCTCTCTTTAGGTTCTGTTGGAGTGGGTTCTGTTGGGGGCGCTGTTCTCTCAGAGTTTTTGTTCTTTCTCTTTAGGTTCTGTTGGAGTGGTTTCTGTTGGGGGCTCTGTTCTCTCAGAGGTTTTGTTCTTTCTCTTTAGGTTCTGTTGGAGTGGGTTCTGTTGGGGGCGCTGTTCTCTCAGAGGTTTGATGATGTAATATCAGTTCATTCAGTCTCCCTGTACGTTATGACATCATCCCCCAGCCCCGGCTCTTAAATGGTTTCCGTGGTAACGCTCAAATAAACTGCTGTGAGCTCTAAATGATTGGACCCAGGGTTCCTCTGACGGTACTGTTCCATACCTCACTCTGCTGCCATACAGAGAGGGACAGGAAACATCTGGCAGGCGTGATAAGAACCTCTGGAACCTCGGGGCTCTGCAGGTGGGCGAGCAGAGCTGGTGGAGGGACCGTGAGCGGGTTCTGCTCCTGATTAGGTTTAATGAGCGCCGGTTTTTCCAGACTCTCCCCACGGCTCCGTACAGCCGCCTCGCATTCACGCCATGTGACGTGACGGAGCTGACGGTGCGAGGAGGTTCTGCTCACGGAACCGATGTGTGGTTCCCATAAACCACCTGTTCTCACGGAGGAGCAGGAGGTGGCGCTTTATTTACTGAAGTAAAGGTGAAAGTGTTTTGAGTGGATCCTGAAGTCCACCACCTTCAACAGCTGATGATGTAGGACTGTAGATTTCTCTACAAACACTGCCATCTAGTGGCCAAATTACAGGTTTGTGCATAAAGGAAATAATGTATTGTACATCACGCATTGATACGAATGTGAAGCGCTCAGAGGGGCGTGGTGTTGTTAATGATGTCACGGCCGGACACGTGGCTCAGCCAATCAGATTTAAGGAGCGTAACGACCCGTTTTATAATGACCCATCCTCATGAGGTTCCTCAGTTTTGCAGAAATGAGAGCAGATGACCCGTCACACGTCCAAACAAGAGTCCAAACAAGCTGAAATCAGACCAGACCAGTCGAACCCCGTCTCTTTACTCTCTTTCTGTTTGAGGTGCGTTATTTTGGGATGGTGGATGTAGGTCAGGTGATGGTGGATGTAGGTCAGATGATGGTGGATGTAGGTCAGATGATGGTGGATGTAGGTCAGATGATGGTGGATGTAGGTCAGATCATGGTGGATGTAGGTCAGATGATGGTGGATGTAGGTCAGATGATGGTGGATGTAGGTCAGATGATGGTGGATGTAGGTCAGATGATGGTGGATGTAGGTCAGATGATGGTGGATGTAGGTCAGATGATGGTGGATGTAGGTCAGGTGATGGTGGATGTAGGTCAGATGATGGTGGATGTAGGTCAGATGATGGTGGATGTAGGTCAGATGATGGTGGATGTAGGTCAGATCATGGTGGATGTAGGTCAGGTGATGGTGGATGTAGGTCAGATGATGGTGGATGTAGGTCAGATGATGGTGGATGTAGGTCAGATGATGGTGGATGTAGGTCAGATGATGGTGGATGTAGGTCAGATCATGGTGGATGTAGGTCAGATGATGGTGGATGTAGGTCAGGTGATGGTGGATGTAGGTCAGATGATGGTGGATGTAGGTCAGATGATGGTGGATGTAGGTCAGATGATGGTGGATGTAGGTCAGATCATGGTGGATGTAGGTCAGGTGATGGTGGATGTAGGTCAGGTGATGGTGGATGTAGGTCAGATGATGGTGGATGTAGGTCAGGTGATGGTGGATGTAGGTCAGGTGATGGTGGATGTAGGTCAGATCATGGTGGATGTAGGTCAGATGATGGTGGATGTAGGTCAGGTGATGGTGGATGTAGGTCAGGTGATGGTGGATGTAGGTCAGATGATGGTGGATGTAGGTCAGGTGATGGTGGATGTAGGTCGGGTGATGGTGGATGTAGGTCGGGTGATGGTGGATGTAGGTCGGGTGATGGTGGATGTAGGTCAGGTGATGGTGGATGTAGGTCGGGTGATGGTGGATGTAGGTCAGAGAACATGCTCGAACCCTCGGCGGTTGCTGGTGTCCTCTGTATGGACCAAATGGATGAGACATGTGTCTTAATTATAGAATGTTAGGATTGTTTTCAGTTCTGTAGCTAAAATAAAACACCGAAATCTAATAAACGAACCGGACAGGACGTCAGGACAATGTGCGGCCGCAGGGTGCCCTCTGGTGGACATGCTGTGCAATGACAGCGCTCATAAAGGTGAAGTCAACCGTAGACCATGATGAAGGTGAAGGATCTGAAGTGTGATCAGCTGATGATCTGCACTGTGATTATCGGCTCTGTTCCTCACCTGACCTGACTGATTGATTGATTGATTGATTGATTAATTAAATGTAATGTTTAATCATCTGCACCGTCAGCAGACTTCACATTCTTGCTTTTGCTCCTGCTTCAGGTGAACATCAGCCTCCTGTGAGCAGCGGCTCGGACTCCTCCCTCGTCCTGCCCGTGGGCGTGGCTCTGTCCGACGTGGAGCTTTCTGCTGAGGCTGGTCAGCAGGGGGCGAAGTCCTGAACGCAGAGCGCGCCCGCTGCCACTTTAGGGAGGCTCCTATGGAGCCGGGCGGAGAACAGAACAGGAGCACAATGAGTGAACTAAGCAATACCTTATCCTTACAACCTCAATCCTTCAGAAAACACAAACCCCGGCGCGCTCCCGTCAGCCGCATCGCTTTCAGTCTGGCATGGACGGGATAGGCCACAGGTTAAAACAGAGAACTTCTCACTTCCCTGCAGGATCACTGCCAGCACACGTTCTTATTCCAAAAAGAAATGTCTGCATCTTACACATTTATATACAGACATGTAGAGCCAGCGCCGTCCTGTTTACACAACGCCCCCTAGAGGTCAGTGTTCTCCTGTAGCTGCCAGCATCATTACATTAGGGAGTGCACGGAACACTCACTGAGACATTAGCGGGGTGTTCCTGTTTAAATAGTGGGGTTTAAGCTTTATTTTTAAAAAAAGAAATGACGTCCACACAATTACTAGTTCTGAAACGGTAGGCGGTATGGTAGGATAATGACAATCCAGCAGGGGGCGATAAAACCCCAATGTTTAAGAAAAATAATGTTGTTGATTTTCCAACATCTGGAGTAAAAACCATAAGATCAATGTGAAGGAATATTAAAACATATGACTTAAAATTCCTGATTCCACTTTCACCTTACTTCACATCGTCAGGAGAGTAACCATGGTAACGTGTAAACACACAGCAGTATTGTAGCTGCTTTAGCTGCGTAACGGGAACACTAAAGATAGCGTTCAGGGCACTGTGGGTGCTACACAGTGTGGGTGGACAGAAAGCTAAAACCCAGAACAATAACACATCTTCTAATCTGAAACTCTGACACCCCCCCCCCCCCCCCCCCCCCCCCCCCCCCGGTCTGATTGGGCCTCAGATTTCATTCCTCTGATGATTTGTTCCTGGCATTTCGTTTCTTTCTCTTTAACTCTGGTCTTCAGGGTGTGACCGGCCGTCTGGATTACACGCCCTCGGCCTCACCCCCGTCCAGATTGTGGGCGATGCATGGAAACCAAATATCTTTATATATTCCTGACCCGCTCACTGATGCCCTCACATGGCCGAAAAGAAAAGCGTGACAGGAGAAATGCTGAGCTGGGTTTCCTGGCGCTTTGCGTGCAGCGGAGCAGGATGAGCTTTATTTTAATATCAAAGTTTATTTTTTATAGAATAAAATCGGTGAAATCGGCAAAGACCTGTTTACAAACTGTCACCTGTTTCAACATCTGTCTTCACATGTGATCCCGCTTCCTCGGTCTGTCTGCGTCCGGGTGGAGGAGCGCGGTCACATGATCCCTCAGAGGCAGTGCCGTCATGCTCTGACTCCTGCTTCCTTCTGCGTTCATGAGCTCTCGGTCAGCACTGATTGGCTGGTGCTTCTGTGATTGACGGGTGAGCTCCACCTCTCCCACCCTGAAAGCACGAGGTGCATTTTGGGGTTTTTTTCCGTGACGTTTTCCGCCGCTCGAGGCTTTTTATGTTCGGTTTGAACGTCGGTTGAATGTCTTGTTGACAGTAACGTGTTCTCGTCCTGAAGGCTGCTGATTATAATCGACATTAAAGCGTTATAGACACATCTGTACAACACTAACAAAAGCACACGGTTCTCTTTAATGGGCAGTAGAACGTTTCCCTGTGATGTCATACGATGAGACCTTCAGATTTTATTTCTTTTACAATTTTAATCTTTTCTTCAGGTCCTAGGAATTTTATGTTCTAAAGTCTCAGTCATGTAATCAAGGCGCCATCTGTGGGATTATTGAAGTACTACATTGTGACAGGACAGTTATTTTCTGAAGGTCCCTCAATGGATCCCACTTCTTGACCAATGAAATGTTTATGAATATTTATTTAATCAGCGGTTTGTTCTGTCGTTATTGTTTGGAGCTCATTGTACCAAAGTTCTGCAGATTTTAATGCTCTTTAATATTCATGCATCCGTACTTTGCCTTGTAAAAACCTTTTTGCACTTTTTTCACCTTGATGAGTAGCACAAGCGGAACGCCCCTCTGTACGAGCTGCAGGGTGGTGCCGGGGATGTTCCGTGGCACGGGACGTTTCTGTACCACCTTCCCAAACTCTCTCTGCAGGAACCTCTAAATGGTTCCTCTGCACAGAAACAGTGAACCATCTCTCTGACAGGAAACAGAAACTCAGCCCTGATCACTTCCTGTGGGACTGGTTTGTTTAAATTATTGCTACAGCCCCCACTTTGGGAACCTTTGTGTTACGGCGCCCCCGCTCGGTGACTGGGTTTTAACATTATTACTGTTTTAGAAAGTTCCACAGTGTTGATATTGGGTTGTGTTGAGGACGGTGTAAATATGTTGTGTTACAGTGTTGCACGTGTTCGTCTCTCTGAGGATCAATAAATGTCCTTTTATCTACCACAGATTTTATTATTTATGTTATCATTTGATTTTCTGTTGCTTTGTTGTCGATCAGCTCTGTGCTGTGTGTTTAATCATTTTAAATGTCTTCTGATCTCTTTTTTTTATTACACCGTATAAACTAAAGTATCAGGACACAACGTTTAATCGCTGAATATTGTTCGCCTGCACGGTTATTTAAATCTTGAAATGTAAAGACTTCTCCTTTTCGTTTTTGCTCAGTCGAGGTTTGTGACTCTGTGTCTTTTTTTAAACATGCTGTAAAAATTCCATTATACATTATTAATAGTTTATAAGATAAGAACCCGGGTTTAACAAATTATTATTTCATCTATTTTATCCATATTTGGATTTTATATTAATGTCTCGACTTTGAGAGACATCATTTACTTTTTATAGTGAATAATGCATTACTACATTTTTATTTCATGATTTTTGTTGCGCAATTCTGTTTTTATCCACAAGGTGGTGCTGATGTTATTTACAGCTGAATACAAATATTCTTATTGTGTAAATTAAAGTCCACTTTAAATTCTTAACGGATTTAAGAATAAACCAACAAAAAGGGAATAACTGCGAACAGCACGTCAGAACAAAAACGTTTAGGAGAATAGAGAGAAAATCTGACCGATGCTTTAAAATAGAAATGAGGGAGTGTAATTTATAAAGTGTCCCATGAGTGTGTGGTATGAGCATACTAGTTTTTTGACAGAAGGTAAGTAAAGATGAGTAAACCGATCATGTTCTCAATTAACGATCATGTTCTCTGTTCTGTCCTCGGGTCGGTTCTGGAGTTCTGATGGTGTGAGGAGGCCGTTACAGTCCGTGTGGATGTGAGAGAGCAGCCTCGTTTCTGAAGCCTCCACCCCTGAGGAAGCCATATGAGCAAACAGGTGAGCTGGAACTGATGGAGAGGAGGCTGGAGCAGCAGTCTGTGGGCTGGTGAGAGGAACCCTCAGTCATCTGAGACCCTCACAGTAAATATGCAAATGAGCTAATTAAATACAGGTGTTATTAAGTACACACCTCACTGAACCCTGACCCACTGAACACTGCCCCTGCTGGTCTTTATGGAGGTGTTCTATCTTATAATAATGTTTCTAATAATAATGTTGTGTTTTTAAAGATCATAAGGTTCACATGTCGTCTCTGCTTTGATCTGATTGGTTATTTGGGGAATGCACTCAGAGCAGGTGATTTTATTTTATTTTATTTTTTTAATGGTGAAAGTTTGAGTGACGTCACTGGACTTTAAAAAATATCATGACACTGTTTTGTACTTCCCATGAGCGTTTCTTTCTGTCCCCCGTGTGAATCTCTGAGTACAGACTTCAGTTATCTGGTTTCAGTCAAGGAATTAAAAACCACAAATGCACATCAAGAAAACACCCTGCACACACTGTCTCTCACACACACACACACACACACACACACACCTGTTCAAACGGAGTTTCACATCTGTAACCAGAATGTGGAGATTAAATGAGTCAGGACGCAGAGGGACGCAGAGACAGTACAGTGCTTTGGTTTCACTCTGACTAATGATTCCGTTTTTACTTTCACAAAAACAAGCCTCCACAGCGCTCCCCAAAATCATTCCACCATCACCATCACCACCACAACCTCAGAACATTCCACCCTCCTCCTCCTCCTCGTCTTTGTTATTTAATCAGGTTCTTTGTTTACAGAGATGCAGGTCGGACCGCACGCCTGTGTTCTGTTTAATAAGGTCAAAGAAATAGATCTCTGATTTTAATCCATGTTTAATTCCTTAATTAATGTTTTAACATCGAACAAATCTGCCCTGATCTCATTCCACACTCCAGAAATGGACGGGATAGGATCAGTGACTCTTTATAAGCTTGTAATAATGAACTGTTTCAGTCGCATTCAGTCTAATTCTGATCCATAACCTAAAAAAAACAGTTTACTGGCTTTTAATTGGAGGTCTCCTCCTACTTTAATGAGGTTATATTAAATATATATAAAGTATATAACTGAAGCGTTAAAGTTTCATATGAATAATAAATGATGTTGCAGCAGTGAGAGGGTTGTGTTCCTGAATCAGTACACAAATCTTTATTAACAGTTCAGATTAATTAACACTTTATAAATGTATAGAAGATAAAGGTCACCTTTAATGTTTCTAAATAAAATGTAAAATTCATTCTGATCATTAAAATGTGTTTAACTCATTTCGAGGCCGATGCTGTGAATCTGATTTCAGGGTTCGAACCGGACCGTCCGTGGAGGGATCTGTGGAGTTTCAGATTCGGGAAAGACGAGGGACTTCCCCAGGTTTCTGAATGATGTCATGTAGGTCAGCATGGTGCGTCCCCGTCCCCGTCCCCGTCCCCTTCACCATCTCCACACTCTAAGTGAAGGGACCCAGCAGGCCGGATGTTGTTGTTTGTGTTGGTTCTGTGGTCGCAGGCTGTCTGTCTGCTGATGGATCAGATAAAGGGTTCTGATTGGGTGAAGCAGTTACCTTCTCATTTTTGCTCATGGCTTATTTGCATGTGCAGCGATAAATATTAATAGAGAGTAAAATGTCTGCGTGCATTATGTACACACTCTGCACAACGGCGGAAGCAAAGACTTTCAGGAATTGTTTTTTTTTTTTTCTGCTCAAGCACTCGAGCGTGAGCAGACACGATCCGAAATGTGAGGCAGACAAACAACATCCTCTTTGAAAAAGGATTATTCCGCATCGTCGATCGTTCAGACGTTATGCTAATGATGCCCACTTTATTAATAACAACTGTAAAGACTGATGGAGGACGATGCATCACGGTCAGGGGAAATTCAGAGAACCAGTTCCTCCAACTGAAACCTTTTGATGAAAAGCCCTTTCTGTTTCAGTTTTATAAAAATCGAGATGCTCGTTTCATTAATGACACGTTACTGAATTCAGCAGCGCACTTAGTTTTTTTTTCATTAATTCTTTTTAAAGATCTGTTCAGTGTCTTCTCTCTCTGAATGTCCTGAGATGAGTGGGATGTGCCAGCGCCGTGGTTCGGGTGTGGTAGGGGCTATCAATCTGAACGTTGTGGGTTCAAATCCCATGTTTACTGAAATGATGTGGGCCCTTGACCCTCATTGCTCCAGAGATGCTGTCCCTGTGTTCTGACCTTAAATAAGGGTATTTGTATATCCTTATATTATATTGTATATCCAAAACAAGTCGGGACCCTTCATCGGGGCCCACTGAGCTGGTGATGACATGATTAAACCTCCTGAGTCTCCTTTAATAAATGATGACATACAGAGGACATTAATACTGAACCTCTCAGACGTCACAGTCTATCAGATCACACCTGAAAAACCTGAAAACCTTCAGCTTTGTCTCTCACACTCAGCTGTGAGCCACCACAGAGAGGCGCCGGTCACAGGTGGAGGGTGGTGAGCCGAGGTGTGATGTCTTTAGGTTTTCACATCGGTGTGTGTGTGTGTGTGTGTGTGTGTGTGTGTGTGTGTGTGATTTAAGTTTCACTTGAGTAAATAAAACAGAGGATTCAGTAAGATCCCAGCGTTGTCTTTATAAAATCCTGCTGCTGAATAAAATCAGGAGGTTTTATAAAGTCAAGCAGCTCTAAATATATAGATTTATATTTATATATTCTGTATATAGATATCCGGATGTTCAGATACACAGCAGCCTCCAATCAATACTGACACTTGATTCGTGCTGCAGCTCGCCTCCCCCAGCCTCCAAAATAGAAAGGCAGGACCCGGTGGTGAAATCTGACCCAGATCCTGTCCATCTGATGGAAGACTCCTACGCTGAGATGTTTTAAAACACATCCATGGTGCTCCGCCGTTGCTCCCACCCATCAGTTTGGTGTCAGAGCAGACACGCCCACGCTGATCTTCACACATGGACTGCAGTACGTCACTGATCTCACCGAGATGTCACCGAGATGTCACCGAGATGTTGGGTAACACATGGACAGCAGCTTCCTCCTCAGCAGTGGACACATGAATAAGGGCAAGGTAGCTCAGTGGTCAGGGTGTTGGGTTATCAATCTGAAGGTTGTGGGTTCAAATCCCAGGTCCACTGAAGTTACCAGAGTGGCTCCTTGAGCGAGACCCTTAACCCTCATTGCTGCAGGGATGTTGTGATGAACCCTGTGCTCACCTTGTAAGTTGCTTTGGATAAAAGCGTCCAATAAATGACCAAATCAATTAATTAAATAGCAGTGGACACTCATGTTCATCCTGTTAACTTTAGTTCCACCTGCACCTTCTCCAGGTCCTAAACATCTTCAGAACAGTTGACCGGTGATGTTGAGTCCAATCCAGTCAGTCGAGGACTTCTGAAGTGCGGGTGTGGTTGGAACTAAGGTCACCTTGGAGGTTCATGTCCAGGACTGGGGTCAGTGTCCACTGCTCTCCATCGGCCTTGGGTTCTTTAGGTCTGTCGCCATTCTGACGTCAGTGATTTGTGAAAGCTGAAGGTGAGATGGACTGCAGACCTGATTCAGTTTACGGTAGAACTAAACTAGGATCAGGAACTGTGGACGGTCTGCTTTGTGGTATGAATCACAGCCATCATAACTGATTACTCAACATGTTCTCCTTTCGGTTCTGCTGTTCCGGTGTCACTGTGCTGTGGTCAGTCCTCGATTACGACATTTCAACAACGCGAGGTCTGCAGCTCTGATTATTGTGGAACATGGACTCAGTTTTCAGGTGAATCTAATAACATTTATTTAGATAATCTCTGGGCGGCACGGTGGCTTAGTGGTTTTGCATGTTCTCCTCTCAGCACTAGGGATTCCCGGTTCGAATCCCCATCTGGGTGGAGTTTTCATGTTCTCCCCGTGTTCGCGTGGGTTTCCTACCACAGTCCAAAAACATGGATCAAGGTCTATTTAGTTCTCCAAATTGCCCCATATAGTGTGTGTGTGTGTGTGTGTGTGTGTGTGTGTGCCCAGTGATGGATTGCCCCCCTGTCCTGGGTGTATCTGCCCAGCGCCTGAGACGTTCTCCCCTGGATGGGCATGGGGAACCCCCCCCCCCCCCGCGAACCTGATATAGGATAAAGCGGAGGATGATGGATGGATTTTTAATCTCTAGATAAATTTCAGATAATCTCTGATTGTTTATAAAGATAATCTCCGATCATAAAGAAAATTTATAAAAATCATCCGTTTATAAAGATAATTAATCAGATCAATATATTATGATACAATTGTAGAATATAAACACAGTGGGCCACGTGACACGGCGGCGCTCGCCTCTGTTCTCCGCCCCGCCCACAGTCCCGACGCGGGGGCGTGGCTTCGCGCGTTATCTCGGAGGCGCAGGCTCGCGACGCGGACGGAGGAGCCGCGCGGCGTGTGATGATGATGATGATGATGATGATGATGATGATGGAGGAGGAGGCTCACGCGGGTCTATAATCGATAGCTCCGGATCATCGATCGATCGATCGCCTCATTTTCCGATCTCATCGTCGTGCCGTGGGTTTTTGACGTCACAGCCGCCCGATTTCACACGACGCCGCGTCCCGACGGGATCCGACGGCTGCGGGGATCATGTGGCTTCACCCGGAGGAGGTGCTGCTGGCGGGCGCGCTGTGGGGCACCGAGCGGGCCAACCCCTTCTTCATCCTGCAGAAACGCAAGGGCCACGGAGGAGCCGGAGGAGCGGGAGCGGGAGGAGGAGGAGGAGGGCTGGCGGGTGAGCTGCTCCGCTTCAGAACAACAGTCCGCCGCGTTACGTAAGCGGGATGCCGAGGTTCGGTTCTGCACTGGCTTCGGTTCTGATGATGCTCCATGATCAATCACCCTGACCCTCAGCTCCACAGGGTTCTAAAACAGGGTTCCACATAATGTTCTCTGTTCTGCAGTTTAAATATAGAGCGGAACACTCTGGGATTCAGGGACAGAGTGATGTTCCTGTGATGGTTGAGTGTGATGGTTCCTATATGGTGGTCCCTATGTGTGTGATGGTTCCTATAGGGCGGTCACTTTGTGTGTGATGGTTCCTATAGGGCAGTCCCTGTGTGTGATGGTTCCTATATGGTGGTCCCTTTGTGTGTGATGGTTCCTATATGGTGGTCCCTGTGTGTGATGGTTCCTATATGGTGGTCCCTGTGTGTGATGGTTCCTATATGGTGGTCCCTGTGTGTGATGGTTCCTATATGGCGGTCCCTGTGTGTGTGTGTGTGTGTGTGATGGTTCCTATATGGTGGTCCCTTTGTGTGTGATGGTTCCTATAGGGCAGTCCCTGTGTGTGATGGTTCCTATATGGTGGTCCCTTTGTGTGTGATGGTTCCTATATGGTGGTCCCTTTGTGTGGTGGTTCCTACATGGCAGTCCCTGTGTGTTTGGTGGTTCCTATATGGCAGTCCCTTTGTGTGTGATGGTTCCTATATGGCGGTCCCTGTGTGTGTGATGGTTCCTATATGGTGGTCCCTTTGTGTTTGGTGGTTCCTATATGGTGATCCCTGTATGTGTGATGGTTCCTACATGGTGGTCCCTGTGTGTGTGTGTGTGTGTGTGTGATGGTTCCTATATGGTGGTCCCTGTGTGTGTGATGGTTCCTATATGGCAGTCCCTGTGTGTGTGATGGTTCCTATATGGCAGTCCCTGTGTGTGTGATGGTTCCTATATGGCGGTCCCTGTGTGTGTGATGGTTCCTATATGGCGGTCCCTGTGTGTGTGATGGTTCCTATATGGTGGTCCCTTTGTGTGGTGGTTCCTACATGGCAGTCCCTGTGTGTTTGGTGGTTCCTATATGGCAGTCCCTTTGTGTGTGATGGTTCCTATATGGCGGTCCCTGTGTGTGTGATGGTTCCTATATGGTGGTCCCTTTGTGTTTGGTGGTTCCTATATGGTGATCCCTGTATGTGTGATGGTTCCTACATGGTGGTCCCTGTGTGTGTGTGTGTGTGTGATGGTTCCTATATGGTGGTCCCTGTGTGTGTGTGATGGTTCCTATATGGTGGTCCCTTTGTGTGTGATGGTTCCTATATGGCGGTCCCTTTGTGTGTGATGGTTCCTATATGGTGATCCCTGTATGTGTGATGGTTCCTACATGGTGGTCCCTGTGTGTGTGTGTGTGTGTGTGATGGTTCCTATATGGTGGTCCCTGTGTGTGTGTGATGGTTCCTATATGGCGGTCCCTGTGTGTGTGATGGTTCCTATATGGTGGTCCCTATGTGTGTGATGGTTCCTATAGGGCGGTCCTTTATGTGTGATGGTTCCTATATGGTGGTCCCTTGTGTGTGATGGTTCCTATATGGTGGTCCCTTTGTGTGTGATGGTTCCTATAGGGTGGTCCCTTTGTGTGTGATGGTTCCTATAGGGCAGTCCCTGTGTGTGATGGTTCCTATATGGTGGTCCCTTTGTGTGTGATGGTTCCTATATGGTGGTCCCTTTGTGTGTGATGGTTCCTATATGGCGGTCCCTTCGTGTGTGATGGTTCCTATATGGTGGTCCCTGTGTGTGTGATGGTTCCTGTGTGATGGATGTGGCGGGTCCCTGTGCGGCGGTCCCTCAGTGATGGTCTGTGTGTGTTAGTCTCTGTTTGGTGGGCCCTCAGTGATGGTCCCCGTGTGGTGGTCCCGGTGTGGTGGTCCCTGTGTGATGGTCCCCGTGTGGTGGTCCCCGTGTGGTGGTCCCGGTGTGGTGGTCCCGGTGTGGTGGTCCTTGTGTGATGGTCCCCGTGTGGAGACCATGTCTCTGATATGAGTTCTGGTCTCTGAGTTGAAAAATCTGAACCCACGTGATTTTCTTGTGGAACCTGAAAGAGAACCCTGTTGGTTCCTAAGGGCAATTAGAAAGACATGCTGTGCCCTAAAACCTTTAGTTTTTGGAGTGGATCCGGGGGGTTTGGGGGGGGGGGGCTTTAACAGGATTTTGGAGAGTGTCTTAAAGACACAGCACTCAAGAATGTTCTCAATGGTACAGAAAGAGGACAGGGCCTTCCCCAAACTGTTCACTGTAAGTTGTCCAAAATGCAGGGCTGGATGCTGGGTCTGTGTCTTTATGTTTTCAGTTGGATCTCCGTTCCCTCGGGTTCTGCTCTCTGGGTTTCTGGGTGTTGTTTGTGAGGACCGATCCGTTCGGGTCACGTTCTCTTCAGCTCTGCTGCGCGTGGGTTCAACCCGGCTGATGTTTTAATGTTTTAATGTTTTGTTGTTATGTTTTAATGTTTTAATGGTTTAATGTTTTGTTGTTTTGTTGTATTGATGTTTTGCGGTTGTGTTAAACTCTCCTGATGTAACCTTTGGCTCTGTGTGGTGTTGAAGGCGGGGGGGGGGGGTTCTGAGGGGCAGCTCCACGTTAAATCCTTAATTCTGTTAATCTGAGTGAGGTGGAGGTGACGAGCGGCGCCCTGTGAGGGCATTAGACCAGCGCATGTGTGGCACCATGCCCATGACATCACCGTTATGTAAATGCTTCAGCACCATGTGCCCGTTGGCACCGGGGGGGGGGGGGGGGGGCGGGCTGAGAGACTGGTACATGGGTTCTGCCCTCCTCCTGCCCCGAGCCAGAAAGACTGCACATGGACGGGCACATGGCATGTACACCAAAACACACACCCTTACAGTTCAACCAGGGTGCTGCACCAGTGACATCACAATCAGACACTCAGTGTGTGTGTGTGTGAGTGTGTGAGTGTGTGAGAGAGCATCATACACACCTCGTTTAGAGGACTAATTACACACATCAAAGCTGGCTATCGGTTGGACCACTGAGTTTAACAGGTTCAGGGCCGTAACGATTCACTCTGCTTACGAATCGATTCACAATTCAATTCTTGATTCGGTGTTCTGATAATGTAAAGGTAATTAACATGTTAATGAACTTAATAGTTTATTATGATGTTTAAAGCTTTCATGTTAGATGATGATGATGAAGATGATGATGATGTTGTAAACCAGTTGTTCAGTTGAGGAATTATTAACGAATTTAAAACGATTCATGTCTTTGAGAATCAAACCTTAAAATGATGCTTTTCGTCTTCAGCTCAAATCGATTCATCATTAATTAATTATTTATTAATCGTTAATAAATGAATGATTTTATTTTATTAATAGTGCTGTTAGGACAGAATGTTCCGTGAATCTTTTGTGCTGTAGACGTTTTATTAAGATAAGATAAACCTTTGTTTGTCCCACATTGGGGACGTTCACGTTCTCAGCAGCAGATACAGCAGAAGAAATGTGTAGATATAGTATGTAAAATTCCAAGTATGTAAATTTAAGAATATATATATATACACTATATATAAAACGTATTATAAAATGGATGTAAATTTAGAATATAAAATATAAATATAGCAGTAATTTATAATGTGTATAACGGTACATGTGAGGTGATGGTGAGGTATTTTGGTGGAGTGATGAGAACATGTGAGAACGTCTTGTTAGATGGAGGTTGTGAGTCTCACTGCTTCTGCTATGAATCTGTTCCTCAAGTGGGTGTGCTGGGTGAGTGGGGTCCTTCATGATGCCCCCCTCACTTTTTGTAGTGTAGTGCTTGTAGTGCTTTGTTGATTTAAATGAGCAGCGTTGGGGTTCCACATGGGTTCCATTGCCTGAGGGAACCGGGACGGTGTCTTGTGAGGTGGACAGTGTAACTCCATGTTGGTATCAGAACCCTGAATTCAGGTTCTTATTGTTATGTTCTATCCCCCTGTCCTGATGGGTGGGGCTGGGGTTGGCGGGGTAACCTATCCCTGTACTCATGGGGTGAGAGAACCCCACCAGTCCATTGTGTTCTGAACCTAAACATACATGAGGAGAACATGCAGACACTTTGTTGATGTGTTGTGGGAACCTGATTTGAGTTCTTGTTCATGTTCTATGTAAACACAGTTCTTTATTATTTTCGACCCTGTCCCTGTGTGTCCC
Organism: Corydoras sp. C115; assembly: GCA_019802505.1. Lineage (NCBI taxonomy): Eukaryota > Metazoa > Chordata > Actinopteri > Siluriformes > Callichthyidae > Corydoras > Corydoras sp. C115. Next base: position 319,787 of record JAFMOC010000249.1, on the reverse strand, counting down.
AAACCCCGTGGAGCTCAAACACAGGGCCGTTGTTCTGCGCTGTGCGGCTCTCGGTGTGGACCGAACGGAACCCGGGCTCCTGAGTGCTCTGCACCACACGGCTTTTAAGTTCCTGCTACATGAGCCTGCTATCGATTTTAGAGAACGGCACTCTGAGCGCAGACCAGAGAACCGCCGGCGCAGTGTGGAGACATCAGGACAAGAAAATGTCTGCTGGTCCTCGTGTTCTCATGGCAGGAGAACAGAAGACGGGTTTGTGGCAGAACAATGGGATGATGATGGCCTTGTCCTGACTGTAACACTGAAGCATCACATGATCCCTCAACCAAGTGAGAAAAGGAAGTGAGCTGTTCGTATGGCTGAGGGATTCTCACTTCCATGGCAACCGGCGGGGATAGAGGAAGTTGGGTTCTGTTGTTCCTCAGCTGAGTGTTGAATCAGGGAATCTGGATTGTTCTTTATCTTCATGGGAAGGAGACATGACGGCGTTTTTAAATATCTCATTCATTCATGGTTCTGTCGTCGTACCGTTACGTTCTGCTGTAAACGGCCCCGGGGCCCGCGGCAGCGCACGAGCGAGGCTATCATGGTGGTGCAGTGCACAGCGAGCGCCACATGGTGGTGCAGTGCACAGCACCCTCATATCTATAAGCTTTCTGGGTTTGATTCCCAGAGTGAGAGGACATGGTGCTTACTGTGTGGAATTTGCATGTTCTCCCCATGTCTCAGTGGCGTTTTGGGAGGAGTTTCTTCTCGCATTCCACAAACATCTGCAGACTGGTGTTATGAGTTCACCTAGGTGTGAGTGTGACCTGTGACGGCGGGGGGGGGGGGGTGACCTGGTTTCTTTATATCGGTGCACCTCTGCCCTGAATGTAAACAGCACGTGAGCGGTGAGAACCTGGTGGAACGGGAGGAACGGGTTCTTGCAGTTTACAGGTTGAGTATTTAAACCTCGGTGTCCTGTTCTAAAGTTCTCCCGCGTCTCGATGTTCCGTACGGCTGCGTACTGTAGGGTTTACACCTTTTATGATTGTATTAAAGGTTTATTTTCTTTGTAATTGAAACCCTTTTAGAAGGTTTTTGAAACTCTTGTATAAAACCGTAACTCTGTTCAAACCCGTATGGTTAACCCTCATGGTGTGAAATCCGTCACCTGATCGGCGCCGGGACATCGGACGTTCTGCTGATAGAACAACGATCTGAGGGAATCGAAAACATTCGACTTGAGTTCCAGACTCAAAGCACAAAAGCAGCCTGGTTGAACTTTATGACTTTATTATTGATGAGGGTTATGTGGTGATTTTGGGGAAGGCCCGTTTCTGTTCCATCATGACCGTGTCCCAGTCCACAAGCATGGTCCATAAACATGAACTGGTTGGATGAATTAGAACAGAGACTGTGAGCCAGGTCCTCTCACCAAACCCCAGTGTCTGGCCTTTCTAATGGAATGAATTGTCCGGTGTTGATGTAGTGGACATCATGTCCACAGAGGCCTCTGGTCCTGGATGAGCTTCAGATCGGATGATGATGATGAGGCTGATGATGAATGTGTTCTCCTGCAGGTCTGCTGGTCGGAACCCTGGACGTGGTGCTGGACTCCAGCGCTCGTGTGGCTCCGTACAGGATCCTTTACCAAACGCCCGATTCTCTGGTGTACTGGACCATCGCTCATGGTGAGGCTCCGCCCCTCCTCCACCCTACAGAACATTACCTCATCCTCCACTGGGCTTTTGAAAGGGAAGTCGGCTCAGTGTTCTCATCTCATCCTCGTTTGTTCCTGAGTGGTAATTAGCTGCAGGGTACGTCACGGGATGAGCTCATCCTCTGAACATACCCGTGCTCCGCCCGTCCGCCCGTCAGTCCGTTGACTCGGCAGGTGGCTGCAGCGCTGTGTGTTCTGTTGATCGTTGGGTTGTTTTGGTCTGAAGTGCTCTATCGATTGAGGAGTCCAAACCCCATAATAGCTGCAGGCTTTTAGGAACAGCATCTGTGAGTGTAAGTGGATCTGCAGGAGCTTTAGTGGAGCTTTAGTGGAGCGTGGGAGTTCTCCACACCGATGGACAGAAGGTTCCTCTGAACGACAGAACGTTTACAAACATCTAGGACATGAACGGCGTGGATCTCATCAAAACATTTTCACTGTCAATCAAATATGAGTATTTTAAAAGCTGATGAACAACCGTGTGTGTGTGTGCGTGTGTGTGTGCGTGTGTGTGTGCGTGTGTGTGTTGCAGGGAGTTCTTGGAGAGAGATCACAGAACACTGGGAATGGCTGGAGCACAAC
>JAFMOC010000249.1:272500-312500 GCA_019802505.1 Corydoras sp. C115 | reverse complement strand
CTGATGTTCTGTGATGTAATCTAGTCCGTTTTTTTTAAAGTGAACACTGATTCATTCAGATTTAAGGAGCGGCGCGATCTGATTTATAATGATATATAATTGAATGATGTTCATGTGTTAAAGCCTGCTTTATTCAGCGTCCGCTCTTTCAGGCGATGAACATCGTGACGTCAGTGTTGCTGCTCTATGCTAAAGAAGAAGAAGCGTTCTGGTTACTGGTGGCGCTGTGTGAGAGGATGTTGCCAGATTACTACAACACCAGAGTCGTAGGTCAGTACGACACACACACACACACACACACACACACACACACACACACTTACAAAGCCATGAACACAGGAGCTTACTGTCACTTTACACTCAGCACTAAATAAAGGTTTAAAGAACATGTCTACGGTGAAGCATGGTGGTGGAGGGATCATCGTCCTGTGGGCGGGATCTAAAGGAAGCCCTGGTTGTGGCTCTTCTTCCTGCAGGGGCGTTGGTGGATCAGGGCGTGTTTGAGGACCTGGCGCGGGTCTACGTACCGCAGCTCTACGACTGCATGCAGGAGCTGGGTGTGATCTCCACCATCTCTCTGTCCTGGTTCCTCACGCTCTTCCTGTCCGTCATGCCTTTCGAGAGCGCCGTGGTGGTGGTGGACTGCTTCTTCTACGAGGGCATCAAGCTCATCTTCCAGCTGGCTCTCTCAGTGCTGGATGCCAACCTCCACCAGCTGCTGAACTGCAAAGATGACGGAGAAGCCATGACGGTGCTGGGAAGGTCAGAGTTACAGAGTGTCTGTTTACTGAAGATGTGGACAGTTTAGGAACCTTCTGTGAGATGAAACCATCTGCTGTCTGAATTTAATTGAAGCAGGATGAGGGTCAGACCTGGGAACTTGTGTTGGAACTTGTGTTGGAACTGTGTGCAGGTATTTGGACAGCGTGACCAATAAGGACAGCACCTTACCCCCGATTCCACACCTGCACTCTCTCCTGACAGACGATGGAGAACCTCATCCAGAGGTGGACATCTTCAAACTGGTCCGCACGTCTTATGAGGTATCAGCTGCTGTTTCTGCGAATCTCTTCTGATCTTAATGTCAGGTGACCTCATTAAATCTGGAGCATGGTCCTGTTGCTATGGCGTCAGCGCGCAGTGCTGCTCCCAGCCGTGTTCCTGTGGATCTACCACAGCGTTGTGATGGAACCTTCAGGTGCAGACTCGTTATTTTCTGTTCTGTCCTTGTTTTTTTTTCAGAAGTTCGGCTTCATTCGCGCCGACGTGATCGAACAGATGCGCTTTAAGCAGAGACTCCGAGTCATCCAGACCATCGAGGACACCACCAAACGCAACGTGGTGAGTGAGCATGTTCTCTCTGGTTCCGGTCACATGGTGTTAACATGTTCTCTGGTTCAGCTCCCTAAACCTGATGTTCTGCTGGGTTTCTCTTCTGGATGAATTCATTTGAGATCCATGTTGATCCCAGGAGTGAACGGGAACTCCGACTGTGCCGGGTGACTTTTTTTTGTTAATTGTCTTCATTGTGCTTCAGGTTCGAACCATAATCACAGAGACAGCCTTCAGTATCGATGAGCTCGAGGAGCTTTACTCACTCTTTAAGGTGAGTTCACTTTAAACAGAAAACATAAAGAAATCATGATGGAGTTTTTGATGATAAGGTTCTGGGTTCAAATCCTCAGCAGATGAGCTTCTCTGTGTGGTTTGCATGTGTTTCTCTGTGTTTTTAAACATGATGATGGATAAATGAACACAAATCAGAGAATATTAAGGCAACACGGTGCGAGAGGGCGTGGCTTAATTTTCCCGGCGTGGAGTACAGCTCCACCTCTTTACGTGATTTATTCACAATAATACTTACAAAAAAAACACTTACAAACACACTGTAATAAAAAAAACAAGCTTTAATTCAGAAATGCGTTTATTAAAAACAAAATCATTAATAATCTGATCTGCTGTGACGTCATCTAGTCCGGTTTATCAAATGAACGTGGGAAACACGGGAACAGGATTCTGAGTTTTGTTACGTTCACACACAAATTACAGAATACAGTTTATACAAAAATATATCAGAAAAATAATGTTTATCATGTATTGCGATGAATGTGAAGCGGTCACAGGGGTGTGTTCTTGTTAAAGATGTTTGATAATAAATCAGATGTCGTGTTAATAACAGCGGTGTGTTCTGTACTGAGGTTTCAGCGTCAGGTGATCGAGTCAGGTGGACGTACAGGTTTAACTCGTCACCTTCTGTCCCTCAGGCTGAACATCTGACCAGCTGTTACTGGGGGGGCACGAGTAACCCGATGGACCGCCATGACCCCAGCCTGCCCTACCTGGAGCAGTACCGCATGGACCTGGAGCAGTTCAAGGGGCTGTTCTCGGCGCTCTTTCCCTGGGCCAGTGGGAAGCACACGGATGGGCTTGCTGTGCGGTTCTTCCGTCTCCTCGATCAGAACACCGACGCACTCATCAACTTCCGCGAGTTCATCACCGGTCTCGGTGCGTCGGGCCTCGTGACGTTTCAGCGTGACGTTTGTGATTTGTGTTTTATTAACGCCGTGTCCTCTCTGTCTGACAGGCGTGCTGTGCCACGGGGATCTGACCGAGAAACTAAAACTACTTTATAAGATGCACATCCTGCCAGGTACGGTTAAAAAGTACCACAAATGGTTCAGGAACTGTCACAGATCGTGTGCACTGATACACTGCATAGGACAGGAGTATATGATGCATACAGGAGGTGTTTAGATGTTCTAGGAGATTTTGGAGAGTTGAGTCTGTGGCGGTGACGAGACTTTTATAACTGAGGACGTAACGTCTGAAATTAATGAGCTGTCAGAGTTCAGTACTAATCACTGCAGCATCATGAATGTTTCAACTGATCCTGACGTTCTCGTTCTAGTTCGGGTTACAGTCTGAGGATCTGTATTATACAGGAACATTAATTAAGACATGAATAATAAAGCCACGTTTGTCTTTTAGACGTGCATCAGGAACACGAAGAGCCCGATTCTGCTTTTGAGGCCATGCAGTACTTTTTTGAGGACATCACCCCTGAGACCTCTAATGGTACACACACACACACACACACACACTCACACACACACACACTCCGGCTTTATAAACACTCTGCTTACATCCTTTTTCTTTTTTATAAAAAGCCCTCTGAGAAATGCACAAATTAATTATATAGTTTTTAGTTATACATTAAGTTAAAAATGCATTAACATTTACAGCGTTTATCGAACAATAAAGACTGCGAAAGACTTCAAACTCTGAGGCGTTTGCCGCGCTTTCTACCCAAACAATGTAAAGCGATGGAAACAGCGGCATCTGGTGGTTAATATGAAGAATGACAACACGTGTTAGGCTTTCATTTCATGGCGTGTGATTCACACTGATGTCTGATGTATCCGTTTATTATGAGCCTTTTAATACAAACATGTAAACTATTTACTTTAAAATATTAGAAATGAAACATATTCAGTAAATCAGAGGATGTGCAGACGTGTTTATTCTCATCTGATCAGTCTGATCTGGATTAACATCAGACATCGTGTTTGTTCTGTAACGGCGGGCCGTACTGATCCTCTGCCTCCTCACAGGACTCGAACCCAAAGCACGGAACGAGAAGGACGATGGATTCGTGAGAGTCACCTTCAAGAACGAGAAAGGTAGAGTACAGCTCTCGCATGACTGCTCACTGATAACACACACACACACACACTCACACACCAACACACTCAGGCTTTTATACTAGAGACATTCATTTGAAATATTTACTGATTTATCATTTATTTATTCAATTCTCTGAGCCGTTGCTTAGCGACACACATTCTGCATCAGATAAAGTTTATCTGCACTATAATGTGAGCTGCAGGGTGTTACTCTGATCACACCACTTCATACCGTCAGTCATTGTGATGTCTGATGGACTTAAAGGTTAAGAGGTAAGGTTCTGTTCTGCATCGCTCTGTCGGAGTTCAAGGGCAAGTTATAATAAAGCAAAACCAGAGGGCGTGGCATTATTCTGAATAAATCACATAAAAACGGTGTTGCGCTACACATAGTGGAGTACAGCTCCACCTCTTTCCCCTGATTTATTCACAATAATGTGTCTTAGTACAGATTTCTCAGACACTGCCATCTAGTGACAAAATTACAGAACACAGTTTATTACAAAAACATCGGGAAGATTATTGTGTGTCACATTGATATGAAAGTGAAGCTCAGAGGGGTGTGTCATTGTTAATGATGTCACGGCTGGACCGACAGCTCAGCCAATCAGATTTAAGTTGCGGAACGCCCCGTTTTATAATATTATTCAGACTGCTTCTTCAGTAGAATTCATGTTTGTAGAGTAACGTTTTCCTCACGCTCAGATGTTCTGTGATGAATTAAATTGGCGTGTTCTATGAACGCGGTACGTACGCGTGTGCACTGCCCCCAGCAGGCAGGGATCAGAGTTTCTGGGTGGTGTCAGGGTGGACGGCCCTGCGGGTTTCCGCTCTGAATCATGTGAGTGTGATGTTTTGGTTTGATTCTCAGGAGCAGAGCCGAGATCAGGATCAGAAAGGGAACGTGGTTTAACAAATCCATAAGTAATCCAGGATTAACTAATCTGTGTGGGATGTGTGGCAGGCGTGCGGCACGCGGGCAGAAACGAGTGCTGGATGCTCCAACTGAAGCATGACATCATTATTAAGCGACGGCGTTACCTCAGACCCATGTCGGTTCTGTCTACGTCGAAGAACTTAGAGGAAGCATTCAAGAACCGTTCTGCACCTTTTAAACATGAACCACAACATAATGATGATGATGATGATGTGTAAACGTGAACCTTAATCCTGGACGTTCTTCTTCCTCACGGCTGCAGTGAAGAAGATGCAGACGGCAGATTACAGGACGTACCTGCGGCTTTGGAACCAAGAGACTAAATCCAGAGTGGAGAACCTGAAAGATCTCCCCAAACTTAACCAGGTACCCCAAACGTTCACTGCTGCCTCCTATATAAAGCTCAGAGGACGCAGCTTACAGGACTGGAATACTCAGTCCAGCACACACACACACACACACACACACACACACACACACTAACAGCTGTGTCTTCTGTCCCCCCGTCCCAGGGTCAGTTCATAGAGCTGTGTAAGACGCTCTACAACATGTTCAGTGAGGACTCCAGTGAGCAGGAGCTGTACCACGCCACGGCCACCGTCACCAGTCTGCTGCTGGAAATGGGCGAGGTCGGCAAACTGTTCAGCGGCCCGTCCGGCAGGGAGGACGACGAGGAGCGGGAGGAGGAGGACGAGGCCGAAGAGGAGGCTCCGCGTGCTCCCACCCGTCGGAGGCAGCACAGGACTCACGGCGACTCCACGGCGACCATGGAGGACGTCAAGCTGGATGAGTCTCCCAGAGACACGGGCACGTCCTCGGCGATGCTGGTGTCGGACGACGAGACCAAAGACGACACGTCCGTCTCCTCGTACTCGGTGCTGAGCGCCGGCTCCCAGGAGCTGGACGACAAGCTGCACTGCGAGGACATCGCCGACGACACGGTGCTGGTGCGCAGCGAGGGCGGCGGCGGCGGCGGCAAAGAGCCCATCCCTCACAGCGGCAGCATCGATAAGGACTGGGCCATCACCTTCGAGCAGTTCCTCGCCTCGGTGCTCACCGAACACGCCCTGGTCAGGTACTTCGAGCGGCCCGTGGACATCGCGGCTCGCATGGCCAACGCCAAGAACACACGCAAAGGAGGGCACACGCACACGGCCGTCAGCGACTACGAGATCTCACTGTCCGGCTGATGGGACCCGGAGGAGGAGGAGCAGGAGGAGGAGGAGGAGGAGTTCCCATCAGACCAGTTTGTTTTAAAGGATTTGTTTTCTGGATCAGCAGCTGATTTTGGGGGGTTTTCTTTGAACCAATCACTGCCAGCCGATGTTCTCGACGGGGTCCTGACTCCTCCCTCTGCTGCGTCTCATCTAGCTTTGATGTAGAGAAGATGAATGAAGTAGATCGGTGAGAGAAGAACATCATTACAAACAGAACACAGTCACAGAGATGAGAACAGGACAGACCTGCAGAACGTAGAACCAATAAACACAAATGTACAGACGTTAAAACAATTAATATTTATATATATAAATAAAACCCGGCAGAGAAGTCCTCCTCTGATCATTCCATTTTAAAAGAGAGGATTCCACTGTCGCCAGTACCAACTCCAAACTAAAGCCATACCAGGTCCTGAAGGATCATACACACACACACACACACACACACACACACACACACACCGCAGAACTCCACCTCATTAAAAAAAAGTTATGTTAGTAAACGATGTTCACTAAATACAAAAAAAACATTTTTAATAAAAGCAGAACACTGGAACCTGTTAAAGGTGCGGGGGGGGGGGGGTGTCCCGTACTTTAATCTATTATAAATAATACAAATGCACAACAACGGACTGATCCACTGTTTCTAAAGTCTACTGTTCTAAATAACAGTGCACTATGGTGCAGTACTCTGTACTCTGAGTCAGTATTCTATTTTAATGTTATTTAAACTCTACACTGCTTTATAATATAATATAATACATCATTTAGATTTATATTAAACAGTAAATCATGTGTACCGCTGACCAGCCGTGAGGTCAGATGAAACGTTTTTATTTATGAATCTATTTCGAGTTGTTTTTTTATGTTCATATTGTTTGCACCGCACTTTGAGTTTTATATTTTAATTCTAAGCGTCATTCGTGCGTGCGTCCGTACGAAACATGAATAACGTTTTAAACGTGAACCGAGATCGTGTTTAAGGTTAAACTCACGGTTCCCGTCCCTGAGGGTCGCCACGGTGACGACGGCTTTCCTCCGGTGGAAACATCACATGGCTCGGCAGACATCACCATGGTTACCATGGTTACGGTTGTGTCCCTGTAACACAAACACGCCACATTAACATCACGTTCTCACACTGCTGTAACATAGTAACCCTGTATCAGCTGACGTTTCATTTATCATATTAAGGTAACTCATTCGGTCACATGGTGTAAGAGGAGCAGACTGACCGGGATAGGACTGATTCTTTGATGTTAATCTGTGGATAAAGTGTTGGATGCTTGCTGTCGGTTTCATGTGGAGTGCTGGTTCCAGTGAACAGTGCGAGCTGATGACGAGTACGGCACTGCTGCAGTGGCAGGGACTGACCAATCACTGCCCAGCTCTCTGAATCGTTAACCGATCACTTTAACGGATCCTGATCCCTTTAGACGCAGCTCGCGCTATGCAAACCTAACTGGACGTGTCCAGCGCACTCGGTCCTGCATCGTTTCTGTACGTGGGATGTAAACACTGTCTGTACAGATGCAGCGCGGGTCTAAACCTGGACTCGGGTACGAGCACTCGGACTCATCTGGACTCTGATGCCATTGGTTCGGTTCTGGTGTACAGTGCACTCGGTGGGGAGTCTATGAAGTGCACGGTGTGTTACAGGGGACACAGTCTGGGCCCTTTTCTGGCACCGGCACTTTTTCGTTGTTGTTTTCACCGTAAACAGAGACTGTATATAAGAACATGAACTCACCAACACGTCCCGATGGTTTATAGTGCTCACCCTGGGCATGTGGCATGGATGTCCAGTTTTATATATATATATATATCTGTTTAAGGCTGCTGTTTTTAGTAGGTTCTCCGTGGATGGCTTAAGGTGTTCTGTAAAGATCCACTTTAAATAATTTAACTTATATTAAAGTAAATTTACCTGATGCTGCTGCAGATGTCCTTTCATTGAGGGGTTAAAGAGGACGAAGGGGATGTATATCAGAACTGTAAATAACTGTAGAAAACATATACACACACACACACATCAGCCTCATTCTTCTTCATGGTTCCACTTGTTATAAAGATTCTACAAGATTCTCTGTGTTTATATACTCAGAGAACATACCAAAGGGAATCTGTAGAACAGTCTGTATGATATGGAACTGATATGATGAACACATTAGGGCGGCACGGTGGCTTAGTGGTTTAGCATGTTTTTCTCTCAGGACTAGGGATTCCCGGTTCGAATCCCCATCTGGGTTTCCATGTTCTCCCTGTGTCCACGTGGGCTTCCTCCGGGTTCTCCGGTTTGCTGCCACAGTCCAAAAACATGGATCAAGTCAATTGAATTCTCCAAATTGCCCCATATAGAGTGTGTCTGTGTGAGTGATGTATGCCCAGTGATGGATTGGCATCCTGTCCTGGGTGTATCTGCCCAGCACCCGAAACGTTCTCCCCTGGATGGGCATGGGGAACCCTAATAGAGGATAAAGTGGAAGATAATGGATGGATGATGAACAAATTAGTGTTCAAATAAGTCACCGTGTGTGTGTGTGTGTGTATATATATATATATAAACTAATACATATAGTGCAATATATAGTAGTATAATGTATATAGTTAAAGGTACCTTGTAAATTGCAGTCTGCAGGGTGTTCAGTGGAGATGGGAGGTGATGGAAGCCGTCACACTCAGGTGGGTTCGGGGGTTCAGGGCATCGTAACCTGAACAAAGAAACAAGAGTAAATAGAACAGACCCCAGATAAACCCCCCACCCCGAAGGGCACTACAGAGACACTAACGTTTCTGCCCCCCCCCCTCTGAAACCATGTGATTAACAGTTTCCTTCAGAGAATAAACCTGATGAAGAACCTGGTTCCTGCTGGTCTCAGTGATCATAGGTGTTCAGTACTACAGATATTTGCACACATTTAATTTATCTGCAATTAATTTGGGTTCCTGATGATCTTATACCAAACTGGTGGGTGTGGGGGGGGGGGGGGGGGATATAGGGTGGTAAGTTTTAAACTTTATGTTCCTCAGAGTGTGAACCCATCTGCTCTGTAAATGTTGAAATCCTGATCCTCTGCAGAACTGTGCTGTTGAACTTGCACTAAGCGTCCGATCCCGTTATTGCAGCGACACTAAAGGGCAGATTCCACGAGAAATCCAATCAACTGCACTGCTGCACTGTCCACTCTTATGTAAGCTGCTGATCTTTGACGTAGTGGCTCTATTGTGAAAACAAGCAGCCAGGCTGCAGGGTTACCCGTCCGTGGTGTCCACCCGCCCCGCGGTGTCCACCCGCCCCGCGGTGTCCTCCCGCTTACCTGAGGCCTGCTGACTGAAATAAAGCCGACTTTAAAGTCTTCAGCCATTTCAGTTCATTTAGCAGACGGTTCCTCTGTCTGCAGGTCGGTCCAGATCAGAACGAGATGGACATCATCCAGACAACTGAATTCATCTAGTCTCTACTCTCATCTACTCTCACTTACAAAGTCAAGGCCATGCAGGGTGTGTCAGTGGGAGGGGCTTTACAAACGCATTCATTCTGTCATCTTCTAAGCTGCTTATCCTAAACATGGCCATTAGGGGGTGCTGGAGCCTATTCCTGCCCTTAGTGTAATTAAACATCTGGATGAAGGACATTCACACCTCAGGTCTCCAGATTACCATCAGAGAAACCCAGGACCCGAACCCAGGACCATCCTGCACTGAGGTGGGGGTCACAAATAGGATTCAGAACGGCCCCATCTATGTGGAATTTGCATGTTCTCTTTACAGGGGTCTCTTTTCATGGTGGATTGATGTCACAGGACGCACCCCCCCACCCAGGTGTAAATGTGTCCACCCTGCCATCTCCCCAATAAGACTAACAGCACCCCCTTCATCTCACCTGCTGCCATTGCATCTTAACTAGAGATCACAGATAAGGTACCTAATTACTTGGTGAACTGTGGCTGAATCCAGATGTTCTGAATCCATTTCCAGATGTTCTGGATTCACCAATAGATCTCAGTAACTGAAGGACCCTCTCATTCCTGGAACCTGTTTGATCATGCCCATCGTTTACGTCATAATTATTACATCATAGTGATTAGTATTTGCTCATAATGTGCAGTAAACATCATTCGACCGAGCGTTTAGCCGCTACCGAACCTCCCTCGGCTGCCATTGGCTCCCGGGGCCGAGCCCCTGACCAATGGGAGCGAGTTTCACAATCATTCAGACTGCAGTGAATGAACCGAGCCATGTGACCGATCACATTTCATTAAAATAGAGTTTAAGTGGAGAGTAAAGTGGTGATCAGCGCCCTCAGCGTCCCCACACCGCTCGTTCATCATTAAATCAAAGTGCTTAATTAATCCAGAGCGCCGCTCTCTGCTCAGATGAGTGTGTTTATCTGAGGAGGCAGGACTGGACATTGGCTCCCCGGTGGACATGGACTTTGAGTTCAGATGTGATTGTAGAGGAACGCCTCCTTTAGCACCTGGAGAAATGCAAGATCATATAAAACGGGGGAAGCATCTTCATTCCACAGAGTTTAATTAGCAGCAGCATTAAGACAGCCAGCCGGAGTCGCGCAGGATCACAGGGCCGTGCCGGAGAACGTGAGTACTGACCACCGACTCACTACAGAAAAACATCTTAAAGAAACCTCAGGGTGTGGGGTGTTATTATTAAAACCTCACTCTAACGTTCATTTAAATGCAAATGGGTTCAGGTTTTATGAGAGGAATTCCAATCAGAGTCTTTAATCAAATCATTTTCTTTAAAGATCTAAACTGATGGAACTCACAGACGAAGCTAAATGAATGAACCCTTGAGGTTTCTTATTATTTATTTATATATATTGTTTATATATATATATTATATGTTCTCCTCTCAGCACTAGGGATTCCCGGTTCGAATCCCCATCTGGGTGGAGTTTCCATGTTCTCCCCATGTCTGCATGGGTTTCCTCCGGGTTCTCCGGTTTCCTCCCACAGTCCAAAAACATGGATCAAGTCAACTGAGTTCTCCAAATTGCCCCATATAGAGTGTCTGCCCAGCGATAGGTTGGCGTCCTGTCCTGGGTGTATCTGCCCAGCGCCCGAAACGTTCTCCCCTGGATGGGCATGGGGAACCCCCCCCCCACGACCCTAATAGAGGATAAAGCGGAAGATAATGGATGAATGAATGAATATATTGTGCATGGGATAAGAAAGAGGGCCTTCCCCAAACTGTTGTCCCAAGGTTTAAAGCATAGTGTTTCTCAGAACACATGGCAGGCTGTCTGATGGTATTCACATGCTTTAAAAAAAATCTGAATAATGACGCCGGATTGCCCCCTAGGTGTTAATGAGTCCACCCTGCCATCTCCCCAATAAGAGTAACAGCACCCCCTTCATCTCACCTGCTGCCGTTGCAGCTGAATTAGAGATCAATATCTATTGATTATAAGCTATGGTTATCTGAAGTGGCCTTTCATTCTCTAATCTGCAGCTACAGTTGAGATTATGGTGGGACTGAAGCCATCTGAGGTTCCTCCTCCACTGGGAGTGAAGGTTCTGAGTGCTGGAACAGCGGCGTGCATCGCCGACCTGGTCACCTTCCCTCTGGACACGGCTAAAGTCCGACTACAGGTATGAACATGGTTCACACTCACACACTTTCCAAAGTGGAGCTTAATGAAATCTGTGAATGTGAATGTCTGATCATTCGTATTAATTTAACATTAAAGTCGAGTTTTTTTTATAGATTCAGGGTGAGAAGGCCGTGGAGGGGGCGGCTAAGGACATCCGGTACCGTGGTGTGTTTGGGACCATCAGCACCATGGTGAGGACGGAGGGACCGCGCTCGCTCTATAACGGCCTGATCGCCGGACTGCACCGACAGATGGCCTTCGCGTCGATACGAATCGGCCTGTACGACAACGTCAAGAGCTTTTACACAGGAGGAAAGGACAGTGAGTGAGACGGACACACCCTCAGAACAGGCTCCGCCCACACGGTGCATTAAACACACCCCACTGCACGGCATCATGGGTGCTCAGGTGTACATTAGCACAGCATCAGGGTCACAGCTGTGAAACGCGGACTGACCCGGACCCGAGGTGAGGGACTGATTCCATCTACTCACGTCTCTCCTCAGACCCCGGCGTCGTCATCCGGATCCTGGCGGGCTGCACCACGGGGGCCATGGCCGTTTCCATCGCCCAGCCCACAGACGTGGTGAAGGTTCGCTTCCAGGCCCAGATGAACCTGCAGGGCGTGGCCCGGCGCTATAACGGGACCATGCAGGCGTACCGGCAGATCTTCCAGCTGGAGGGACTGCGGGGTCTCTGGAAAGGTCTGCGGCTCCACCTGAAACTTTAAATGTTCCGTTAGACGTCTCACTTTGGAAAGGAACCAAGAATTATGTGGCTACCTTTAAAGTTTGAGCTTCTTTAAACTCACTGTTTAATATGTGCTCCTCCTCTCAGGGTCCATGTCCTCACCATCACACAGGTGGACTGCAGTCCTGATTCTGTACATTCATTCATCATCTTACGCTTTATCCTCTATTAGGGTTGCGGGGGGTGGGGGGTTCCCCATGCCCATCCAGGGGAGAACGTTTCGGGTGCTGGGCAGATACACCCAGGATAGGGCGCCAATCCATCGCTGGGCACACACTCACTCACACAGAAACGCACGCATACACACTCTATATGGGGCAATTTGGATACATGTTTTTGGACTGTGGGAGGAAACCGGAGAACGCGGAGGAAACCCACACGGACACGGGGAGAACATGGAAACTCCACCCAGATTGAGATACGAACCTGGAGCCCCAGCTTTGAGAGGAGAACAGGCTAACCACACCAGAGAACATACCAAATGGAACTAACAGAGTATGTGGAGGAACAGATGGACTACAGAATGAAACTGTAGAACTACAGACCCCATCAGTCTGATCGGAGCAGCTGATGAATAGAGAGGAAGAATAAAAATATAATAAGTCAAACGTTTTTATTTATTTTCTGAATGGTTTCAGGAACGCTGCCCAACATCACCCGCAACGCTCTGGTCAACTGCACAGAGCTGGTGTCCTACGATCTCATCAAAGAAGCCATTCTGAGACACAAGCTGCTGTCAGGTAAGCAACTTAAAATACCCGTCCTCCATCGTTCACGTTAAAAACGGTGAGCTACAAAGACAGAAGTATTAGGACATACAAAAAAGTGAGGTCCATCAAGTCCTGAGCGTAAGGAAGACCTTACAACGTGCAAAAACCTGCAAAGGGCCTTCCCCAATCCTCAGTGATTAAAAGGTATGTCCTAATACTTTTGTTTCTATAGTAAAAAGCATACACACACCTTTTAATGGCCTGAAAGACACTCAGAGTAACAGAACAGAGCGTTCAGTTCTGGTTCAGACCGGTTTAAAGGCCCGTGCTCAACTGGTTTATGAGCCCATTCATAAATCCCTAGAACAATGACACCCAGAGTTCAGTCCACATATTAAAGGTTAACGTTCTCATTAAAGGACAAACGTCTGCGTTCTCAGCAATCACAGACGAGCTCCTAAGTCCACATGTACTGCTCACTCCTTTATGATGTTCTCCTGCAGCATGGCACACCAGGGGTTAATGAAACGCTGATAGGACCGGGACAGAGGTGTGAGGACGGAGAACCGCAGCACTGATCTGTGATCAGAACCACAGGATTATATAACGCTGCATGGAGACATCGCGCACTTAAACAGATTTCACAACATGCACGGCGTGCAGATCGGTTTAAAGTCTGCTCAGCAGAGAACACCGAACCCAGGGTTCATCAGCTAGAACAACAACCTGTCCACGTTCTTCACCTGATAATCAACACGAAAGACACGGAGGACGTGTCTCATAAATACAGAATGTAATTAAAATAATACGCTGTATTAGATTCACCTCATTAACATTCCATCAGCTCCTCTGATCATACTGATGGGGTTTGTAGTTCTATAGTTCCATTCTGTAGTCCAAACAAGAAGCATGTGTGCAAAAGTGTACATCCATTCATTATCTCCCGCTTTATTCTCTATTAGGGTCGCGGTGGGGTTCCCCATGCCCATCCAGGGGAGAACGTCTGGGGCGCTGGGCAGATACACCCAGGACAGGGTGCCAATCTATCACTGGACACACACTCACTCACACAGACACACTCTATATGGGGCAATTTGGAGAATTCAATAGACTTGATCCATGTTTTTGGACTGTGGGAGGAAACCGGAGAACCCGGAGGAAACACACGCAGACACGGGGAGAGCATGGAAACTCCACCCAGATGGGGATTCGAAACAGGAATCCCTAGTGCTGAGAGAACATGCTAAACCACTAAGCCACCATGCCGCCCCAAAAGTGTGCAGTTCATTAATAAAGACATGTAGTAATAATAATAATATTATTATTAATAACAGGGCGGCACAGTGGCTTAGTGGTTTGGTATGTTCTCCTCTCAGCACTAGTGATCTCTCATCTGGGTGGAGTTTCCATGTTCTGCGTGTCCGCGTGGGTTTCCTCCGGGTTCTCCGTTTTCCTCCCACAGTCCAAAACATGGATCAAGGTCAATTGCCCCATATAGTGTGTGTGTCCAGTGATAGATTGGCGTCCTGTCCTGGGTGTATCTGCCCAGCGCCCAAAACGTTCTCACCTGGATGGGCATGGGGAACCCCCCCCCCCCGTGACCCTAATATAGGATAAAGCGGAAGATAATGTATGGATAATATCAGATCTGATACGTCCACTCTGCCGTGTCTGATCACAGATAACCTGCCATGTCACTTTGTGTCTGCGTTTGGGGCGGGGTTCATCACCACGGTCATCGCCTCGCCGGTGGACGTGGTTAAGACGCGCTACATGAACTCTCCTCCTGGTCAGTACAGAAGTGCCGTCCACTGCGCCTGGACCATGATGACCAAAGAGGGACCCACGGCCTTCTACAAAGGGTGAATACAGCGTTCAGACTTCACCTTTAAATCATCATTCTGTACCCATGCTGTTTCAATACTTTTGGTCTTTATCATTTTAAAGGAGAAGTTATGAAAGGTTTGTAATCTGAACGTGATGAAGAACCTGGACATTAAGTCCTTTGATCTGTGTCTGTAGATTCGTCCCCTCTTTCCTGAGACTGGGATCGTGGAACGTGGTCATGTTCGTATCGTTCGAGCAGCTGAAGAGAGCCATGATGGTTTCCAAGAAGAAAGCAGAAACCATGTAGAGAGAAAACCAAAACCACTGCCGCCCCTTTAAATAAAGACTGAACAGAAAGAACTCTGAATGAGAAGAAAGGTGGCTGAAGAAGAAGAGGAGATGTTTAAAACCTGAAACACAGACGAGGGAACAGACTGCTGGTGCAGCACACACTGCTTCAGGAAGAACCATGTCTGCTGTGGACAACCACGTTCTGCAACAAGCTCTCTGGGTTTTAGAGCCGTCACCGTCACGGCTTCAACCACCGGCACCCACCGGAACGCCACGTTATTACAGACACAGCTCCAAATTAATCCTTTGTTTCAGAAGGACTGCAGCGATGTTTCATTTCAGTCGTTCACTGTATGAATCGCAAACCATGAAGCTGTGTTTTTAAAATAAAGACATATTTAAGTATTAAAGTGCCGCACAGCTTTCAGTCCAGATAACTTTAGTTCAATCCTGTCCACTCAGTGTTTGGACTGGATTAGACCTTCAGGAGAACCTTCACTGTTTGAACACTACAGAAACGTTTTATTAAATTATGAAACATCGTCTAAGTGGTTAAACTTTCAACAAATTAAATCACTGACGATGTGGTGTGGGTCAACTATCAGGGATTAGTGGGGGTTTCAATTACAAATTAGCTAAACCTAAGAAGTGATGTTGACAGTCAATGGGATTAGATCTAAATTATACAGTCTGTTACAAAAAATACACAAAAATCATCAATTACAAATGAAATGGTTCAAAATGCAGCAGCTTGTGTTTCGACCAAAACTAGAAAGTTTGACGAGATGAACCCAGTAACCCCTGATTAATGTTCCTGCTGTCAGTGAGTTAATTAAAGGAGCTCTGCCCATGAGGTGCAGGTTTTCCTTTAGTACAGGACCGGACTTCACAAACTGAAGATTCTAAAGAACTTGGATCTGGATCACAGTAAGAACTCCGGGACGTGGGGAATATTTTATTTTTAGTTCAATAAGCACTTCATTATGAAAATCTGTACCTCATAGAGCTAAACGACTAACCAATAAATTAAAACACAGGTTAAGAAACAGTTTTCCATTTAGGCAACGGAGACGCATTAAAACATGCAGAAGAGACTCAACTGTCCACCAATCAGACAATTCCACATAAGAATGAGATGTTCCATTGTAAGTGTCGGATCTATCCTCCCCCCCCCCCCACCCCCCGGTGCAGATGGATTCCTGAGTGATTATCATAAGTATTAATAAAGTTATTATTTGAAACATCGTTGTGTGTAGTCGTGTAAAACGTATGCAGACATGATGCTGTTTAAAGCTCTGGATTATAAATCTGAAGACGGATTAAAAACAGGACGCAGTCAGCCGTGTTCTAATTTGTAGGATCTAACTGAAGAATGAGAGCGACCTCTGGATCCCGGAGGTTCTCCTTCACCTTGTCGTGGAACTTTTCTCTGTAGATGTTGAACTCCATGATGCTGGCTGGTTTCTCTTCCACCCAGAACTTATCGAACTCGTACACCAGGTAACCTGTAAACACCAGATCAGAAGCTCATCACACTCTCATATGAAAATCAGAAGGTGGAAATAAAGATTAAAAGGGACATTCAGATCATATAATCTTTTATATGTTTAATGAAAACATGAGTGTCATGTTCATTTAGGCTCTGTTTACATACGTTCTCCCCAGTTTTGCATCATTTATTCCAGTTCTCGTCAACATGTGCAGTGTAAAAACGTTAATCGACCATGTGATTATTTTAGTTGGATCATTAAACCAAATAAAGTTTCTGAGCAGCACGGTTCTGCTCTCAGTCTCCTCAGACTTACAGTAGAGCTGGTGGAAGTGCTGTATCTGAGGCTTGTCCTGTACAGTGTTGTAGAAGTGAGTCTTCAGAGCGCCACTCCTCAGTAAACTATAAGCCATTTCAGTCAGATTGATTCCGACTATAGCATACGAGTACCTAAAGAACACACACAAAACAAATATAGACTTACATTAAATAAACACACTCATGCAACACCAGGGGGCAGTATAAGCAGGGGGGGACACCAACTTGAATTGTGAGGTCAGTGAAGCTGTAGTACTTTTTAAACAGTGTTAAGAACATGAGAACTAACTCACTATGTCTTATTTAAAGTATTGGGTCCAAATGATTACATATGGGGGGCGGGGGGGGGGGGTCCAAGGATCATCATTAAAATCTACTCACCCCAACTTAGGATGACTGGCATGCGAGAGGACATGACGGGCAACTTCAGTGTGTTTGTCACTAAAAAAACTGCACACACACACACACACACACACACACACACACACACACCTCAGTTAGGTTTTCGGATTAGGAGCGTGAGGTTTCCACCAGTTTGAGATCAGATGAGATGAGATAACCCATCACTAATGTAAGTGCAGATGTTTATGAGACTCACAGGAGGTTCACCAGGCCCAGCAGGCCCATCCCTCTGAAATCAGTCTTTGGGTCATCACCTTGAAAGCCGATGTCCCCCCACTGCTTACAGAGGCGAGACTCCAGCTTAACGGACGGCATCAGTAAATCCCATAACTGAAAAACAAAAAATAAATTGATAAAAAATAAAATGATAAAAAATTACAACGTTTAGAAAAGCAAAAGTATATTCAAGGCACAATTTTTTTTTTTTCTTATGTATCCTGTAACTCATGCATGGGTCACATGTCTAATATTCATACAGAGTAGTGTAATAAAACAATTTACTAAAACACAGAGAGAAAAAAAACTGCTCCACTGTCCATCTGATCATCTTCATAAAACAAATACATAAAAAAGATTTATTTACTTTTCATGGTGGTAAATCGTTAGGGCGTGGTGAACCGTTGGTTATATAACTTAAATTAAACAATACAATTTAGTCTTAATCTTTAAAACTACTTTAAAAGGTTAATTCTGTGATAATGCAGTTTAGACATTCTTCAAAAGGATTGAATAATTAAGGAAGCGTACCTTAAGGAGCATTCTTTCATGTTCCTCGTTCTCCGAATCAAACACTTGTGTTCTCAGTTCTTCCACTGATGTGTAGAGATCGTTATAGCCGGTGATTTGTAGGAGACACTGCTGAAGATTGACCTTAAACCTGCCGAACATGTCCTCGTGAATACGGCGTGCTTTATTAAGATGAAGCAGTTATAAACATGCAGATAATAAGAGGGGCTTTGGTTTACGTTCATATATCCACTGAGCTCACACTTACTTTGGGTCTTTTTGTTCTTTAATGTTCTTCTCTTTAATGATTTGTGACACACGGCTCTGCACCTCGTCCTCCTTCACTCTCAGAGCATCACGTAAAGTCTAAGCAACAAAACCGACGTTTCGGAAAAGAAAAAAAAAAATAATAATAATAAATAAAAACCCACTTTGGTGAGAAGTGTCTGGACTGTAATAATTAATATTATTATAGATTATAGATTTTTTATTAAGGTTTATTTATGTGCTGGAATAAAAATGCCACAAAAATAAAAACCAGGACAGTTCTACAATAACAAAGAACAAACTGACACAGCATGAAGTTAAAATGTGCTCACGTCTGTGTTTTGCAGCTTTATTTTGACTCTTTCTACTCAAAGTTCATGATAAGTGACGTTTGACCCAGTTGACCGCTGACTGTTTAACCGCTGTGCAGTGCCGGGGACAACAGCTTTACATTTAAATGTTTCACAAACGCTTAGAATCACATGACCTTTTTATCAGATTTTTCAGTCTTTCATTAAAGTTTTAAATGAATCACCTGATTAAAATGACTCGAGAGAATCGAATTAAGAATCATTCATTCATTCATTCATTATCTCCCGCTTTATCCTCTATTAGGGTCACGGTGGGGTTCTCCATGCCCATCCAGGGGAGAACGTTTCAGGCGCTGGGCAGATACACCCAGGACAGGGCGCCTATCCATCACTGGACACACACTCACTCACACAGACACACTCTATATGGGGCAATTTGGAGAACTCAATTGACTTGATCCATGTTTTTGGACTGTGGGAGGAAACCCACGCAGACACGGGGAGAACATGGAAACTCCACCCAGATACGGATTCGAACCGGGAATCCCTAGTGCTGAGAGGCAAACGTGCTAACCACTAAGCCACCGTGCCGCCGAATTAAGAATCAGATTAATTAATTTGAGAGAATCGAATTAAGGTCCATATGTTAATAATGCAGGAACCATGCAATACCAAAATATGAAAAAAATAATTGCCATCTAGGTTTTTAAGATGTAGTGTAGGATAGAGCTCACCTTACTTTTTGAGGATTTTAATGAGTTTTCTGAAACAAAATAAATGTAGATGTTAGTGTTAACCACATACAGAGAGAACACTTGAGTTAATGCAGTAGAGTAAAAAGCTGAGATCGGACACGACTGTTCCTTAGGTACAGGATCAGAACCTCACTAATTAAACAGAGAGTGGAGATCAGTCAACATGAGCTGGTTTTGAATTTAATTAATGATCATTTTAAAGAGAAATGCTGAAGGAAGCAGGATCCCATATTTTATCATGTGTAATGCAGATATGTACATGCTTTATCCACCAGAGGGCGCACGGCACCGTCATGTATCACACTGGATTATTAAATCCTTACACTTGTTATTAATCTTATTATCTCTAATGATCAATCAGCTGTGGGTGTGATGTTCAGACCTATCTGCGTGGTCCTCTGTGCACCCGCCCGGTACCCATCACAGATCCGTTGCAGCTCACAGCGTCCTGTGATGTGTCTGAGGAACCATTTGAGGCAGGAGCGCAGAAAGGTGGAATAAATAAACTCCAAAATGAAGCCCAACATTATCTGCAAAACAGAACAAGATCAACAATTAGTTGAGAATGATGACACGGCGGCTGATTAATCATTTGTAATGATGACGATCCTGACGCCAGGCGTTACAGTTCTGTAACATGCGAGTGGAACATCTCTTTGACCTGAAGTGATCTGTGGATTCTTAAAAGACGTGACGACAATCTGCCCAGCTTTCCGTAACTCAGTCTGAGCCTCGTCTGATCACAGTATATCTGATGTTCTAAGTGACGTTCCTGTAGATTTACAGGCATATCCACCGTGCTCAACGTCCCAAAGGTGTTGGGAACGTTCCATTACACTCTGTGGACAGTAGAGGATTTATTAAAGCCAGAAAGTCGACTTTAATTGTAGTTCTGACATATTCCGGGTGTCCCATGTTTTGGCAACCAAAGCTGCCACAGACTGCGCCCCCTAATGACAGAGTGGGATCTCAATAAAACTGCATTCATCTTACACAGTGCAGCCCTCACCTCCTCCACGATGTGCCTCTATGGAAAAATATAAACTCTTAAATCTAATCTGTCATTTATGCATAAAATGAATAATAATTATCATTAAAGTCATTAAGTCTTTTAAGAAATGGCAGCTTATTTTTAAAGTAAATAAAAAATATCAGAAAAGGTTCATTCATTTGGAGCTTATTTGTAGTTTTAACATAATTAGAGCTTTGAAATTAAAATGCTTTGTTTGACCAAAAATTCTTATTCCAAAAACGTAATTGGACTTTTATGCAAAATAGGTGAAGACGTCATTCAGAGACTTTTCAGTAAAATTAATTAATAACTTCAGTCAAAGTTGGTTTTCTGGTCATCATTAAAGGACGTGTCCACTGTCTCACCCTCTTTCTTGTACCGTTATGACGTCATGTCCTCATTATGACGTTTTAGTTCGAGTTGTTTCGTCATTAATCAACTAAATTAAATCAGATCTGTGTATCACTCATTAATAAAGTTCAACATTACGTTATTAATGTTCTATCACACATGTGAGTTCAGTAATAAAGCCTATAAACCGCAATTAAACGTATAATATTATAAAAATGAAGTTTGTTAGATGAATAAAGTGTTGAAGCTAAGCTAACCCGTTAGCATGCCTCAGGTTGTTATAGTTACCGTTAGCTTAGCACAGTCGCTCTTCAGACGCCTCAGCTCCGCGCTGCGCCGCTTTAAACAGCAGATCTGTCTAATTAAATACTTAATAAAACGCAATAAACTTTCATAAAAACGACAAAGCGAACGACTGTGACGTCACATTCAGCCTCACCGCTGATGAGCTGACGCCGTTCAGCAAACGGTCTGCGGGCGGCCGATGGCTCGATCTCAAACCACCCCTCACTCTGAGCTAGTGCACTAGATCCAACCTGCGGAACAGGCGCGTTTACACGGGTCAAATCAAATTAACGATGATTTTGAATTAGAACGCGTCCCTTCGTCTCGGTTTGCAGTTCATGGCACTGTTCTGGGTTTTAAAATTGACTTGTAGGTTAAAAACTTTAAACCGATGTAGGGAGTGCAAAACGATTTGCACGTTAACCAAACGCCAGCGCACATGCGCACACGCTTCATTACACGGGATCTGCAGGGTGCACATGTTACCACCAGAGGGCAACAATATGCCGGGAACGTTGACTAATGCACATTCCCTGTCTTTATAAAGAGAACATAAGATTCGAACCCACGTCCGTTCAGACTGCAGAGACTCAGGGTTTTATTAAAGTGTGTTTTTTTTTTAACTAGATCAATTCTGAAAAAGAAAAGAACCCAAAGCAGACGCCCGAAGGAACAGTTTAAACATGTATAAATGTGAACCGTGTAGAACCATGTAGAACCAGGTAGAACTATTTAGAGTTCTGGATTCACACATAACAAATGATATCTCCAGAACCGTTTGCAGAACTGCATCAGTTAAAAAAACAACCTGCAGGAGAAGCTGCAGCTCTCAAAGCACTGTTCCACGGAGAGCATGCTGACCTACTGTAGCTCCATGCAGCAGAACACAGTGGAACACAGCAGAACCCTTCAGAAAGTCATCAGCACTGCACACATCCTCAGATGCTCACAGACTTCATCCACCACCTCAATAGATCAGTCAGCATGCACAAAGATCCGATCTGAACATCAGCATCAGTTTGATCTGCGGCCCTCCGCTCGATGTCTCAGACATCTGCAACCCCAAATCAGTTTCAGCACATTATAAATATATTATAAACATCTAAATCTATATCTAAAATATATTCAGCTACACACTGTAGAAGGTTTTTGCATAGTCTTACATGCAGCATCAGGGCTGCTGCTGATTTCTGTTATATCCTGTAAACATAACAGTATTTGTTAAAACTTGTTTTAATTTAGAAATAATAATGAAACACATTTGATTAAGAACGTCATCCTGTCTGCAGCATCCTGTATCACTGATGGAGGATGAGAGGATGAAGAACCCAAACCGTGCAGCAACAGATGACCTAACCTACTGTCTCCGGTTCCACATTTACAGGGTGGAGCAGTGAGTGTACAGTGAGTGTACAGTGAGTGGATACGGGGTTTAAACTCCCGCAGCACACACACACAACACACACACACACACACTAACACACTACCATGCTGAGCATCATCCACCACCCTAATAATACCTGCTCTGTGTGGGTCCTGCTCATCAGAGAACATACCAAAGGGAATTGAAGGAGTATGTAGAGAAAGATATGGACTACTGCCTCAGATTCCCCGACTATAAGGTGGAGCATTAAGGTGGAGCATTAAGGTGGAACATTAAGGTGGAGCATTAAGGTGGAACATTAAGGTGGAGCATTAAGGTGGAACATTAAGGTGGAACATTAAGGTGGAGCATTAAGGTGGAGCATTAAGGAGGAGCATTAAGGTGGAACATTAAGGTGGAGCATTAAGGTGGAACATTAAGGTGGAGCATTAAGGTGGAACATTAAGGTGGAACATTAAGGTGGAGCATTAAGGAGGAGCATTAAGGTGGAACATTAAGGTGGAACATTAAGGTGGAGCATTAAGGTGGAGCATTAAGGTGGAACATTAAGGTGGAACATTAAGGTGGAGCATTAAGGTGGAACATTAAGGTGGAACATTAAGGTGGAACATTAAGGTGGAGCATTAAGGTGGAGCATTAAGGTGGAGCATTAAGGTGGAGCATTAAGGTGGAACATTAAGGTGGAACATTAAGGTGGAGCATTAAGGTGGAGCATTAAGGTGGGGTGTGTGGTGGTGTAATGTGTAGATGTTCTAGTCCTCCACTCCATAGTGTAGGTTTATACAGAGAAAATGTTGGCATTATTCGCGTTCTCTTTGTATTTAAAGGCGCGGCAGTGCACGCACCAATCAGCACGCGGCGTTCGGTGTGATTATGATAGAGCGCCCCCCCCCCCCCCCCGGTGGGCGTGGCCTCGCGGCGCTGCTGCACTCGGCGCGTCTGGCGCGGCTCTGTTTGATGTTGCGCTGCGCTCCGGGTTCCAGCGCAGAGTGAGGACCGACAGGATGTGAGCTCGAGACAAAGAGCCGAGCAGGTAGGAGGAACCGTGTCGGGGTGTCGGCTCCAGGGCGCCGGTTCGGTTCGGTTCGGTTCGGTTCGGGCGGGATGCTGACGGAACCGAACCCTCAGCATCATTTCACAAGGTCATCCGCAGCGCGCGCCCTCTGCACGCCGTCATCCTCGCGTTAGCATGTTCTCCCAACGGGCATGTTCTCCTGCAGGGTCCTTCATGTCTCAGACATCATCATTCATCCATTCATCCATCCATTCACCTTTAATTCCCCACTGAATGCATTTCAGCCCCTCAGTAACTCACCTTTAACTCGGGCATCAGGTGATTATGATGCCCCTCTGTGAAGCTCATGTGAAGGTGTCTTTCTGCTGCCCCCCCCCCCCCCCCCCCCCTCCCGACCCCCCGACCCCCCCAATCATGAATGATCAGAATGACAGAAGCTGCTGGAGATCAATAAATCTGATCTATTCTCAGATCGGAATGCGAGGCACGCCGGACGCCTGCTCCTGCGTTCTGATTGGTCCTTTGCTTTGCCTGCCGTTCGTCCTCAGAGCGGAAATTAAATCAGAAGCCAAAGAGAGACCTCGTCCAGCGTCGGCGTTCTGCAGGGTTCTGTGTTATTTACACTCGGCTCGCCTCCCCGTAACCACGTCCTGCAGGGATCGGACCCAGTCAGAACAAACGCATCGGACCCCATCAGAACAAACGCATCGGACCCCATCAGAACAAACACATCGGACCCCATCAGAACAAACGGATCGGACCCCATCAGAACAAACGCATCGGACCCAGTCAGAACAAACGGATCGGACCCAGTCAGAACAAACGGATCGGACCCAGTCAGAACAAACGGATCGGACCCCGTCAGAACAAACGGATCGGACCCCGTCAGAACAAACGGATCGGACCCCGTCAGAACAAACGGATCGGACCCCGTCAGAACAAACGGATCGGACCCCATCAGAACAAACGCATCGGACCCAATCAGAACAAACGCATCGGACCCAATCAGAACTAACGGATCGGACCCCATCAGAACAAACACATCGGACCCCATCAGAACAAACGGATCGGACCCCATCAGAACAAACGCATCGGACCCAGTCAGAACAAACGGATCGGACCCCATCAGAACAAACGGATCGGACCCAATCAGAACAAACGGATCGGACCCCATCAGAACAAACGGATCGGACCCAGTCAGAACAAACGGATCGGACCCCATCAGAACAAACGGATCGGACCCCATCAGAACAAACACATCGGACCCCATCAGAACAAACGGATCGGACCCAGTCAGAACAAACGGATCGGACCCAGTCAGAACAAACGGATCGGACCCCGTCAGAACAAACGGATCGGACCCCGTCAGAACAAACGGATCGGACCCCGTCAGAACAAACGGATCGGACCCCATCAGAACAAACGGCCTGAAAAAAAAAAAAAGCTCCGGCTGAACTCATCCCATCATCACCAGTATGAACAATTCATTCATTCATCCATTATTTTCTCCTTTATCCTCTATTGGGGGGGGGGGGGGTTCCCCATGCCCATCCAGGGGAGAACGTCTCGGGCGCTGGGCAGATACACCCAGGACACAAATCTATCACTGGACACACACTCACTCACACAAACATACTTTATATGGGGCAATTTGGAAAACACAATTGATTTGATCCATGTTTTTGGACTGTGGGAGGAAACCGGAGAATCCCTAGTTTAGCATGTTCTGCTGAGAGGAGAACATGCTAAAGCACTAAGCCACCGTGCCACCCTGTATGAACAATATCAGTGAATATTAAGCTTCATCGTCTCAGATGTCCAGCAAAACATCAAACACTTTGTTTTCACTTTTTATTTGAGGAAATAAAGCAAAACGTCTTTACCCCGAGTGTGAGGCGGCTAGGATTCCACTTTGGATCATCATCATCATCATCATCATCATCATCATCATCATCTCAGTCACGTTTCGCAGTTTTGAGTCTAATTTAGTTTTTTATTCAGAGATTTGTTTAAATGATGGAACTGTAACCGGAGTGATGCCACCTTCACACCGTCGACCGAAAACTCAATCAGCCGGCCAATGAAACTGGACGACCACTTTAGGATCAAAGACTCACAAATACCTGAAACAAGGCTTTAACTTTGAGTGGGTTTAGTGTTCATTCATCCCCAGAAGCATTCGTAAGAACCTGGTTCTAGTTCATTCCAAAAGAGGTTGAGGTCAGAGGTCAGAGGTCAGGACTCAGGACCAAACTTACCCCACCAGGACTTTATGCTCGTGGCCTGAAACAAAGTTTTGTTAGGGGTGGATGCCTGTAGGGGTGTGTCAGCCCCATCAGTAGTGGGAGGGGCTTCAACGCGCCCCATGACCCTCATTAAGGTGAGGAAATTAATTAATTAAATGAATAAAAACAATAAAGAGATTTCTTTTTTTTTTTCAGACTCACAGTTCATTCATCTGGAATACAGACCGAGGACGAGGCTCTCAATGGGAAGTGCACCCACCCCAAAGAGGACCGTCACGGTTCAGATGGTCCCCCGAATGTCTGCAAAGGACACGAACGCAAACTGTCTGCAGGAATCAGACTTGAACCTGAACATCAGCCAGTCTTCTGAATCCAGCAAACCAGAGCAGGATGAAACGGAGAACACACGCCCCAATAAAGACAAAGAAAAAGCTTCAGACGGAACACCAAACAGCGGCAGTCATCGGAACCCCGAAGCCCAGGAGCAGCTCATCAACGCCAAGGTGAAACCGTGTGTGAACAGTTCTCAGAACAGTCACAAACTCAACAATCTGAATTCAACATCACCACGAAATTCACCCAAAACCCCCGAGCCGGGTCCACCCTGCGCCCCGCCCAAGCTTCCCAAACAAGAGAGGAACCAGGACAGCCAGCCAGAGGACACGCTAAAGAGTAAAGAATCAGCTGAGAAGATTCAGAGAATCTGCTCATCACCGGAGGACGCCAGGGAGAGATTAGCAGCGACGGAGAACCAGCAGATCAGATCAGCAGTGATGGAGAACATGGAACATGAAAAACTATTCAGTTTGAAAGTACAACAGTGCTCATCCCAAACTGAGATCAAACAAAGTACAGCGTTAAGGGTTAATGAGATAACGAAGGTGGAGGCATTATCCACAGCCAATCAGGAGTCCCAGAACCAACCCTCAGTCACAGAGAAGATCCAGAGGAAAGCAGAACCTGAAGGACAGCAGAAGGTACAGGGTACAAGTGTAAAGAGCCCAGCATCAGTACCTCAGGACCCACAGAACACTTCAGCAGGGACACAGAAGCTACAGAATGAGGCTTCAGAGGTTCAGGAGGTACAGAAGGAACCAAGCGTCTCATCAGCCACTGACCCTCTAAAGAACAGGTCATCAGAGGTTCACAGTCCACCTTCAGCAGAACATCACACCAAGAGTCAAACGCTAAGTCCTTCAAGCTTCAGCGATCTAAAGCAACCTCTGAAAGAGCCGGCTCTGGGGCCCCAGGATGAGACTTCCCGAAATCAGCTTTCAACCAAGGTTTGCAAGCCTTCAGATGTAGCCAAGACCTTAGAACCAAAGCAGACCAGCTCCACAGCAGTCCTCAGAAACATCAAAGACAATGGAACCCAACCTCATCCTACAGAAGCTGAAAACATCCAGCAGCTCCACCCAGACGGAGCCTCACATCCATCTGAGACTGACGAAGTGACCAGTCTAAAGAACCACAGGAAGTGGTATTGTGAAGCCTCCACCATGACGACAGAAACAAACCGCAGTGGCTCACCTCCCATACAGCAGCAGGACGTGGAGGTGCAGGCGGTGGCGTCAGTCTGCAGCCGAGCCGTAGAAACCAGTCCCAGCCTGTTTACAAACCAGCTTCCCAGCATTCGGACCTCCACGAGTCTTCAGGTGGAGGGACCAGCCAACCTTTCAGTGGTGTATACAACCGACAAATCAGAGCTCCCTTCATTTATCTCATCAGAGATCCCATTGGTTAGCAGCAACTCATGTAATAAAGCTCTCACAGCGTTATCAGCTGGAGGTTCTGCTAGTGTTTCGGTGCACTCTGATGTAGCTCACCACCAGGAGGTGCGACTTGGAGCCAAGTTCAAAGATCCACCAGCATACGGAAGCCAGAAGAGATATCCCCCACTTCAACCGGTGTATCAGATCAATATTGAGTCGACCACCCACAGTAAGTCTGTGACTGAAGCTCGCTGTGAAGGACAGGACCACAGCGCCTCCACTGTCCCGTCTGAGAAACAGGTCTTACAACCAAAATCATCTGATCGGACGCGTCCAACTCAGTCTGACACAAGTCAGAACTCAGAGCAACCACCCAAATGTCCTCCACCTGTTTTACCTCCTGAGACCTCTCCAGCAGTCGGATCTGGAGCAGCTGGTAATAAGGTCACCCCAGAGGCTGCTGCTGGAACTGCAACCCCGGCGCCGCAAGGTCCAGAGAAAACCAAACCGCAGAAGGAAAAGGGAACGGGAAAACCCGACGGTCCCAAACCGGAGCCTGGACAGAACCGAAGCGAGGAGAACAAAGCAGCCAAGGCCAGTAAGAAGAACGTCCACGACGTGGTGTGGGACGAGCAGGGCATGACGTGGGAGGTGTACGGGGCGTCCCTCGACCCCGAGTCGCTGGGCTTCGCCATTCAGAGTCACCTCCAGTGCAAGATCAAAGAGCACGAGAAGAAGATCATCGCTCACACAGCACTCAGGAAATCCATATCCCTCGACTCGCCTGCCGGAAAGAAGAGCAAGCGGCGGCGGCCCGGCGTCCTCAGGTCCATCCTCAAAGGCGTCCGGCGGCCCACGTGCTGCGTGCGCTCCCCTCCGGCGGTGCAGGAATGACCACGGACGAGGCGTGTCCGCGGTCCCGTCTAATGAGTGCTTGCTGCAGAACCTTCCTCTGGGATCGTTTTTGGTTCCAAGCATGACAGGACAGTCCCGTACGGAGCGAGCGGTGAGTGGAGGACAACCCCGCGTCCAGATCTCAATGGTTTTAGGTACGAAGAAATCAAGACATGGCAATAATGATGTAGCAGTAATAATGACGTGTAGATAGATCTGTGCATGTGTGTGTTAGTGTCCTGATGGCTGTTTACCCCCCTCCCCCGCCCCCCCACCGTTACCCCGTTACCCCCCCATCTATGAAACACCTTCAGATGTATTTAAAGACACAAGCTGATTGTTTTCTTGCTAAAGGTTTTTTTATTCCACATCGTATCGTTCATATTCATCTTGATTTTATTTCATGATTCAGAGACTGTTTGCACGTAAGCCTTTGAGACCCCCCCCCCCCCCCGTCAGCTTGTTGTAAGTAAAGTAAATTGATCTGTGTGCATACCATGCTGTAGAAACTATTTTATATTAAAACCATAAATGAAACGCGGCTAGCCGTACTGTTACAGCGAGAGTGCTGAGTGCTTCGGTATGTCCTCCCCATGCCTGAGTGGCTTTGCTTTAGAGAACAGAACCTGTTAGAACCCGATCACCTGCAACTTCAGTCATTTATGTTGAAATGAATCGCAAAAAAGTCCAAATGAATAATTGGGTTTGTTTCTTTTCGTTGAATAGACGTTTGATTTGTTACTGATTTACATTACATTTACATTTGGGTCGTTTAGCCGACGCTTTTATCCAAAACGACTTACAAGGTGAACACAGGGTTCATCACAGCAGCCCTGAGGGTTAAGGGCCGCACTCAAGGACCCACACTGGTAACTTCAGTGGACCTGGGATGAACCCCAACCTCATATTGATAGCCCCTGACCACTGAGCTAGCGCACCTTCTTTCTGGAGGTCATTTCAATTTCATTTATTTGATTTTAAAGAGGGCGGGGCATGGCGGCTTAATGGTTAGCATGTTCTCCTCTGAGCACTAGGGATTCCCGGTTCGAATCCCCATCTGGGTGGAGTTTCCATGTGCTCCCCGTGTCCGCGTGGGTTTCCTCCGGGTTCTCCGGTTTCCTCCCACAGTCCAAAAACATGGATCAAGTCAACTCCAAATTGCCCCATATAGAGAGTGTCTGTGTGAGTGAGTATGTGTCCAGTGATAGATTGGCGCCCTGTCCTGGGTGTATCTGCCCAGCGCCCGAAACGTTCTCCCCTGGATGGGCATGGGGAACCCCCCCCGACCCTAATAGAGGATAGCTTTATACTAAAGGATGTTTTGAACCCAGACGTCGTGGCAGATTGATGGTTTTTGGGAAAGCCGCGCCTCAGATCAGTGTGAGAACGCTGAGTGTGCAGAGTTACGGAGCTTCGATTAAAACATCAGGCTCACTGTAAAGCTCTCCTCGCTGATCCAGACTGATTGTTTCCCTTATAAAAACTTCTGCTCCATATGATTTAGAGCTGGAGAGGAAGTGTGGCTGCCTCAGTGTGATGTATGCCACCTAATTAACTTAACTGAAGGCGCCGCGCCGCATCGCATCGCACCGCACCGCATCGCACCGCATCGCACCGCGCCGCGCCGCGCTGACGGACGTGGCTTCAGATTATTCAGGCTTTATTTACTGACACGCTTCACTGGATTTCATTCTGATATCTCCTAAAGAACTTTATCAGTCGACATCAAAGCCATCGGGTCTCTGTGTTAATGTCTAATTATTACATCTGAACACAGGCTGTCACTCTGACCCATATCTTCAGTCCTATCCCGGTCATCAATCATTCCACTGATTCCACATGCTCCACATTTGCCTCTTTCAAACCTCACTGATGGAAGCGAGCTGAATCGCTGCAGAGTGAAGCGGGCTGCGGACTGCAGATCACGTCCCTCTGAAGGTCATTCATTTACTGATGTCCAACTCCTTATGTGATTTGATACCCAGAGAGAACAACCTGGCAGCATCTGCGTGGCTTTTGTATGTTCTCCCTCTCTCTGTGTGAGTCTACTGTGAGAAAGTCCTTCAGTAATGCAAATTAGGAAAACTGGCTATTCCTCAAATGAATTAAATAATGTTAAATAACATGAATCTGATATGGAACTGTTAATGTGAAGACTGCAGCATTGACATCCACCTGCTGTACAGCCCTCCACCCACTCATTCGGTTACAGCAGAAATAATACAATAATACTGTTATAATAATAATAATAATAATAATACAGTGGAAAATGGAGCAGCAGGTCCAGAGCAAAATATAAGAACTGAGTGTGATACAGTACCAGCTGCTTGAAGATAATTAACTGAGCCAAAGACAGAGAGACACAGAGAAAGAGAGAGAGGGAACAGGAGAGAGAGAGAGAACAGGAGAGAGAGAGAATGTAGGTTCGTGCAGACGGTTTGTTCTGCCGTTCTCTCCCGTGCAGAACCCATGATTTATGAATGCATCTGTCCGAGGTAATTCAGCAGGTCTCTAATGAAGCCCGATAAAGGTGACCCCGCGCTGCAGAGTGGATTTGAGTCTGCATGTGCATCACTCTGCTCTGAGCGGCTGATCTCTGGGTGGATGAACACCTCCTACATCAGAGTTCTAATGCAGGTTTATGAAGAACACACCTCTTTTTGTGCTGGAGGTTCTGTTCCAGTGAGACAGTTTCTGAAATGCCAGTTCAACTCCATCATTTATTATTTACATTTTAGACGAGTTCCTCTACAGGGAGCAGACGGATTAATGAACGGGTTTAATGAACGGGTCAGATTCATTTAGTGTGTTTAAACCACCGGCCAGACACTGCAGAGGTCTTTAAACCATGTCAGTGTGACTGCAGATTCATCCCTGATCTGTGGATCCTGATCATCAGAGAACATACCAAAGAGGACTGACAGAGGGACTACAGAATGGAACTGAAGAACTACAAACCCCATCAGTCTGATCAGAGGAGCTGATGTGATGGAGAACATGTTAAATTTAGTAAATAAATAATAATTAAAGGACTCTTTTTGGTGGTGAATACAGTATGACATGGAGCTGATGGATATTTTAGTCCTAATTCAAATAAAACGCAACTAATTATAAAGAACAGATCAAAATGAAAAGTCTTGCAAATAATTAAGAATATCCAAAATAGAGGAAATGACATCACAGTGAGGGGGTTCCGTCTGTAATGAGCTTGATTTCCTGTGAGCCTGACAGCATGGCGGGTTCTCCTTAGCGCTGAGATGTGGTTAACAAGCCCCGGTCCGGACGGGATCTTGGTTTGGCAGGCGAGCGAGAGATGCCTCGTTTTCTAAGAGCTGAATCCATCGATCACAGCCTGAGCAGCACACAGGGCTTTTTAACTTCAGCTGCTTCCTCTCATCCTTTAATTCAGCCAAGCAATTAAAGTGGATTCATCTCCAGATTCCGTCTTCATCACAGCAGTATGAGACCTCCGTCCTGCCGCTCACGATCACACACAGCGTCCTCAAACTGACCTGAACGTGACCCTGAATCTGACCAGGAGGTCTAAAAATAAAACACCCAGACAGTTCCTCTCATTGCCGTCAGGGCGCCACCCCGCTCTCCCGTCAAACTGGGTGTCAACATTCACGGCTTTGATATGAGGATGAAACAATCTCAGCTTTCTGATCATGAATTATTAATTAAATTAATAAATTTCACTGAGAGAGAGACCTACCTGAACAGCCCTCACCTGGACGTACGTTCCCCTCAATGAATCACTTCCGTTTCAGTGATTCAGAGTAACGTGAGGCTGAGAGCTGCTGCAGTAAATTCACTTCTGGTCTTGGTGGCCCTCCAGTGTGGTGCTCGAGCTGTTCCAGATGGTTGCTACGGTGATAACAGGCTGGTGTAAAGGTGTGAGGTTGTTGTTAGGGCTTTTCAGGTGGATGCCAGGATTTCATTACATTTACATTACATTGGGTCATTTATTGGACGCTTTCATCCAAAGCGATGAGCACAGGGTTCATCACAGCGCCCCCTGGAGCAATGAGGGTTAAAGGCCTTGCTCAAGGAGACACACTGGTAACTTCAGTGGACCTGGGATTTGAACCCATAATCTTCAGATTGATAGCTCAACGCCCTGACCTATGCAGGTTGTTGTTAAGGCGGTTGCTATGGTGACTACAGGAGGTTGATAGGGCATTCCAGATGGTTGCTACTTTTTGCAGCTGAATTTGGGAGGGTTTTCTACAGGGTCGAGTGACTGGCTGAATTATCGTCTGTACATCCGAGATATCAGACTCTGATCATCATATGTAAAATGTCCAAACGTGAAACTGTCATTAAAAAAAACAGCATCACATCCTCACAGCCAGCCGCACCCTCAGCGCTTCCGGGTGCTCGGGTGGTCTCAGCCCTTCAGACCTCACTGTGTATGAGCTTCAAATCACCAACGCCTTTAACCAAAGCATGGCAACCTAAAGATAAAGACGTGGTTAAGGCTCGTGGTGGAACATGTGCAAGGTGTCAGTGTGATCTCACAGATAGCAGTTCATATCAGACTGAGTGATTACAGGAGCTGCAGGCGCTCTTTGCCCTTCATTCATATCATCATCATCATCGTCATGAGATAATCAAGTGTTTCTTACTATAAAAGCTTTAGGAAGATAACATAACCCTGTCTGTACAGACGTATGTAACAATACATTCAAATAAAACATTGGATTTATTGTCTTTGTGACAAATGATTAGAAAAAAGAACTGGAACTCCAACACATCACATCGACAGGCGTGGTCACGACATTAATTACAACCTGGTTCCACCTTTTCATGTTTACAGCTTCCACTCCTTTGAAAAGGCTTCTTACTAGATTAGATATAATAATAATAATAAAACCCTGAGAACACTCACTAACGGTAATGTTCTGGTTCCATCATTAGGACAACACTGAACACTGACCGCGTACATTAAGACACGTAAATCTAATCTAAAATAAACTAATAAATCATCTGTGAACTGATTCTTTTTGAAAAGTGAATTAATCCGTCAGACTGTGACCTCAAACACATGAGAACGATGTTCTGAAAGAACATGCTAAAGTTCTGATGTTCAGGTAAGGAACCATTAACATTAGATCTTCTGTACTTAGGAACTGAATAAAGTTCCTCCAGGTTCATGTTCAAAAGGTCAACAAACCAAAATCATTGATTTAACTCTTAATAGTCTATTGTTCTAATTGGTTCAGGAACCCTCGGGCGGCGCTGTTTGCTGTGAGGTTCAGATCATGTGCTGCTGCTGGACCTCCATCAGACCTGGAACCATCATGGATGGCTGAATGTAACAGACATTAAAGAACCTTTATGAGTAATTCATTAAAAGCACACGGCCTGCCCTTTGAATGCTTCCTGAAGACTAATGAACTCTAATCTCAGTGATGACTGATGGCCAGCGAGATTATAACGAACGAATATGTATCTTTTTAGAACAAAGTACAGACTGACAAAGTTCAGCAGCAAACGGGGCTTATAAACAGAGACTAAAGAAACGCAGGCATTTCTGAGGTGGACGTCTTCATCAGAAGGCTGAGGCCTTGGAGGAGTGTTCAAAATGCGTCTCACTACTTTAGAAAAGAGTCTGATGGTCCTGTTTGTGGGCCTGTGTGCAGCCTGCATCGGTCTGGTCGTGGTCTACGTCACGGAGAAGAACAGCAACGCAGCAGAAGAAGAAGGAGGAGGTGAGCCAGAGCATAGGCTTCAGACTGCAGAACCATTTATCCATCAATTTATAATTTCCCATTTGAGGTAAACCTCATCATTCCACATCATCCAGAGATGATTGTAGATGTTTCTACAGCGTCACCGTCTAATCAAGCTTCTAATTAAATCTGGACAGTTGGACGCTTTTAAATTCATAGGAACTCTTTGGGGAAGGCCCTTCTGATGACATGTTTGGGTGAGTTTGGTGTGGAAGAACTCGACGGATCCTCATACCTCACCCGACTCGTTTGGGATGAATTAGAACAGAGATTGAGTCAGGTTCCCTCACTCCAAACCGGCTCATGTGAGGAAGCACAATTATTTTAGAGGTGGAGACGTTAATTTAATATAAAATCCATTCATAATTAAAATAATAAAAACAGAGTTTATTTAACGCGACGGTGAGTGGATGGTGAGCAGTGAAGGGTCAGTGTGAAGTTTAATGACCTGCAGCTTTAAATGAGACGGGGGCTTTCTAATTCAACTGATTAAAGAAAATGTAGTTGTTACTTTAAGCCACAACAATTCGTCAGCGTTTTAATTACTGTTCTTTGTTTCGAAAATGAGAAATGAAATGTTGGTTTCCAGTTTAATGCTGGAGTTTAATTACAGCTGGAAGGAAGAGCAAAAGCAAGCAGTGAACCGATGATTGATAACCGGCACTGTGTACTGCAGTTTGCCCAGAGAACATTGATTTCTATCTCATTAAGGAGGATAATTTAATAACCCTGAGTTAGCACTTTAATGTAACGCTGTACCTTTGACCCTTTCAGCAAGACTTAACGGGCTAACAATGGCCTCGTGCCATCTATAAGAGGCTTTTTGGCTGAATGAACACTAATCTGTGATGTTGACGGCACCGCTGTCTTTATCAGCTGCGACCATAAACCCTCACCACTGCCAATCAGCACCTGACCTCACACCAGGCTCTGAGTACAGTGGACTCGTTCCTATAGACCACAGATATGAAGGTCCATACTGCAGAATCACAAACACTGATGAAGTTCAACTGAAATCTGTAATGATCAGACATTCAGCATCATCAAAAAAAATAACAATCCAAACACTTCCCTTTCAAAAGAACCTGCTGTATTTAAAGAAACTGAGGTGTTAATCTAGGTATTAAAACCAGATTATAATAATCTGATTGGTCAGCTTTCTAATACAGGTTTTAAAGTGTCTGCTGAATATAAATAATAACATTAATCCAATTTATCAATCCAAATGACGTCTAAATCAATCTATAAATAATAAAGACCTCATCACAAAG
Organism: Corydoras sp. C115; assembly: GCA_019802505.1. NCBI lineage: Eukaryota > Metazoa > Chordata > Actinopteri > Siluriformes > Callichthyidae > Corydoras > Corydoras sp. C115. The sequence continues at coordinate 277,298 of JAFMOC010000249.1, read as the reverse complement.
ACACGAAGACCCTGAGGATTTGTCAGAGCTGTGACCGAGAGCCTTCCTTCAAACTGATCGAGACTGGATGAGAAAGACACGGACACATTCTCACTGATGATGAAGTGAGGTGCTGAGAGAGTGTTCTGAGAGAGTGTTCTGAGGGCGTCAGATATCTGTCGGTTTCAGGGGGGCAGGGCTGATGGTTGGGTATTTCACAGACTGATGAGAGCTGCACTGATGTGCACGGCCGCCGGACACACCTCACCTCAAACTGACAGAACCAGAAACATGGACGCGTTTGAGGAGAACACATGAAGGTTATACTCACATGTGCAGAAATATGATCTGACATACGTGGGTTTACATTTTAAAAACAATAAAGAACTGAAACATTGAAGAAGGATTACTTTGGTCTGATTGAGGATCTGAGATTAAGGATTTGAGATTGAGGATCTGAGATTGAGAATCTGAAATTGAGGTTCTGAGATTGAGGATCTGAGATTGAGGATCTGTGATTGAGGATCTGAGATTGAGGATCTGAGATTAAGGATTTGAGATTGAGGATGTGTAATTGAGGATCCATGGTTGAGTATCTGAGATTGAGGATCTATCTGAAAGAAGAGACAGTGTAATAGAGGTGAAGACATTTAAACAGTCCATCAGAACACAGTGCAGAGGTTCCTGAGGTGGAGGCAGTGTTGCAGGTTCTAGAGCGCAGGGTTCCTCGCAGCAGTGCACTGTTGATCCTCAGCCTCATCATCCTGGAGAAATGATCAAAGCCCATCAATCTCATGTCTCATTATTTCTGAGGGTTGCAGCTGCCGTGAGGCTCACTGTTTTTCTGATGTAATTTTAATGTTAGTGATGAATTATTCAGCGTTCCAGACTTTAACATCTTAACACGGCGTATCTGATCAATAATCTTCTGTGGATCTGATTCGGGATGCCCCAGCTCTTCATCAGGTGGCGAGAGTGAACGTTATCTTTGTTTTTGTGGCTGTCTGTGTGCAGATGAGGTGATGGACTCGGGGTGTGGAGGCCCCGGGCAGCTGAGTGGAGATGAGGGGATGTTCACCAGTGGGAATTACCCCTACAGTTATGAGAACGGGAAGAGCTGCAGATGGACCATCACTGTGGACAGCAGCAAGGTGATCGGATCAGATCAGATCAGGGATGGACGAGGGCTTTATGATCTTGAAAACACACTGCTTTATATATAAAAATATTGCACGTGTCTAGAGCTCAAAAATTGTCTACACCACTTTAAAAAACAGATTTTTTTTCTCATAAGAAATGAACTAAACAAACTTTGAAGAGTGATCCAGAGTGAACGAGGAGAGCAATCACTCTGCAATTTCATGACACCGGTCTGGCTACAGCCGTCCTTGACTCCAGAGAATTTCATTTTTTTTTGGAGCTCAAAAACTGGCCGAGTCACGAGAGAGCAAAATTCACCGTAATGCAAAGTTCATTTCTGAAAGTTACAGGAGAGAATAGGTAGAAAAATAAAAATCAGGTAACAATAGTGTGATTAGCATATGAGACACCAACACTAATTAAAGACTAAAGATTGTGAGGAAATGTAAGGTAAGTATTTAAAACCCATAAGGGCAGCACAGTCGTAGTGTAAATGTAAAGGATGAGAGAGAACATGCAAACTCACCCTCCATCTGCTAACACATATGAGACTCAGAGCCATGTGTTACCGTCCCAGGTGATTGGACTGTGGTTCCTGGACTTCTCTCTGGAGGATTCGCACATGTGCAGCGCCGACTCCATGACGCTGCAGGATGAGAGCGGCATCATCGGTGAGTCCCACTACAGCACAGCCAGAGCATTATCCCTGCAGTCAAGATGAAGAGTGAAAGGAAATCATTCAGCTACGAAAACCTCCCCACGCTGATCCATCACGCTGATCCATCACCACAAACATCAAACATCAGTTCAGTTCCACAAACATGGAACATTTTTATACAATACAACATCATCACAGAGCAGCTTTACAGAGTTATAAACCTTTAAACCCCCAAAGAGCAAGACCAAGAGACAGCGGCAAGACAAAACTCTCTGTTATGTTGATATTTTAAGGAAGAAACCTTGTGAGAACCAATAGTATCAATAGTGATGAATACTATATATTGATTGAGCATCAATAGTGTATCAATAGTGTAGGACAGCCATGATCGTGTGGTGACCATCTGACCCGTATTTAACAATTGAACACCCTCCATTGAGTCCATTGAGGGCATCCTGAAGGACGAAATAGAAATCCAGGTTCCATAAAATCTATAAACATATATACTCTATATAAGACAGCTCTACATTAGAACTCTTGTTCTAATGATGCCGATTGAGAGAAAGTTGGTCCCCTTTGCAGCATAACAGCTTCCACGCCTCTGCAAAGGCTTTCCACGACATTTTGGAGTGTGTGGGGGTTACAGATATGGAAATTTTTCTCTATTTATTTTAGAGATTATTTGTGAGGTCACCAATGATGTTGGATGTGAGGACCTGGCTCACAATCTCAGTTCTAGTTCATCTCAAAGATTTTGTATGGGTCAGTCAGATTCTTCTCATCTTACCAGATCTTTAAGGACCGTACATTGTGCACTGAGGCACAGTGGTGCTGGAACAGGAAAGGACCTTCCCCAAACTGTTCCCACAAAGTTAAAAGTATACAGTACAGTTGTGTAGAACATGACCAGGTGATAGGACTGAATGAACCACCTTCTGCTTCATCACCTCTGGTCTTGGATGCTGTTCCTGCAGGTAAATACTGTGGCCGCTTATCCCCCAAACCGCTGGTCACCCTGGGAAACAGATTGATCGTCTACTTCGACACGAACGACCATCAGAAAGACAAAGGGTTTAAGGTTACGTTCCGGGCGGTGGACCCGAAGGAGGTTACAGGTAATCAAAAGAACATCATAGAAAGCTTTTTCTAAGACTGAGCTGTGAGAACACTGCTGATGATCAATCAGAGAACCCAAAAAATCATCAGCAACTCATTAACTGCACGACCACCGAGATATCAACACAGGGTTCATTAAAACCTTAACCTGGATTTATTATTACCTTATTCTGATTAGGCTGGCAGGGAGAGATGGGGCCTATCCCAGGAAAAAGTGTCTCTACCCACTATGTTTTTGGAATGTGAGAGGAATCCAGAATGTGTAGAGAACATGCAAAATCCACTCGGATGTCCTATTGTGTTGAATCTATTCAGAAAAGGAACTGAAGCACACAGTGAGCACATGATCAGGTTTAAATCTGAACCGAATCGCAGAACCTACTGCGAGTGAGTTCTCCTCTCTGCTCTGGAGATCAGATGTTCTTTTGAGGGAGGTGCTGGATGGAGGAACTGCTGCAGGTTCCAGGAGTCTCCTCAGACACCACATCTCATCTCTGAATAGCTATGAATTATGATCTGTTCATGATTTCTCCGTGATGATGACGAGGTCAGCTCGATGGAACTGTGGGACAGCAGATGTTCTGGATACAGATGTGTGATTCAGGAACATGCAGATCGATCAGTTATTGATGAAGGATCAATACATTTTGCGTTGGATGTTTTAATTCCCGCATCATGGAGCAGAGGGGGGTGCAGTGGGGTGATCATGAGAGGGAACTTTTCCACTCATTTGGTTTGCCTTCCAGTTTTTGACCCAGAAAACCAGAGGAGACAGGCTTCTGAATTTCCCCAGAGTGACACCCAGCTGAGTCTCTGACATTTCTCTCTCTCTCTCTCGCTCTCTCTCTCTCGCCCTCCGTCTGTCTCTCCACGCCGTTCACTGGTCCATTTTCAGAGCTGGTTGGAGCTGGTGGCCTTTTGCAGGGCGACCTCGGGGAACTGATGACCCCTGGCTTCCCAGTAAAGAACTATGAGGACAGAGTGCTTTACCAGGTGACCTCCTGTCTCATCGTCTTTATCGGTGTTTATAGATAAACAATGACCGGCGGGGATGTTATCATTAAATAATAAGATAACTGAAGAAAAGCATGGCTGATGATCCATCCCATCAAAGGCTTTACTAAAAATATAATATATTTCAAACCCAGCTCTGCTGGAACAGGAAAGGGCCTTCCCCAAACTGTTTCCAATACGGTTCAGAACCCAGTGCTGTTTTAAATAATACAGAACATACACCCCGCTGCGGTCCAAAGAAATGGTGCCATATGAGGTCAGGAAACATCACAATAGAGCTCCTCCTGGTTCTCCTCTGCGTTCTCAGTGGAGGATCGAGGTTCCCGCAGGAAAACGGGTTCAACTGACCTTCAAGGCTTTCGACCTGGTCCCGGAGTCCTGCTCCGACTACGTTGATGTGTTTGAAGGTCATAAAGATGGCAGCAGCACTCTTAAACTGGGTGAGTTGAGCACAGAGGTGGATCTCCGTGGGTTACAGACGTTCTTCTGTTCTTACATCAACAATAAGGTTCGAATGTTCTCAGGTCGCTTCTGTGGGAACAAGGTGCCAAAACCGGTCCTTTCCGGTGGCAACTCGATGGTGGTGCGATTCAAAAGTGACTTAACCGTGAATGCTAAAGGCTTCAGTGCAGAGTACAGTTCAGTCGGTGCTCCACCCGTAGTGACTACGTCCGTACCAGCGACCACGCCGCTCATCACGGGTGAGTTCTCGTTCATTCATTCATTATCTTCTGCTTTATGCTCTATTAGGGTCACGGGGGGGGGGTTCCCCATGCCCATCCAGGGGAGAACGTCTCGGGCACCAGGCAGACACATCCAGGACAGGGCGCCAATCTATCGCTGGGCACACACTCACTCACACACACACACTCTATATGGGGCAATTTGGAG
>JAFMOC010000249.1:227500-267500 GCA_019802505.1 Corydoras sp. C115 | reverse complement strand
ACTATATTTAGCATGTTCTCCTCTCAGCGCTGGGGATCCAGGTTTGTATCCCAATCCGGGTGGAGTTTGCATGTTCTCCCCGTGTCTGTGTGGCTTTCATTGGAAGATAATGAATGGATGAGTGGATCAGTAATGAAAGTGCTGTCATGTCATGTGACTGTGTTGCAGGTCCTTACTGTGGCGTTAAGACCCCCCCCGTCATCCGGACCACAGGAAACATGTTGGTGATGCGCTTCAGTGCCGACTTCTTCACGGAGGGTAAAGGATTCAGAGCGTACTGGAGTACGGATCCCACCTCGCCGGCTCCAACAGAACCCCCTGTTCCGCCCAATCCCTGGGACGGCATCACCATCGGTATGACTGACACCGTTCTGAGAAGAGCAGAACATCAGCATCAAGTTCAGGAGATGTTTTGAAGTCTGTCCTGAATTAATTTCACACCTCGGGTCCTGATTTAATTGTGAAACATCTCTTTATTTTATCGCTTTTATATTAGTGTTTAACGTAAGTTCATCGCTCATCCTGCAGATTGGCCAAAGACCTGCGGCACGCCAACGATTCCTCCCATGGTGAACACTCGCATAGTGAACGGAGAGCCAGCTAAAGCTCACTCCTGGCCCTGGCAGGTGTCCATGCAGGTACCACATCCACCCGCCGGATTTCAATGTGAACGTTGACTGAGTGCACGCTGTAGAGCTGCGTTTAGAAAGAGTGATCCACCTGAAGCTTCTGACCAGCCTCCATAACCACGCTCTGCAGCTCCAACATGAGCCACGCCTCAATCGATTCACAGCAGGGAACCTTTTCTGTGTTCTAGAGCCTCTGATCATTTCTCACAGCGTCTCACAGCATCTCACAGCATCTCACCGCGTCTCACACCGTCTCTGAGTATGATTTCTGTCTCTTTAATGTCCTGACGTCTCTGTACCTCCATGATTCTAATGCATCCCTTCTGTTCTGTTACTGAACATTTATAAAGGCAGAAGGTCTTGGGTTTATGTTTCTTTAGCAGGTCAGGGTTAAACATTCATTCATTCATTCATTATCTTCCACTTTATCCTCTATTAGGGTCGCGGGGGGAGAACATTTCGGGCGCTGGGCAGACACACCCAGGACAGGACCCGGAGGAAACCCACACAGACACGGGGAGAACATGGAAACTCCACCCAGATGGGGATTCGAACTGGGAATCCCTAGTGCTGAGAGGAGAACATGCTAAACACTAAGCCACGGTGCCGCCAGGGTTAAACAAACTGTATATAAAGGATTTAATCTCCATGTTTCCAGGTTTGGCCTGAGTCTTATCCATCACCCTCATTCTTCCACACATGTGGAGGCACACTCATCCAGAAGAACTGGGTTTTAACAGCAGCACACTGCTTCATCAGGTAACTGTGTGTGTGTGTGTGTGTGTGTGTGTGTGTGTGTGTGTGTGTGTGTGTGTGTGTTCTTTAACGTGTCTGAATGCCGGTTCTTCACAGGTATGCAGATCAGCTGCAGAGGTGGCAGATGTGCCTGGGCAAACACAACCTGACGGCCATGGAGCCGGGGCAGCAGTGCTACGGCGTGCTGGGCATTTATCGCCACGAGGCCTTTAGGTATCCCACCGTCCCCACCGTGGAGTTTGACATTGCCCTGGTGCGTCTGGACGGAGAGGTCACCCCCACGGAGCGCATCGACTTTGCCTGTTTGCCCTCCATCGAGGAGGTGCTTCCAGGAGGAAAGAAGTGCTACGCTACGGGCTGGGGAGATGAGACAGGTGAGACGGACGGGGTCATGAGGATCTGACCTGAATGAGAGCATTGAGAACCAGACTCTCATCTTTAAACCTCTGTACTGAACTAGAAAGGCTCTCCACAGCTCCACAGTGCCATCTGCTGGCTGACTGTAACAATGCTGCTCGTCTATTCCAGCTTCACGATAAATCACCGCACTCGAGTCCTGACCTCTGTTCGTGGACTCGAATAAAATGTTTTTACAAAGTTTCTTTTTGCACTGATGTCCCGTGTCGCATCTTTCTCAGGATTTTAATTATTAAAAAATACAAATTTATCCGGGGCGGCACGGAGGCTTAGTGGTTTAGCACGTTCTCCTCTCAGCACTAGGGATTCCCGGTTCGAATCCCCATCTGGGTGGAGTTTCCATGTCTTCCCCGTTTCCACGTGGGTTTCCTCCGGGTTCTCCGGTTTCCTCCCACAGTCCAAAAACATGGATCAAGTCAATTGAGTTCTCCAAATTGCCCCATATAGAGAGTGTGTGTGTGAGTGTCTGAGTGAGTGTGTGCCCAGCGCCCGAAACGTTCTCCCCTGGATGGGGATGGAGACCGCCCCCCCCCCCCCCCCCCGCGACCCTAAGCGGAATTTAACGGATGGATGGATAAATATATCCCTTTTCCGTTTTCCACATCAGGCAGCTCCACGGCTCCTAAAGTGGCTGAAACCCTGAATCAGGTGGCTCTTCCCGTGGTTCCCTTCGACACCTGCAAGCGGATGGATTACTGGTGGTTCCAGGTCAAGTCCTCGATGATCTGCTGCGGTTACAGTCTACCTGACGAGCTGAAGTCTGTGTGTCAGGTAGGAAGCATCTCTCAGCAGTACAGGAAGGAACGTCTGAATAATAAATGAGGTTCCACTCTGGAGATGTTCTTCAGGATGAGCCTCACCTGATACCTCAGTCAGATCAGCGGAGGGACTGATGAAGACTGCGGGTTATGGAATCCTGTATTAAGATGATTGTTCTTGTATGACACAGGGAGACTCCGGTGGGCCCCTCGTGTGTCAGGATGGCCCTTCAGACCCCTGGGAGGTGCACGGCATCACCAGCTTTGGGCCCATTGGCTGTATCATGGACAAGAAGCCCAGTGTGTTCACCCGCTTCTCCGCGTACCTGCCCTGGATCGAAAACGTCATGCGCAAGGACATCTATGACCTCAGCAGTATGTCCACACAATACGACCACCCTGACACCAAAGCCACCAACGCACAAACACACTCACACCCGGGGGGTGCTCGCACAGACATGAAGAGAGAACATGCAAAATCCAAAGAGAAAGGACTTTGTTCATCTGTTCATGTCACAGTAATGATAATCCTAATGATGATAAACCTCTTGCAGCCTCGGGCTGTGGAGACCCGATGGAGCAGACGGGCAGTGAGGGTGAGTTCTCCTCCATGAACTTTCCTCTGAGTTATCAGAACAGCGCCCGCTGCAGCTGGAACATCCGTGCACCCGCCGGAAAACACCTGCACCTCCACTTCGACTCGTTCTCCCTGGAGGAGAGTCAGCAGTGCCTCAGTGACAGCGTCTCCATCTCAGACCACATCGGCTCTCTGGGTACGAATCCTGAGAATCTTCTATTATTTAGATTTTTTAAAAAAAACATGAACCAGATACAGACACCAGCTTCAGACCATGTTAATCAAGAACCGCTGTTAGAACGTCCGGATGCTCTCAGATCAGTGTGTGTTCAGTGTTCAGTGTTCAGGACCTTGTTTCGGTGTTTAAACGTCTCTTTTAGGGAAACACTGCAGTGCGTCTCCTCCCGCAGACGTGGTTTCTGCCGGTGACTCCATGCTCGTCCATTTCTCCTCCAACAACAGAGTGGTGGAGACGGGCTTCAGGGCCAAGTGGAGAGCCGTGAACCCAGAGGACATCAGCTGTGAGTTATACACTCAGCCCTGAAGTCAGAGATTGTTTAGCGCATCCTTAATAATAAGAAAACCCCCTTATCTCAACTGGTTCCACGCACCACGTGTTCCTGAATGTGCTACATAAGATAAGAACCGATGGATGTGTTATTAATTAAATAATCTAATGGAAGAAATGTCTATATTTTGCAGCTGCATCTGGGTGCGGTGGTGCTTTCACCAGCCTGCAGGGGGAGCTACAGTCACCTGACTGGCCCAACCTTTATCCGAATCAGGCGGCCTGCACTTGGAGCGTCTCCTTTCCTTCAGCTACGAGCATCCACGTGGTCTTTACACACTTTGAGCTGCAGGCGGTGAATGTTCTGGGGAGGTGTGTGGACAGTGTGGAGGTGTTCGACGCCTCAGGGACGTCTCAAGGTGCGAACGAGAGATTTCACATGAGACAGAGCTTTCAATCCAAATCCACATATTCAAATAAATATTAAGACTTTGTTAGTACAGTAACTGCACCCTAGCAACCACCTAGCAACCGCTTATTACAACCTAGCAACCACATGTGGAATCCAGTTCCATGTTTTAGAGAAATGCTCTTTAATTAAAGTTTAATTAAAGGTTTTCATTTGAATTTGAGTATCACAGCTCGCTGGGTCCTTTCGTTGCTCAGGTCAGTTCTGTGGATATGTGCCCCCCACTCTCACGGTCCCCGGGAACAAAGTCACCCTGCGCTTCCTCACCAACAGTGAGCGCCAGTACAGCGGTTTCCGTGGATACTGGACCACCGATCCAAATGTGTTCCCCACCCTGCCCCCTCCTCCACCCAACCCATGGGACGACGTGAAGATCGGTGAGTTTCACTGAGGGCCATTTTTTTTCCCTAAACATGAATGCTCTCACCTTCATAACGCCATCCATCCTCACAGACTGGCCTGCCACATGTGGCGCCCCCAGCGTGACCCCCACGACCTCAGTGGTGAGGGTAGTGAACGGGGTGGAGGCCACACCCCATTCGTGGCCGTGGCAGGTGTCCATGCAGGTGAGCAGTGTGTGAGGTGGGGTTTCGCTCTGACTGGGGTTTCAGATGCAGACTGTAATAACAGGCGTGTTTGTCTGACCCCTTCAGGCCAGAGCGCTCGCTTCCAGACCGTTCCAGCACGTGTGTGGAGGTTCTCTCATTCAGGAGCGCTGGGTTCTAACTGCCGCTCACTGTTTCATGCAGTACGTCTCTTTATATTTCTGCTCTTTACAGAACAAATAACTGAATTTTACATTCAATCTCTGAGAACTTGCACACTAATCTCACTGACCGATTCGCCGGGGGCTTCTGTAAGTTGGCGTGGGAGCGGTAGTTCAGGGTGTTGGGTTATCAATCTGAAGGTTGTGGGTTCAAATCCCAGGTCCACTGAAGTTACCAGTGTGGGTCCTTGAGCGAGACCCTTAACCCTCATTGCTGCAGGGGGCGCTGTGATGAACCCTGTAGTCACTTTGGATAAAAGCGTCCAATAAATGACCAAATTGTTTCTTTCTTTCATGTCAAACGAATCCACCTCTGTATCGTTTCACATTCAGCCCTTCTTTAGATTTGATTTATTTCTCAGCAGTTCATTCATTCATTCATTCATACACACTGACTGCAGATTAGTGACAGGAAGTGAGCGTGAGCTTTATAAAGTGTTCTCAGATTAATTAACACTGACACCTGCAGGGCGGGAGGGAGTACCACACTCTACATCCCGACGATCTGAGCTCAAAACGTTTCACTGGTGAACATTCGTCTGCCCCTTAGCGGACAGCAGAGGTATAGCACCCAGTCTGCTTTATTAACTTCATTAAATCTGCGTGTTTATTGAACTCATAAGGTGTAAACATGATGAGGGAGGTCTCTGTTGTTACCCTGATTAAGCTTTGGGTTGTGCTGTCACTATAATGAATTTAGTTTTCTGATTTGGTGCATCATTCCTCAGTCCTGGACCTTATAAATGCTGCTGCGTCTTTAATAATGCACTTAGTGAGATCAGCACTTAATCTGAGTTAATATGAGGGATGAAAAACCTTTAAAGGTGCACAGCATTCTGCTAAACAGCATGTACAGGCTGCCAGTCCATCACATTTACACACATCGTTTTTCTTTTATTTAAGGATCTCAGACCCCAGTTCATGGCAGATGTGTTTGGGAAAGCACCACATGAATGCCAGTATGGATGGCCCCACCGAGGTGTGTGTTCCCGTCGATGCCATCATCTCCCATGAAGATTTCGTTTACCCGCAGAGCAGTGACATCACCGGTGACATCGCTCTGGTGCGACTGTCCGACGCTGTGCCCGTGACTCGAGAGATCAGTCCTGTGTGTTTGCCCGAACCCGGGGCCCTCATGCCTGCTGGTCATTTCTGCTACGTTACAGGCTGGGGAGACGAGAAAGGTCAGACGAGCTCTTCAGACACGGTCCACTGTCCACACAACTGGTTCTGAATGACCTTCAGCTGAATGACTCAAAAAAGCCGGGTCCTCTCACTTAGAACAGGAACATATTAAATATTCAAATTAAATATTAAAACAGACCTAAAATCCTAAACACAGTGTTCTGAAGAGTCACGCTGAGGTTTTAAATCAGTTCATTTACTAATTTAATGAAAACATCCTTAACTTAAACGAGTATTTTAACAGTTTGAGGTATTTGCTCTGAGGAGGTTTTAAATGAGAACATGGACGTGGGTCCTCTGAACGTCTGAAGGACGATGCTGTGTGATTTTTAGGCAGTCTGTTTCCTGTGGTGGCTAAGAAGCTGAACCAGGCCCCCCTGCCCATTGTTCCCTTTGAGACGTGCAGTAAGCCGGGTTACTGGTGGGACAGTGTCCGACCCTCCATGGTCTGCGCCGGGTACGAGTCGCCTGACGAGCTGAAGTCTGCCTGCCAGGTATGTGAGGAACTGCAGCAAAAGTCTATTTGACTTTATTATTAATGAGGCATTAAGCTTTAAAGGCTAAAGTCTATTGGAAGCATTAAGATTACAGTGTCATATATCTGTTACTAAGCAACAACATGACAACATGACAGCGCAGATACAATACAGAGACGGCAGTATGGATCAGCACACCAGGACTTATAGAGAAATCCAATAGAGAACCATCAGAGCACAAGTCATAAACACTCACTTATGAATTAAAGGACTGAAGTCTCCCCTGAACACCGCACACAATCAGTGTTTAATAAAATGTACATCGTTTAATCGTTCATTCATTACTAATCAGAGTTTGTAATGTGGTTTTGAGGTATAGACAGAGGTATATATGAAGCTAAGGACTCAGAGGGTCAGTCAGAGGAGACAGTGAGAGGTGTAGGATAACAGAGGTTCTCATGTAAGAGGAGAAACATAAATATTGTCTCATTGAGCATCATAGAGTTACATAAGCTTCCCTCATCACTGTTACATAACGAGGGCGCAATCTTATTCATGATCATGAACCCAGAACACTGAGGCCTCTGAGACACTGTGCACATCAGTTCAGAAGGTTGTTAGAATAGAACATGCTGTAGAGTATACATTCATACATTCATTCATTCATTCATTATCTTCCACTTTATCCTCTGTTAGGGTCGCGGGGGGGGGGTTCCCCATGCCCATCCAGGGGAGAAAGTTTCGAGTGCTGGGCAGATACACCCAGGACAGGGGGGCAATCTAACGCTGGGCACACACTCACACACACAGACATGCACACACACACACTCTAAATGGGGCAATTTGAGAACTCATTTGACTTGATCCATGTTTTTGGACTGTGGGAGGAAACCGGAGAACCCGGAGGAAACCCACGCGGACACGGGGAGAACATGGAAACTCCACCCAGATGGGGATTCGAAGCGGGAATCCCTAGAGCTGAGAGGAGAACATGCTAAACCACTAAGCCACTGTGCCACCCTAGAGTATACATAATAAATAAAACTTATTAAAATAAAGCTCTTTCATAGAACGTTCTTCTCATCTGTTGTTCTCTTGACAGGGAGACTCGGGCGGTCCGTTTGTGTGCAAGGCGAGGGAGGGCTCCCTGTGGGAGGTGCATGGCATCGTGAGTTTCGGTCCTCGTGGATGCATCGTGGACAAAAAGCCATCGGTGTTCACCCGAGTGTCGGCCTTTAACCACTGGATAGAGGACAACGTGAAGCGCTACGTCTACCAGAGCGGAGCAACCGCCTGAGAACCCAGGAACTCACACGAACTCAGACCAGAAGAACAAAACTCAAGAGTCAGTATTAAAAGACGTCTGCATGAAGCTCTCATCCTCATTCATCATGTAAATAAAATAAAATGAAGTGATGATCTGATTCAGGAGCATGACGTGAGATGGTGATGAATTCTCAATAAACCAGCTGAATCTTCTTATTCAATCAAATCAAATCAAATCAGGTTTCTTTGTCACATCCGGAGATATGCGTGGTACAGCCAGCAGTGAAATTCTTTCCTGACATCTCCACAAACGGTTAAATAAATAAAGATTAAAAAAAAGTGAAATTAAAAAGAAATTAAATATATGTATTTACACTGTGCGTAAATTTACATACATTTTTTAAAATTTAAAGAGAGAAACTGTACAATTATTGCACTATAGCTGATGTCAATTAAAAATGCTCTTATAAGTGTGTTGTGCATAAATGTGCAAGTAGTGCAGTGCAGTGTTCAAAGTTGTGAACGTGTTAAACGTCAGTGTTATGAAGGTGTTGGGGTGGGATTGTGTCCGTTTAGTAATAGTTCATTCATTCATTATCACCCGCTTTATCCTCTATTGGGGTCGGGGGGGGGGGGGGGGGGGCGTTCCCCATGCCCATCCAGGGGAGAGCGTCTCGGGCGCTGGGCAGATACACCCAGGACAGGGCGCCACAGACACACTCTATATGGGGCAATTTGGAGAATTCAATTGACTTGATCCATGTTTTTGGACTGTGGGAGGAAACCGGAGAACCCAGAGGAAACCCACGCGGACATGGGGAGAACATGGAAACTCCACCCAGATGGGGATTCGAACCGGGAATCCCTAGTGCTGAGAGGAGAACATGCTAAACCACTAAGCCACCGTGCCGCCCTTAGTAATAGTTATTAATAGTTTATTAAATAATTCAGGGATTAATGTGACTGGCCTCTTGGTATTTCATTAACTAATCCATGATCTGGAGCAGCACGGTGGCTTAGTGGTTTGCATGTTCTCCTTTTTAATTATTTATTTAGTTTTCAAACTTCACCTGTAACGTTTCTATTATCACTGACGTGGTTTCTTTAGTACAACGTGCCGGTGTAATCCAGATGTTCATCTATTTCTGTGAAACTCTTTAAAGGCCATGAGGCATGTTTGAGAGACGCTGCTCTGAGGGTCCAGGTCAGGATGAGGACGTTGAGTTGTTCACAGTAAAGCTTTAAATATAAAGCTCTATAATAAAGAGCTGCACTGACTGAGCAGTGATTTAAGGAAACAATGGACATGCGTTGAGAGTTCGGCACTTCACCCCCATGCAGGCACTTTGAAAGAGACAATCTGCTGGTCACATGACTTACACGGCCGGCCAATCGCCATATAGGGCTCAGATTTCAGTTCTAGAGGAGGCTCTAATCCATGCAGAGGATTTCAGAGGGAGGCTGACTTGAGGGACTCCCCTGGCTCACTCAGGACTTTGTCCCACTTCCGCACCGGATCTCGAATGGACGGCCGATGGACCGGGTCCATCTCTTCTGACTCTGGACTCTGTCCTGGAAAAGTTTTGGAACTTGTTGAAAGGGAAGGAGAGGATTTAGGGACGTTCTTTGAAGCCTCCACTCAGAAGAAGAGGCAGAATGGGGGCTGGAGCACTCACCATCTGTGTAAGTATGAAAGAGCCTCCTTATACGGCAGACCTGACGTTCTCAGGAACCCGTGGGGGTTTGTGGAGGTGACTGAGGAACAGTTTTTGGCTGCAGTTAGAGCACATTTGTTGGTGTCTTCTTAAACTTTGGGTTTGTTGAGGGTGATCACTTTTCCCCAGGCCTCTGCCTAAAAAACAACAGTGCTGCTTTAACGGGACGGGATCCATCCCCCTTTTTTCCGGCTCCGTTTCACTTGGCATCTCCAGTCTGAGTAACACTGCATGCTAACGTACTCCCGACTCAAACTCCGGTCACTTTTGGATTAGACAAAAATCTTAATGGTTCTTAGAACTGTGGGAGCTAACAGCTCAGTATCGTTTGTCTGCAACGAGGAAACTGAGAACCATTAAAGGAATTTCAGTCGGTACGTCCCAGTTCAAGAGAAACCATGAGTGATGTAAGTCTGTAGGTTTACTGTGATTGGTCCAGATGTTTATAAGAGCATGTGCATTCGTACACTGAGAGTGAAGACTAGACCTCTGAATCTGTATGGAATTCATATTTCAGACTAAAATCAGAAATGTAAACCTGCTGGCATCGCCTTTAAACATTAATATTCATCACACAGCGGCCGGCGTGACCTACGGTCCACACAGGGTCAGCTGCAGGTCCAAAACTTCAGAGTCTCTCCTCAATCCAACAATGCACCAAGAAACTGACATCACTATAGAACTTACACCAAACCTCAGAGGAACCTTCACCTCCCCTGACTGTGAGCAAGGAGACGTCTCACATTTAATACAGCCATGTCCTGAAGCGCTCATCGAGACATCAGACAGTCCAATCAGCTGATCAACACGTCAGCATGGTTTCAGATGTGAGGTGAGTTTAAACTCATGAACAGGATGAGCGTTAAAGCTTTGAACTAAAGTTAAAGACTCGTGCTCTGCACTTCACTGCAGCTGTTGATTCTAAATCCATCAGACGCTGAGACAGCTGTTTTTTAAGGCCACACAGAAAGTTAGAGAAATGAGAAAAAGAAGGAAGAGAGCGTGTTCGGACTCGCTGCTCTCGCACAGTCACATGTTTCACAGAAGCCGAACATTCAGAGGATTAAACCTCAATTCCATTTTTAAGTAGATTGTGAATTTCCCCAGTGTGGAACAAATAAAGGTTTATCTTATCTTATCTTTAAGGAGGAGAAAACTAAAAAAGAACAACATGCAACAATTCATTTAAAATAACAACCTGAACGATGACAACATTCTTTAATGTCTGATTTAACAGAAGATAACCCCTCTCTCTCTCTCTCTCTCTCTCTCTCTCTCTCTCTATATATATATATATATATATATATATCTCATTCATTCATTCATTCATTATCTTCTGCTTTATCCTTTATTGGGGGGGGGGGTTCCCCATGCCCATCCAGGGGAGAACGTTTCGGGTGCTGGGCAGATACACCCAGGACAGGGCACCAATCCATTGCTGGACACACACTCATTCACACACACACTCTATATGGGGCAATTCAAAGAATTCAGTTGACTTGATCCATGTTTTTGGACTGTGGGAGGAAACCGGAGAACCCGGAGGAAGCCCACACCGACACGGGGAGAACATGGAAACTCCACCCAGATGGGGATTCGAACTGGGAATCGCTAGCGCTGAGAGGAGAACATGCTAAACCACTAAGCCACCATGCCACCTCTCTCTCTCTCTCTCTCTCTCTCTATATATATATATATATATATATATATATATATATATAAATATAATAGTGTAACTGATGTTATTAACATTTATTTAAGGCTAAGGGTTCGAGTCAGTCTACTAACTGATGAATCGTCAGAGTCACAACTAAAGTATAAATCAAAAATGAAAGTTATTGCAGAAAATGAGACGTTTACAGCTGAACCTACATCCACATTAACATTTTGCACAATGATATAAAACATCATGCAGACACCATCACCACCTGAATGGAACCATGCTGTGTGCTGGGATAAGCCCTCAAAGGATTTCGGTGGTATTCAGTGGCACCTGGACAAAGATTCTGGACAACTGCATGCTTCCAACAGTTTTGGACATCTGCTGAACAGAGATTATAATCCAGGTCCTCTCATCCAACATCAGAGGCTGACCTCACGTTCGTCAGACATTCGACTGAACTGAAGCATCAGTAAAACAATCCCACCGCCGTCCGGCTGAACGAACCCGAAATCATTCAGGATCTAAATCTACAAGCATGTGGGAGGTGGAATCAGAGCTTCCTTCATCAGAACATCATCATAAACGAGCCTCAGGCAGCTGAAACAGTCAGCTCACAGAATCAGGGCCGTCAGGGGCAGTAGGTGAGGTTTTCACAGGCGGGGGGGAGGGGGGGGGCAATTTACACTTCCATTGGAAACAATAGAGGTGTCATTGGTGATTAAAGACTATTGTCAAGGAGAAAGTCAACAAACAGAGAACTTCCTGAGTCTGATTTTCATATGACGAAGGTCAACACCAACAACTCAGCAAGAACAATCTGAACGTTTAATCAGGATGTTTTAATAAAGGGGCAGAAGAAGTGAGGTGTAGATGTCATTATGGTTTAAAGGTTAAAATGTTAAAATGTTCAATCAAAATGAAAACCCAAACAGAACAAAGGGAAAAAAACCTGTGAAACCCAAATCCATATCCACCACTGAGAAGAAAAAAGGAAAAGCTGTCTCCGAAATCTGACTTTATCTCAGAATTCTAATTCAATCTTAAAATTCTGACATGTCGTGACATGTTAGTCTGAATGTGTAAAAGCACATCGCTGTGAGACACATGCTGTAAAGAACTCTGACTTTGATTTGTCTTTTCTCTTCTTCGTTGTGGACATTGCTGTCTGATGGAAAGCTTATGATGAGGGCGTTGCTTGGCAACGACAGGTTGGAAGAACGCAGATTGTAAATGTAAATAAAACCAGAACAGCATTTTTGAAAAACATTCGATTTTTTAAATAGAGAGGAAGCAGCGCCCCCACGCGGTCGAACCTGTAGCTTCAGCTAAAGCCGTAAACAAGAAGCTTTTTGTCTTTTGAGGGATTTTTTTTACATTACATCATTTCATTCATCTAAAGTTAATTATAATATAATATTTTCTTTTCTTTAATTTGCTAAATGAATTCAAAGCTGATTAATGTTCCGTTTTTTTTTTTTTTTTTTTTTTTTTTTTTTTTTACCAAATTCGACCTTAAAGCAGAAAACACGTAAGTTCATGTTTTTATCTTTAAACCTTTGGTGTTTCAGATTGAAATTACGTCATCATTAATGAGCTAATATATAAATCAGCTTTAATTAATAAATGAACAGAGCAGTTTGTTCAGGAGGCTCGGACTCACCTCGGAAAAATAAAAGTGCTGTTTTATGATGGTCAGTGGTCATTAATGACATGGAAGTCCTGATGTTTATCTCGTTCTGGGGGTCAGAGGGTTCTGGGGGTCAGACGGTTCTGGGGGTCAGAGGGTTCTGGGGGTCAGAGGGTTCTGGGGGTCAGAGGGTTCTGGGGGTCAGAGGGTTCTGGGGTTTGGTGTGTACCTGATGGGAATGCAGGAGCTGGGCTCAGTGCAGGACGGTGTTGATCTTCAGACCTCTTCTGTTCCTCACGGTTGTGGTGTTTTTATCTGAAGTTAAATATAAAATGGAATGAAATGAAGCCATCACCTGAATTCAGATTATTATATTAAACACATTGACATTTCAGTGATTGTTAAATAAAACCCTGATCCTGATGTTTCTCTGTACAGTTTTTTTTCATAAATTGAACTTAAAACTTTTTCAGGTTCTTAAAAAAGTTCTAAGAGTTTCTAGAAAAGAAATCAGACGAACTCATTGGACTGAGTGTCTGATCCTGTTCTCATACCTCAGCAGAATGTTCACAGTCTCCTAACTAAGTTTGAGCTTAACTTAACTAAGCCTGGTTAGCTGAGTGGTTTAAACCGATGAGGGTCGATCATGAGCTGCTTTGCCGTGAGCTCATCGCTGATAAGTCTGTTTGTGTTCTCTAACGTTCTTTAGCAGTACGTCTGTAAAACCTTTGTCAGCTGTCCTGTCCCTTTGATCAGTCTCTGCTTACTTTAGCGACTCCCATAGCTACAGCTGCACGGCAACCGGCGCTGTGAGGCCCTGCAGGTGAAGGTGCATCCAGGTCTCGCTCCATGCCGTGTTCAGACGTGTGGGTTACATCCCCACAGCGGCCGGCAGGTCCGAGGGCCGGAGATGATGTGGGTGAAGCCGGCGGTTCCTGTGGTTGACTGTTCTCCTCTCTTGTGTTTCTCGAAGCACAACAGAACTGCGGTGCAGATCAGACTCAGGGAGGACATGAAGAGGATGGTGCAGCTGCCCATCCTGAAGAACTTGTCCACCTCCACCATCACTGAACGCTCTGCGGGTCAGAGGGTCTTTGGTGTGTCCCTGCTGGAAATGAAGGAGCTGGGCTTAGTGCAGGACGGTGTGCCCCTGGTCCTCAGAAGCATGGTGGAGTACCTGAGACAGGAGGGTGAGTGATATAATCCCATTATTAATGAATGTTCTCCTGTCGTTACTATGTGCACATACATTATGTAGACAGAAGTTTGTGGACACCTCTTCTTATGATTAACTTCAGACTGAAGGCTTTTTCACAAATAAAATCCTTAGAAACAAATCTGAAACGTCAGAACGTCGAAAAAGCCTGGACGAGTGTTACAATAAAAATAAAATGATGAGACGAGTCCAGTGAGGAGACAGCTGGATATACCAAAGTGGTGAACACTGTGGTCAAAAGTATTGGAACACCTTCACATTCAATATACAGGGACTTTTATGAGGTTCCACTTTGCAGCTACAACAGCTTCCACTCTTTTAGGAAGAATTTCCACAAAGTTTTGGAGTGTGTCTGATTTATTTATCTATTTATTTATCGTATTCTATTTATTTTTCGTCCTTATCTATGTACCCTTATCATAGTCAATTAGGTCTGACCTCGGATCTAACCCAGATTTTAGGGTTAGGGTTAGATTTTAGACTTTAATTTTTCATTTTCTTTATAAGGAAAAGTCAGTTTTATTTAAATCTTTAAGGCTGTTGTTTGTATGATATTCCACTAGATGGCGGTGTAATTCAGTGAATGAACTGTACAAGCTCCTCACGGTTCATCAAAACCTCATTATGTTTTTGGTATTTAACGTTTTAAAGTTAGTTGCACCTCCTCTGTACCAGATTACATTTAATATAAATAATAAATCATCCAAAACTTACAGAATTACAAAACTGAACTGAAGGTCGACTCTCTTCAATATTGTAAAGCCTTCAGAATCTCCTGGTTTATGTCAGTATGATGTGTGATGTCGGTATCATTGTTCCTGATTGGCAGGGCTGCAGCAGGAGGGTCTGTTCCGTGTGAGCGCCAGCGTCCGCGCTGTGGACAGTCTGAAGCAGAGGCTGGACCGTGGAGAGGAGCTGGATCTTAAACAGGAAGCGGAAGTCCCTACAGTGGCTGGCTTGTTGAAGCAGTTCCTTAGAGAGCTACCTGAGGGCCTCATCCACTCGTCTGTCCACAGCAAACTCCTCCACCTCCATCACGGTGAGAGTCACGGTCCAGTGTGACCCTGACCGCTCACACAAACGCAGGGTTATAATAAACTTTCCATTTACTAACCAATGCACTGATGGTCTATAGTGCACAGACAGCAGGAGGGGAGCTGGAGCCTATCCCTGCAGTCATAGCAATCAGGTTTCCTAGAACAAACACACACACACTCACACCTAGACGCAGGTTTGGATCTGTGATTTGTGTTTTTGAACCATTGTAGTTGTAGAGTTACGGTCTGAACCACAACGAGTGGACATCGTGTGTTCAAACGACCAGGTGTATCTAATAAAGTGGCCGGTGAGAGGTTGGTCATATAGGACATCGTCATCATCATCATCATGTGTATGACAGAACATCATCATCATCATCATCATGTGTATGACAGAACATCATCATCATCATCAGAGTGCAAATGAAGCTGATTCAGTGCAGAACACACAGAATCATGTTAAGTCCACCAGGCTTCAGGTTAGTGATGACCTTTCCATGGTGTGGAGGAGC
The DNA here is from genome assembly GCA_019802505.1 of Corydoras sp. C115. Taxonomy (NCBI): domain Eukaryota; kingdom Metazoa; phylum Chordata; class Actinopteri; order Siluriformes; family Callichthyidae; genus Corydoras; species Corydoras sp. C115. The sequence continues at coordinate 251,923 of JAFMOC010000249.1, read as the reverse complement.
GGGTGGAGGAGCGAGTGGAGGAGCGGGTGGAGGAGCGGGTGGAGGAGCGGGTGGAGGAGCGAGTGGAGGAGCGGGTGGAGGAGCGAGTGGAGGAGCGGGTGGAGGAGCGGGTGGAGGAGCGGGTGGAGGAGCGAGTGGAGGAGCGGGTGGAGGAGCGGGTGGAGGAGCAGGTGGAGGAGCGAGTGGAGGAGCGGGTGGAGGAGCGGGTGGAGGAGCGAGTGGAGGAGCGGGTGGAGGAGCGAGTGGAGGAGCGGGTGGAGGAGCGGGTGGAGGAGCGGGTGGAGGAGCGGGTGGAGGAGCGGGTGGAGGAGCAGGTGGAGGAGCGGGTGGAGGAGCGGGTGGAGGAGCGAGTGGAGGAGCAGGAGGAGGAGCAGGAGGAGGAGCGGGTGGAGGAGCAGGTGGAGGAGCAGGTGGAGGAGCGGGTGGAGGAGGTAATGGATCTGTGGAAGAGGTGAATGAGACATGTGAGAAGATTAGAAACGATTACTTCACCCATCACCAGAAGGTCCGAGTTTTAATTAGAGAGAGCTGTAGGTTTGGGGTTATCCCTGCAGTCGTATCTGCTCAAATGCCCCCTCCCTCTGTGATGATGCTGTAGTACCCCTGGGGCAGTATGGGGCGCCTCTTTAACCCCTCAGAGTTTAAACTGACCGAGCTCAGAGCTGCTGCTGTTTCAGGGTCCCGGTCCTTCAGCTCTGAAATCACTGATTCATTTTCCTGATTCACTGATTCACTGATTCACTGATTCACTGATTCACCTTTCACCCAGATATTGAACCAGCCGTCTGTTTCCCCCTGCAGTCAGAACTCGTACTCTGTATCGGAAATCTCTAAACCAACCTGTTACCTGAGCGTTACGCCTTCCAGTGAGGAGTGTGTGTGTGTGTGTGTGTGTGTGTGTGTGTGTGTGTGTGTGTGTGTGTGAGTGTGTGGTGGGGGGAACCTATTATAACCAAATGATTAGCTTTTAATGTCCCAGAATAACTGCATACTCCACCTTCACCCCGACATCCTGATGAGAACCAGATCTGATCTTCTAAAGGATGAGAGAACATACCAACTCTCTTAATCAGATCAGAACTCACGTCATGTTTCATTCACACCCCTCACACGGTGTTACCTCTGTACAGAGGCAGAACTTTGGCATGTTCTTCTTTTCTCACCATCATCTTGATCTGGTGTCCCTGTGTCTAAAACTGGTTCCATCAGAAACACACTGATGCATCGGGTTCTATCCTGTGATGATGCCACAGAGAACCATATGTCAGTAACAGGAACCGAACCAGGAACTCTAATACCTCGGCTCTATTTTAATGCAGACTTTTTAACACACTAATTCGGTGGGATGTTCTTCTGTTGGTCTGTTTATAGACTCGAGCGACGGCTCGTGTAAGGTTCTGCGAGACGTCCTGCAGCAGCTGCCTGCGCTTCACTACGGGGTTCTGCAGTACCTCTGCCAGTTCCTGACCCAGGTGGAACAACAACAGAGCCACAACCGCATGTCTGCCCTCAACCTGGCCACCGTCTTTGGACCCAACGTCTTCCGGTGAGTGAAAGCTCCGGCTTCTCATTAATCTCATTAATGAGTCTCATCTCGTTAATGATGACGAGGTCTCAGAGCGCTGCTGCGCGAGTCAGTGAGAGGTGCAGATCACACAATATATATATTCTGTATTATATAATAAAAATATCAATCCAGATTCATTGTGGGCGGCACGGTGGCTAAGTGGTTTGGCATGTTCTCCTCTTGGCATGAGTGAAGTCTCCATGTTCTCCCCATGTCTGCGTGGGTTTCCTCCGGGTTCTTCGGTTTCCTCTCACAGTCCAAAAACATGGATCAAGTCAATTGAATTCTCCAAATTGCCCCATATAGAGTGTGTGTGTGTGAGTGAGTGTGTGCCCAGCGATAGATTGGCGCCCTGTCCTGGGTGTATCTGCCCAGTGCCCGAAATGTTTTCCTCTGCATGGGCATGGGGACCCCCCCCCCCCGACCCTAATAGAGGATAAAGCGGATGATAATGGATGGATGGATAGATTCTTTGTTTAAATGGCGTAACTAAAGTGTGAATCAGGTCGTTAAATGTTCACACACTGTGAGACACATCGCTGACGTGCTCTTTACTGAAGTTGGTGGTTTAGTGGAATTAAAGGTTTCTGCAGAACAGACATTAGCTGAAGCCTCATTCCCGATGCTCCACGTCTTTAAACGCTCCTCCATCACTGAAGATTAGGAGTCTGGGCTTGGGGTTTGTTTTGGTTCTGACTCGCGTCATCGGCGAGGAACAAATGAGTATAATCAAACTAACCCCCCGACATGGACATCATAACCCCGGGCTCTTAACTGATGACTGTTTTCAGGAGAGGATCATTAAACACGTTTGTTTTCTGTAATTATTTAAATAAGTATTGCTGTGAGAATTCTCCAAAGCAGATCCCCACAGCCGTCTCATTACAGGGTCGTTATCAGTGTAATTAGAACGGGCTGAGCACAAAGATCAAACGGCACACTGTAGGACACATCTCTCATAAGAGTGATCTCAGCATGTTCTCCTCGGTTCTCCTGCAGCGTCTCGTCCGGTTTTGAAGGCATTCAGGAGCAGAGCATCTGTAACAAGATCATGGCCAAGCTGATCCAGGACTACAGCAGCATCTTCGAGCCGGATGGAGACGAGGCGCATCCCAAAACCCAGAGTGCCATCATCATGGTCAGAGTGAGTGCTTCCTGCTCACGCTCACTGGGGAGGAATTAGCAGGTTCTCCCAGCAGTGTGTTTATTCAAATCTACTCCAATGCAACCATGCTGAGCCCTGTGAAGCTTCTTCTGTGAAGGTCCTTCTGTGAAGGTTCTTCTGTGAAGGCCCTTCTGTGATGGTTCTTCTGTGAAGGTTCTTCTGTGATGGTTTTTGTTCCACCATTCTCAGGAGGTCCACATGGACACGGGACAAACTGAGACGCTGCCACACCCTTCACTTCCTCAATCACCGCCTCCAGTTCCGGGAATGAAGGTACAGCTGTCTGTTATGCTTTGTTCTGTTGTACACGGTGTGAACGTGGACTCTAGAGCTTCACACATTCTCAGCATTACATACAGCACGAGAACATTATGCACATACCGTGGACACGCCCCGTTTAAATATCCGATTGTCATGACGTACAAAAGAGATAATAGAAATCATAACACAACTTCATTTCACCTTTAAAGTGACCTGCAAACTGTCCAAGAATAGAAACGGAGACTCCTGAGCCTCTCTTTAGATCTCCTACAGAGTTGGTTCTCTTCTTCTGGAGAAGCCATTCTTCTGTTGATCGGTTCCACAGACCACCTTCAGTAGACCTTTCCACCACCGTGCTTCACAGTTCTGCTGGTGATGTGGAGTGTTTGTGTGATATAAAATTACAGCCCCCCCCCCATGGTCTCATGTGGACGTCAGTGGAGGTGTTGCAGGGTTTTGTTGGAGGTAGTTGAGTTGGTGTGTTTGATGATGGAACGTTGGGGTCTGATCTTTTCCGGTCTTGCGTTGGACACGCAGAGACAGTACGTCCTCAGAGTGTGTGTCTTTGCACTCGCACTAATGCAAATGTATTCAAATCCAAATGCAAATGATTTGTTTGCTGCACTCAGGGAAACGTTCATAACGTTTACACAACCGTAAAACCAACAGGACTGACCGAGTTCATTAATGATTCATCAAAGGCTTTACAAAGCCGTTTAACCATCCTGCTTAATTATTCATTCATCAGGTTTCACAGAGCAGCGCCGAGGAGAACAGACCAAACAGCCAGACCAGCCGGGACAACCTTCCAACCGCGCCAAGAAAAAAGAAGGTACGAGTCCCTGACTCCATTACACCTGAAGAGTGAGGGACGGATGGGAAGCCATGAGACTGACTCTGAGCTTCATCTTCAAGCGAGGGTTCTGCGTTCAGAGTTAGAGACCCCACTCTGTTTATCTGAGTTTGATTTACTTTGACTGCTGTAATGATGAGAGTTCATCCAGATCTGCTGAGGGATCCGTATAGGTGATCGATTGATGGTTGGAAACTGATGGTGTGTTATCAGGTCAAACAGAGGCACCATGAGGAGAACCGACGGACGGAGCTGACGCCAGAACCTCCTGTAGCTACACCAAGAAAGAACAAGGTACCAGGTTCTGTTCCATCTCACATCTCCTCATGATGGTCAGGTCTTAGCTCTAATATAAACTCATATCAGACATTAATTTGTGTAGGTTGATTAATCGATCAGGAGGCATCTGATTTTAGAATCCTGGAGCGTGCTTGCTCTGTATGATGTCTTCAACCAGGTGGACAGTTCCTCAGGACTATTTATAAATTCATTTGGAGTCCAGCTTCCTGGTATGACATTCAGGATGCGTTCTGTGAAGGTTCATCAAACCTTCTCATGTTCTCAGAGCTGTAAACCCAATCTGAAGCTTCATCTCGGTTGTGCTTTCACTTCTCCTTCTGTCAGCGAGGCTGTAAACCTGATTGAATACTTTAGAGGTTAAAGGTACGGAGCTGTCCGATCGTTTTATTGCCATCAATATAGTAATCAGGGATCAATCATTGATTGGTTGTCAGGTCACACGGACGAGTTCAGAAGAGGATGGACTCTCACAGAGACGAACAGAGACGACGCCTGAACGTTCCCGTAGCTTCAGAGACAAAAAAGGTCAGAGACTTTTAACTTAAAACGTCCGACTGAGGAAAAGTTCACCTGAAATAAAGGACAGAACTCCCGACAGCAACCGAACTGCTGCAGCTGAAACCATTACTGAACCCAACGTGGGTCTGTGATTGTTGTGTGTGTGGTTGTGGGTGTGTGATTGTGGGTGTGTGATTGTGGGTGTGTGATTGTGGGTGTGTGATTGTGGGTGTGTGATTGTGGGTGTGTGGTTGTGGGTGTGTGATTGTGGGTGTGTGATTGTGGGTCTGTGATTGTTGTGTGTGTGGTTGTGGGTGTGTGATTGTGGGTGTGTGATTGTGGGTGTGTGATTGTGGGTCTGTGATTGTGGGTCTGTGATTGTTGTGTGTGTGATTGTGGGTGTGTGATTGTGGGTGTGTGATTGTGGGTGTGTGATTGTGGGTGTGTGATTGTGGGTGTGTGGTTGTGGGTGTGTGATTGTGGGTGTGTGATTGTGGGTGTGTGATTGTGGGTCTGTGATTGTGGGTGTGTGATTGTGGGTGTGTGATTGTGGGTGTGTGATTGTTGGGTGTGTGATTGTGGGTCTGTGATTGTGGGTGTGTGATTGTGGGTGTGTGATTGTGGGTGTGTGATTGTGGGTGTGTGATTGTGGGTGTGTGATTGTGTGTGTGTGATTGTTGTGTGTGTGATTGTTGTGTGTGTGATTGTGGGTCTGTGATTGTAGGTGTGTGATTGTTGTGTGTGTGATTGTGTGTGTGTGATTGTGGGTGTGTGATTGTTGTGTGTGTGATTGTTGTGTGTGTGATTGTGGGTCTGTGATTGTAGGTGTGTGATTGTTGTGTGTGTGATTGTGTGTGTGTGATTGTGGGTGTGTGATTGTTGTGTGTGTGATTGTTGTGTGTGTGATTGTGGGTCTGTGATTGTAGGTGTGTGATTGTTGTGTGTGTGATTGTGTGTGTGTGATTGTGGGTCTGTGATTGTAGGTGTGTGATTGTGTGTGTGTGATTGTGTGTGTGTGATTGTGGGTGTGTGATTGTTGTGTGTGTGATTGTTGTGTGTTGTTGGATCACATGGTTCCAGCAGATGTTTATGGAGTGAGGGCAGGTTCAGGGGTTGTGTGAGGTCTCAGATCAGTTGGTCAGTCATTAGGTTCTTCGGTGTCTCACACAGTGCAGGATATCTAAGCCTCCGTGTTCTCCGTGTTCTCCGGCTCTTCTCGCTCAAACCCCCTCTGATCGGAACAGCGGGGCGGCGGTGTTCTAATCCGTAACCTGTGCACCGGCCGGACTGGAAAATGCTGATGGAACAAAACAAGAGGTGCTGAGGCTGAAAATGAAGACGTGCTCCAGCTGAGAAGATGCCTGAAATCGCAGAGCTGAACACGTAGACCGATCGGGTTTCGCCGCGCTTCCCGTCAGAGCTGCATCGGGGTTCTCATTCAGATCTTGACGTCTTGTTTGAAACACACGCTTCGCTTTCAGCTGCTGCTTTCATTAAACAGATTTAATAATTAAGAATCTATTAAATGAAGGTTCAGATAGTCAGCAGGTTAACGAGGAGCTTCCTGTAAAACTGCAGAACGACCAGGTCCACAAAGTCCTGAACTGACCTCCCAACATCAGTGTCTGACCTCCCTGATGCTCCACTGGAGGACTGGGTCAACACTCCCAGAAACATCCGAAAACCTAGAATTACTGCATTTCAATGTCAGATTGTGATGTCATCAGTTGTGCATGTGATGTCATCTTTGATGTTGCATTTTGTTTTCTTTGTATTTGTTGTTAATGATGATTCTTTATTTTAATTGATTATTTTTTATGACTGGGCGGCACGGTGGCTTAGTGGTTTAGCATGTTCTCCTCTCAGCGTTAGGGATTCCCGGTTCCGAATCCCCATCTGGGTGGAGTTTCCATGTTCTCCCCGTGTCTGCGTGGGTTTCCTCCGGGTTCTCCGGTTTCCTTCCACAGTCCAAAAACATGGATCAAGTCAATTGAGTTCTCCAAATTGCCCCATATATAGTGTGTGTGTGTGTGTGTGTGTGAGTGAGTGTGTGCAGTGATAGATTGCCCCCCTGTCCTGGGTGTATCTGTTCAGCGTATGTGCATAATGAATGAATGAATAGTTTTTATGAGTATTGAATGGAACCTGGTGTTGGTTTCGGGTTCCTGAGGGGCGTGAGGGTTACAGAACAGACGTTACGTCACGCTTACACAACCGATCGATAACGCTGCAGAGTGGAGAACCGATCGCCTCATCCACCCGCTCGCTCGCGCTGCCTCCGTTTATCTCATACTCTCTATCTCGTCAAGATGAACGGCTCTGAGTTTCATGTGGCTCGTCTCCGTGTGCGGTTTGGTATGTTCTCTGTGTGTCAGTCCGGCGGGGTTCAGCCCGTGGCCGTGATCAGGGTGAGTGTTCAGCGGTCAGTGCACAGCGTTCCTCGGACCTGCCGCCGGATCTCGGGTGCGACCTCACCTCTCAGATCTCATGACCTCGGCTTCTCTTTCAGGTTAAGAAGGTGAAGGTACCGAGGTCACTTCCTCATCCCGTTCCATCCTCGGGGTTGCCCTTCTCCAGGCACTTATCCCGGCGTCCGGAGAGCGCAGAACCGCGACTCCGGCGTCAGGGGAGGAGCTTCAGGCCGCGAGCAGACGCCATGGACTCCAGCCCACCGACACTCAGCCCCATCAGGAGCACTGACACCTTAAACAGGTGAGTGACTCTCGGTTCTCCGTCTCCTCGGATGAGGGATCCTCACGCAGACATCAGACCCGGCTTCGGTTCAGCTTTAGTTCCTGTTTAAACCAGTGGAACTACCCTTGACCCCCCCCCCCCCCCCGCTTCAGGAAGGCTTCACCCCTGTGTGGAGTTTGGTTCCATGCTTTGAATCAAACCCGCTCCTCCTCATTCCTCAGCGGGTTCTAACAGCTTCCTAAATCATCCACCTGCTGCCTCACTGGATGAGGAACCTCAGCGTGGAGCGTCCTCAGGATTCCGGGCGTTCCTGATGAGCAGCCGAAAGCCGACCCTGCTCTGAGATCAGCGATCTCCTGGAATAGAAAGGCTGCAGCCTCGTTGCTCTCACGTTCTGCGGCTAACGTGTGAGCTGCACCATGACGAGGCGGCGGCGGGGGCGGAACCCGGCGGCGGGGGCGGAACCCGGGGGCTTCTGAACGTCTCTGAATGCTGATCTCCACTGGTTTTCAGGAATTCCATCATGAGGGTCCATCTTGTGGGGGCTGATCTCACCTGGTTGAGTTTAAAGGCTGGATCTTAATCAAACCCGGATTAAATAATCCTGCACTGACGGGTTCTGCTCGGGTTCTGCTCGGGTTCTGCTGGCTGTGTTAGCAGTGTCTATTCGCGGCGCTGTAAACGCTTCCCGCCACATGCTGACGAGGACAGTAAGAACCCCAGAGACAGGACCCCCCCCCCCCCCCCCCCCCCCCCCCCCCCCCCCCCGTCTGGTCTGGTGCAGACCGGATCATGTGGGCACGCGGTCCAGAGCGGGATTACATTTCAAAAATTTGCGCCCTTTGACTTTTAGTTAAGGTGCCAGAACCCCATCCCCCCCCCCCCCCCCCCCCCCCCCCCCCCATGGTATTAAAGCTTTCAGGACGGTGCTGCTGTTCCCGCCGACTGTGTTGATATTTTAATGGCAGTGATGAGTAACTTTTTGGAATCGGACCCTCAGAACCGTTTCTATAGTTCTGAATGTTTGATCATTGTGTGTGTGTGTGTGTGTGTGTGTGTGTGTAGGATTATATAAGTGTGTCATATATACACTGTAAGTGGATATGAACACACTTTAAATTCACTAGGTGAACAATAGTATGTGGACAGGCCTAACAAACACCTGTTCATACACTTTGTGGGAACAGTTTGGGGAAGGCCCTTCTCATGTCCAGCGTGACTGATCCATGACCCCCCCCCCCCCCCCACATTCAGCATCTTTAAGATGAATTCAAATACCTCTCAGAGTCTGACCCACAGTTTAAAGTGTTGTGGAAAGCTTCTTCAGACGGTGAAAGTTGTTCTATCTATGATGGGGGGGGGGGGGTGATTTTCCGATGTTTACACACTTCAAGTGTTTTTTTGATATAACACTGTGTGATGTCGGGGGGGGGGGGGGGCTGGGGGGGGGGGTTCTTCCACCCTCATGGTAGAGTGCTATAATGTTGACTAACACAACATGGATGTCATGAGCGAGCACACGGCGTCCCAAAGCCTGCTGTCACCACGTCTGAGACCTTCCACATGACTTCACAGGAACGGATCAGGTTCACCCTCGAACCCTGACCCCGGATCTCACAATCAATCAGTGCTTCACTATACACACCTTATTTACAGCTACACTGTGCGGGGACCTACACATTACACCTGCAGGAGGTTTGAGGAGCTCGCACCATCAGCTGGTTCCCCTCTGCAGCTTTAAGATCTCTGATTTCCAGGAGATTATTTCAGCATCATGAGGTCAGACACTGATGTTGGGTGAGAGGACCTGATTCACATCAGCATTTTATTATTGCACTTTAAATAAACTTTAGGGCGGCACGGTGGCTTAGTGGTTAGCACGTTCTCCTCTCAGTCTGGGTGGAGTTTCCCCGTGTCCGCATGGGTTTCCTCCGGGTTCTCCGGTTTCCTCCCACAGTCCAAAAACATGGATCAAGTCAATTGAATTCTCCAAATTGCCCCATATAGAGTGTGTGTATGTGTGTGAGTGAGTGTGTGTCCAGAGATAGATTGCCCCCCTGTCCTGGGTGTATCTGCCCAGCGCCCGAAACGTTCTCCCCTGGATGGGCATGGGGAACCCCCCCGCGACCCTGATATAGGATGAAGCGGAAGATAATGGATGGATGGATAAATAAACTTTCAATTTCTCTTTTAATCTGGAGCACAGAGGCGGGGTGATGAAGGTGCTGGACTGTGGACCGGGGCTGAGGGGGTTTCGTTCCTTTCCAACCTTTTAACAAAATCCCTTCACCTCACGGTTCCACCGTCTGTCCTCTGATGCTGCTCTGAACAAATCCATTCAGCCCAGTTCAGATGAGTTCAGTCCCAGTCTGACTGTCCCGGTCCTGCTGATGATCACAGGACACACGGATGATGATGATGGATTATATCAGGGACAGATTACAATTCAGCTAATAAAACATTTATCATATCTGCGGGTGAGGTGGGTGAGGTGGGTGAGGTCAGTGAGGTCAGTGGTTGTTGTTGTGTGTCAGTGCTGGTGTGGCCCGCATGCAGGTCCGAACCCGTGTGTTTACTCTCACTCTGACCTTTGTACTCAGAATATGTCGGAAAGTCTCTGATCATTCTGTATTTTAAAATCCCAAAAAAGAGCCTTGTTTACACACGATCCATCAACGTGTGTGTGTGTGTGTGTGTGTGTGTGTGTGTTTCTGCTGATGATGGGATGAAGTTTAAACACATCACTCGTGATCTGAACTCGACTCATATTTAAATGAGCTGAAATCATGTCACTCTGAGCGTCTTAGTGGAATAAAGCCTCATTGTTCTGGTTGGAGGTTGTAATCAGGATTTCCTTTCAGTAATTAACAGAATTAGACCTCGAGGTTTAATTCCCTCATCAGACTGCAACTCCGCTCAGACGCTCTGCCGGCCGCGCTGAGAAAACGCTTGTGCAATGTCCCACAAAGCACGTCTGGTATCCTAATACCTGAGGTTTCACAATGACGCCGACGCCGTGGAGGTTTACATCCTCACATAATCCCCGCGCGCTCACGTCATCCATCCCTGATGAACTTTATGTTGAAGTTCATTTTAAACGCTCGTTCATCTCATCTTTACGTCCTGTGACCCGGACGTGACAACACAACTGGTAATCAGGACCCGTTGGTTCCTCTTTGGTTCCTTAATCAGTGGTTTGAAGGCCTGAATGTGCCGCAGTGTGTTGATTGGCTGATTACATGTTTGTGTTGTGTTACTCAGAGGAGAACATACTAATCACTACACCACTGTGCCGCCCTCAGTTTAAAACAGATCCAGTTTATTTTTAGATCAAGTTAAATGGATTGAGTCTTTAAGGTCCTGAGCAGATCCCTGCGGGTCCACGGGTTCTGCAGTTCATCGTTCTCCTGTTCGAACTCTAAATCTTTGTTTTTATAATAAAGAAATGGGACACCAGGGACGTTGGACGTTTCCTGTAGGATGAAGTTACAACATTCTATTTACTGTCTCGTGTTCTCATGTTCTCGTGTTCTCGTGATCCAGTTCTGAGGTGGGTTCCGCCAGGTACTCTGTAAGATAATGTCCTGGAACAGGTCCAGCGGACGCACTGGTCTGTGTCCTAGGTACACATTGTTCTCCACACAAACGTCTCTCAGTGAATGTGCTGCATGGTTCTATGATCGGGAACATGCGAGTGCGGTTCCCAGTTCTCTCACACTCTGAACTCTTTCATTTCAGCTCCCGAGAGGACGAGAGGCCCATATCTCCATTCTACGTCAGGTAGGTGTCTCTGTGTGTCCCTCTAAACCTCCTCGTCTTCTGTTTCCCTCGCCTTTAATAAAGAGAGGTTGATGTGGATGATGGGCGGAGTCAGCACCACAAACGGCTTCGTTTAGTCTGGATTAAATAAACTGGAGATTACATGTGACTGGTGATAGAACTCAAGCTTCTATCAGAGCGGCGTCCTCACTGTCCTCTTCAAATCCTTCAGATGTGAACGTGAGATCATGTTGATGGTCGTTATTCAAACCAGCATGAGATAAAATGAGATGAGATGAGATAGTGTAGATGTTCTGCTCAGAGGCAGGACCAGACACGTTCAGCTCATGGTGAGATGATCTAAGCACGGCTGTCCTCCACGCCGCCGTGTTGATGGTGTGAACGTCAGACCTGACCCGCTGCTCGTGTTTACAGGTTGTTTATCTCTCTCACTTTGCTCAGCATAATCCTTATCATTGTTCTGCTCCTGACCAATCAGACGAGAGCTCCATGAGATAAGTCCTGAAGCGGCACACACTGTCCCTGCTGCGCATTCATTTAAATAAACTACTGATCTCTAATTATTTACTCATCTCCCATCACAGGAAACATCAAACATACACCCCAACACACCCCAACATACCCCAACACGCCCAACATACCCCAAAACACCCAACACGCCCAACGCTGGGTTCTTCTTCACTGTCATAATCAGTAGGAACCTTCAGAAGGTCATTAAACCTGTACACTTCCTGCACTCAGAGTTTATTAGGAACTCTGATTAATACAGGCCGGTCCCTCCATGTCCTCTCACCCACATTCGGTGTCTGACCTCATAGCTCTGTTTAGATGCCATCATGGCTTATTCCTGATGAACCATGTCCTCCTCACGCCGTCAGAAACCAAACACCAAAACATCTGAGATCCGTCCAATCAGACGTCATTGTGTTCTGATATAATGCCTTACTTTTAAGGTTCTTTGAAATGAAGAACCCAGTGTTTTTCTTGTTTTCCTGATATTATCTTTAAAACATTGCCCCCCCCCCTCACCCCACCCAGAGCCGACGTTATGTCTACAGATCCACAGTGGGACTCAGGGACCTTGTCCTCAGCAGCCTTCACTGATTGAAAGCTCACTAATTTAATCTCCAGTTTTGACCTCCGTTGTTGGGGGGGGGGGGGGGGGCTGTATGTGGTACGGTTTACATTTCATAAAAATGTCTAATAATTCTTTTTAAAACGGATGAAGCTCCTCTGACCCCGGACCAGCGCCGTCTGATGAGTCAGTCCTGCTCGGTTGTCCTTTAATAGAAGCTGGATTATAAATAGAGTTGATGTGTCCGGAGTCGGAGTTCATTAAATCTACAGTGCGCTGTCACCTCTCCACATACAGACATGTGCCGCCGCTGCGCCGGGACTGAGTGCGGGTTCGCTGGACGCCTGACGAGTGAGCATCGTTTTAAATTAGAACAGACATAACAGAAGATAATCCGGCGTGAGGACGCGGCGTGCTGCTGCATCATACATTCTTTATTATTCAATCAGCACAAGCTGCACTTTTAATCATAAAATTAAAGGATTATTAAATGTTATTTTAAATCAATCTTATTTTATCTGTTGATTTATTAAAGTGCTGTTTGTAACTTAAATTATTATCTGCTGCATTTTAGAAACTTATTTGTAGCTCAACATTTAAATATATTAGATTTCATCCTCGGCTGCTGAGCCTCGGTCCTCACAAGGTTTCCTCCTTAACATATCATCAGAACAGGGAGTTTTGTCTTGCCGCTGTCTCTTGATCTTGCTCTTTGGGGGTTTAAAGGTTTATAACTCTGTAAAGCTTCATTGTGATGAAGTACGATTGTAAAGAACACTCTAAATAAATGACATTTCTTTTTCTAATCCGTTTCCTGCAGCTTCTCATGTCTACATATTTAGGCTGGACTAAGCTCTGTGTTAAACATGGCTGACTGTGGGCTTGATTCAGCGTTCGTTTACTTATAGTTGTATAAATGATGATGATGCTGATGTCTTTGGTGGTGAGTGAGTGAGTGAGTTTACATTAATGTGAGTGCTGAAGCTCTGGTTTTAATGTTCTGTGGTTGTTCTCTCTCAGCTCTGGGATCTGCTCTGATGAGTCCCGGCCTGATTTAACACCGCGAGTGTTTCTACACAAATCCTTTACTGTGGATTAAAGTGGAGAGTCGTGACATCAGAAGATGTTTTATATCAGAAAGTTCAGGATTAAAATCATTCATTCATTATCTTCAGCTTTATCCTATATTAGGGTCGCGGGGGGGTTCCCCATGCCCATCCAGGGGAGAACGTTTCAGGCGCTGGGCAGATACACCAGGACACGGGGGCAAGCTATCGCTGGGCACACACTCACACAGGGGCAATTTGGAGAACTCAATTGACTTGATCCATGTTTTTGGACTGTGGGAGGAAACCGGAGAACCCGGAGGAAACCCACGCGGACACGGGGAGAACATGCAAACTCCACCCAGATGGGGATTCGAACCGGGAATCCCTAGCGCTGAGAGGAGAACTAAATCTAGAATATGATTTTAGAATGTAATTTGTTGATGTGTTTAAAGGTGAAGTTTCGAGGCCGTGTGTTATATTGTGTCACAGTAATCTGTACTTTATATCTTTAATCTTTGATCTGTTAAAATAACCTTCTGTTTAATCTTTAACGGTAAGTTAATGAAGTGAAACTGATTGATTGTCTCCGGCAGCGGGCAGCGTGCAGCGTCCAGCGTCCAGCGTGCTGGCCGGTCAGATGTTGACCGGATCACTAACTCAATCTTTTTTAGGTTTTTGGAGAAGACCATTCGCTCGACGGTGGAGCAGCATCTCTTCGATGCTCACTCACGTCCAGGTCAAAGTTCACAGCTGGGAACCCATTCTCCACCTTCAATGACGGCTCGCCAGAGACGGAGACAGCAGCGACAGACGGGACAGACGGGACAGACGGAACAGACGGGACAGGAGGTAAACCAGGAGAGGTGCAGGTGAGGAAGCAGCCATCGGTGTGAAACGTGATTACAGGATTCGATTTGAACCTTCAGGACGAGAGACGATGAGACAGACCTCTCACTGAACCCAGCTCTCTGTCTCTCTCTCTCTCATCAGAGACGATCTCGATAAGGAGAACGTCCCATCCCGCCGTCTGAACAGGGGCATGAGGACGTGCGTTCCTGAGGACGCTGAACGGAGTCTCAGAGGTGTTGAGGAGGTGTCCAGATGCAGGATGTCCAAACATGTCTCCTTCAATAATAAAGCATCGTACGGAGACGGGGTCAGTGTGAGTAAGCACCTCTCTCTCTCTCTGTCTCTCTCTCTGTCTCTCTCTGTCTCTCTGTCTCTCTGTCTCTCTCTCTCTCTCTCTCTCTCTGTCTCTCTGTCCTGGTTCTGTTTGATTCATGTCTTTGGAGTTCTTAATGGCGGTGACTCAGCAGGTTCTCGGGGGTTTTTGTGGAACGGAGACGTGTATTGGATTTAAATAGTGTACGACGCAGACGGTAAACCCAAGCAGCAGGACATTGTCTCCACTTTTAGTCAACACTGATGGATTGTGGGCGGGGCCAAACAAATCAACACAATAATATTGTCCCATAACCCAGGAGGTGTTAATCACTTTGATTGGATTAACAGATGAAACGAGGCGTGTCCATCAGGTCCCTCGACCACCTTAATGCGTCTCTGCAGACGTCACTGTGATGACGCTGCAGTTTGGTTTGTGATGTCACGACGGTAACATACTGATGACCGCTGACGGACTGCAGAATTAAGAACCCCACCCCCACCCCCCCTCTGAGTGATGAGTGTCTGATACACGGGGAGTGAGATGTGATCATGGGGGTGGAGGGTGGAGGGTGGGGGGGGGGGGGGGACTCAGGGCTGATGCAACAGAGTGCTGATCTGATGATTAGTCCAGCACTCAGACTTTGGGTGGTGGATGAGCCTCAGGACTGCAGGGCGGGTGTTGGGGTGGTGTACCTGTGTGTGTGTGTGTGTGTGTGTGTGTGTGTGTGTGTGTGATGTTGGTTTGGACGTTGAGGGATTAGATTTAGTGGATCTTTATGTTCTTCTGATTTCAGCCGCGGGGTTCCGTCGCTCCTCACGTCCAGATCACGTCAGAAGATACAGAACGCACGGCGAACAGGTAGAACCCGAATTTAAACTTTATTTTATAGAATAACCACCAAGAGTGGCACGGGGCTTGATTGGCATGTTCTCCTCTCAGTGCTGGGGATTTCACGTTCAAATCCCAATCTGGGTGGAGTTTGCATGTTCTCCCCCGTCCATGTGTCCCTCCGGGTTCTCCGGTTTCCTCCACAGTCCAAAAAACATGGATTCAAGGTCAATTGAATGCTCTAAATTGCCCCATATAGAGTGTGTGTGTGTTACAAACTTTATTCTCATTATCACTTCCTCAAAGTGATCCTCATTACTCAGTGTGTCAATCGGAGCAGCAGATTTGAGGAAGAGCCAACACTGTGTGTAATGAAAGTGGTGTGAGAACACACACACACACACACACACACACACACACACACACACACACACACACACTCAGCAGGCTTCCTGTAGTGTTGGTTGTGTCCCTGTGCTGAAGCTGCAGCTGGGGGATCAGTGATGATGCCGTTTCTTTCAGGGAGGTGCAGAATGCTGAAGTCTCCTCGTGTTTCGGGGTAAGATCCTCTTTTTCTACGTTCTTTCTTTTCTTTCTTTTCTTTTCTTGATTTTTCGTCTCTTGGTTATTGTGGTTTGTGTTTTGGTTTCCTGTCAGAAGCTGGGTTTGGGTTACAGTGGACAGTCTCTGTCTCATCTTTAAAGGGAAATGTTAGTGTTTTTTAAGTGTGGTTGCATTGGGTTGAGTTTGTGTTTGGGACAAAAAAGATTCAAATTAATTGAATATTACATTTAAATAAAAAAACAGCTGTACAGTGGTGCAGCATGGTGGAGGTGTGGTGCACCTGTAGGGTGGTGGTGCAGTGGTGTGGTACACTTGTAGGGTGGAGGTGCAGTAGGGTGGTGGTGCAGTGGTGTGGTGCATCTGTAGGGTGGAGGTGTGCAGTGGTGTGGGGGTGCAGTGGTGTGGTGGTGCAGTGGTGTGGGGTGCAGTGGTGTGCGGGTGCAGTGGTGTGGAGGTGCAGTAGGGTGGTGGTGCAGTGGTGTGGTGCATCTGTAGGGTGGAGGTGTGCGGGTGCAGTGGTGTTGTGGTCCAGTGGTGTGGTGGTGCAGTGGTGTGGGGGTCCAGTGGTGTGGAGGTGCAGTAGGGTGGAGGTGCAGTAGGGTGGTGGTGTGCGGGTGCAGCGGTGTGGGGGTGCAGTAGGGTGGAGGTGCAGTAGGGTGGTGGTGCAGTGGTGTGGTGCATCTGTAGGGTGGAGGTGTGCGGGTGCAGTGGTGTGGGGATGCAGTGGTGTGGGGTGCAGGTGCGGGTGCAGTGGTGTGGAGGTGCAGTAGGGTGGTGGTGCAGTGGTGTGGTGCATCTGTAGGGTGGTGGTGTGCGGGTGCAGCGGTGTGGGGGTGCAGTAGGGTGGAGGTGCAGTAGGGTGGTGGTGCAGTGGTGTGGTGCATCTGTAGGGTGGAGGTGCAGTGGTGTGGGGGTGCAGTGGTGTGGAGGTGCAGTAGGGTGGTGGTGCAGTGGTGTGGTGCATCTGTAGGGTGGTGGTGTGCGGGTGCAGCGGTGTGGGGGTGCAGTGGTGTGGGGGTGCAGTGGTGTGGAGGTGCAGTAGGGTGGAGGTGCAGTGGTGTGGAGGTGCAGTAGGGTGGTGGTGGTGCAGTGGTGTGGTGCATCTGTAGGGTGGTGGTGTGCGGGTGCAGCGGTGTGGGGGTCCAGTGGTGTGGAGGTGCAGTAGGGTGGAGGTGCAGTGGTGTGGGGGTGCAGTAGTGATTACACAGTGAATGCTGGATCTGATCTACCACCTCCTCCTGCGTGGTGGCACTAAGCTGAGAGTATGGATCGGTGTTCTAATTCGTGTGTTTGATCTGACGACCTCCTGAAGGTCAGACATAAAGGTTTATTTAAAACTTAAGTAACACAGTGGAGTATTAATCTGAGCCTCGGGATGAAAGCCATGCATTAATAACAGGAACTCCCCGGTGTGTGTGTGTGTGTGTGTGTGAGTGTGTGTGTGTGTGTGTGTGTGTGTGTGTGTGTGTGTGTGAGTGTTGTGTTGATTATGTAATCACAGTGACTAACAGCTTTAGCACCGCAGCATCAGAACCCTCATTCAGCGCCGCAGTGTCCAGTCTTCACCTGACAGATTTTAGTCCTCTGTAAACCCCCCACAGAGCTGGTGGAGTTTCCATGTTCTCCCCGTGTCCGCATGGGTTTCCTCCGGGTTCTCCGGTTTCCTCCCACAGTCCAAAAACATGGATCAAGGTCAATTGAGTTCACCAAATTGCCCCATATAGAGTGTGTGTGTGTGAGTGAGTGTGTGTCCAGCGATAGATTGCCCCCCTGTCCCCCCAGCGCCCCCCCCCCCCCCCGCGACCCGAATATAGGATAAAGCAGAAGATAATGGATGAATGAATAATGAATAATAGATGATGAATGGATGAGCTTAACCTCGTTCATACTGAAGGCATTTAATCGACTGTTTTTGTAGAAATAGAACACAAAGTCGTTCAGAACGCTGCATAATAAAAACATCAGTTTAACTGACGTGCAGTCGGTGTCCCAATTCGTCTGAAGAGTTCTCAGTGCGTTATACATCCTGCAGTGATACGGCTGGAGTAAACAGGGGGATCATGTTGCTGCGATGCTGATGCTCTTTCCTAATTAATGAACATAAATGATTCAGACTCGGGGGGGGGGGGGATATTGACCTCTCACTGTAATACCAGTTTGTTAGTGTGCAGCTCTGCAGTCATGATGACATGAATTAGAACTCAGATTCATAATAAAGATTACATTAGCACCTGAAGAACGACCATTATCACATACGTATGAGGTGTGTGTGTGTGTGTGTGTGTGTGTGTGTGTGTGTGTGTGTGTGTGTGTGTGTGTGTGTGTGTGTGTGTGTGTGTGTGTGTGTGTGTGTGTGTGTGTGTGTGTCAGAAGCAAATGGCATGTTGAACAGTGACAGCAGAGTGAGTGTGAGCTTTCCGTCACTCGAGTGGGAGTTTGTTCAGCAGCTCGGGGCATTTACACTTTCTTTTCCGTCGAGCAGAATTGGTTCTTCTGGATCGGATTCTGGATCAGATTAAAGTGATGGATAGTTGGTTGACGTTGTCAGACATTAAGCGCATCAACATCAGACATTAGATCAGACATTTTAGTACATCAGATCAGATTGATCAGACATCAGACATCAGATCAGACATCAGACATCAGATCAGACATCAGACATCAGATCAGACATCAGACATCAGATCAGACATCAGATCAGACATCAGATCAGACATCAGACATCAGACATCATATCAGACATCATACATCAGATCAGACATCAGATCAGACATCAGATCAGACATCAGATCAGACATCAGATCAGACATCAGATCAGACATCAGACATCAGACATCAGATCAGACATCAGATCAGACATCAGATCAGACATCAGATCAGACATCAGATCAGACATCAGACATCAGACATCATATCAGACATCATATCAGATCAGACATCAGATCAGACATCAGATCAGACATCAGATCAGACATCAGATCAGACATCAGATCAGACATCAGACATCATATCAGACATCATACATCAGATCAGACATCAGATCAGACATCAGATCAGACATCAGATCAGATCAGACATCAGACATCAGATCAGACATCAGACATCAGATCAGACATCAGATCAGACATCATATCAGACATCAGACATCAGATCAGACATCAGATCAGACATCAGACATCAGATCAGACATCAGACATCAGATCAGACATCAGATCAGACATCAGACATCAGATCAGACATCAGACATCAGATCAGACATCAGATCAGACATCAGACATCAGATCAGACATCAGATCAGACATCAGACATCAGATCAGACATCAGACATCATATCAGACATCATACATCAGATCAGACATCAGATCAGACATCAGATCAGACATCAGATCAGACATCAGACATCATATCAGACATCATACATCAGATCAGACATCAGACATCAGACATCAGATCAGACATCAGATCAGACATCATACATCAGATCAGACATCAGACATCAGATCAGACATCAGACATCAGATCAGACATCATACATCATATCAGACATCATACATCAGATCAGACATCAGACATCAGATCAGACATCAGATCAGACATCATACATCAGATCAGACATCAGACATCAGATCAGACATCAGACATCAGGTCAGACATCAGATCAGACAGAGGCCTGAGGGACGTTAAATCCCACTGACATCTCTAAAATGTCTCACGTCTGATCCTGAAGGTCAGACACTGATGTTAGGTCAGAGGTCCTGGCTTCATCCTGAAGGTGTCTGATGTTGTCCTGTGGTTGTCAAAACGTTGTAGATATAATAATGAAATCCTTTTCTAACGTATCATATTGCAGTGGGCGGGGCTTCAGGCTCCCCGGACCTGAAAGGCAGCTTTGCAGCTGGTGTGCTCTGATAGGGGCGTGTCCAGGTCGTTACTGCCTCGTTAACGTTGGTTTCCATGTTTCATGTTCATGACCCCGTCTCAGAGTTCTGCTCAGTCACGACTGATGACATCACAGAAATCTAAAGAAGCTAATCACCATGATGATTAACGAGCCCTGATTGGTTTACACCTCATCCATTTAAATAAATCACCTCCATGATCCACTTCATCAGGTTCACCTGCTGCACCTCCACCCAAAGCTTCTGATATTGTAATGTTACAGTATTATTACTACAGTATTAATGTTACAGTATTATTACTACAGTATTAATGTTACAGTATTATTACTACAGTATTAATGTTACAGTATTATTACTACAGTGTTAATGTTACAGTATTAGTACTACAGTATTAATGTTACAGTATTATTACTACAGTATTAATGGTACAGTATTATTACTACAGTATTGTTACAGTACTAGTGTTGCAGTATTAATTTTAAATTATTAGTGTTACAGAATTAATATTACAGTATTATGTTATTAATATTGCAGTATTAATATTACAGTATTGTTTCAGTGTTAGTGTTACAGTATTAATATTACAGTATACGTGTTACAGTATTGTTGCAGTATTAATATTGCAGTTATTATATTTCAGTATTAATATTCCAGTATTGTAACAGTGTTAGTGTTGCAGTATTAATATTAAATTATTAGTGTTACAGTATTAATATTGCAGTATTGTTACAGTGTTAGTGTTACAGTATTAATATTACAGTATACGTGTTACAGTAGTGTTACATTATTGTTGCAGTATTAATATTGCAGTATTATTATTTCAGTATTAATATTAAATTATTAGTGTTACAGTATTGTTGCAGTATTAGTGTTGCAGTATTAATATTGCAGTATTATTGTTGCAGTATTAATATTAAATTATTAGTGTTACAGTATTGTTGCAGTATTAATATTGCAGTATTAATATTGCAGTATTATTGTTGCAGTATTAATATTAAATTATTAGTGTTACAGTATTGTTGCAGTATTAATATTGCAGTATTATTGTTGCAGTATTATTGTGCATGCTTAAGTGAATGAGTCCTGAAGCTAACAGGCTGGTGCTTGTTGTTATGTAGTCTGCATGTGGAGAAGGGTGGAGAGGCATTCCTACATCCTAATAACTGCTCCAAAAATACCCAGATACCACACCCTGCACCCTGCACCCTGTCCCTGCACCCTGTCCCTGTCCCTGCACCCTGTCCCTGTCCCTGCACCCTGTCCCTGCACCCTGTCCCTGTCCCTGCACCCTGTCCCTGCACCCTGTCCCTGCACCCTGCACCCTGTCCCTGTCCCTGCACCCTGTCCCTGCACCCTGCACCCTGTCCCTGCACCCTGTCCCTGTCCCTGCACCCTGTCCCTGCACCCTGTCCCTGTCCCTGCACCCTGTCCCTGCACCCTGTCCCACTGTCCCTGCACCCTGTCCCTGCACCCTGCACCCTGCACCCTGTCCCTGCACCCTGCACCCTGCACCCTGCACCCTGCACCCTGCACCCTGCACCCTGTCCCTGTCCCTGCACCCTGTCCCTGCACCCTGTCCCTGTCCCTGCACCCTGTCCCTGTCCCTGCACCCTGTCCCTGCACCCTGCACCCTGTCCCTGTCCCTGTCCCTGTCCCTGCACCCTGCACCCTGTCCCCTGTCCCTGCACCCTGTCCCTGTCCCTGCACCCTGCACCCTGCACCCTGTCCCTGTCCCTGTCCCTGCACCCTGTCCCTGCACCCTGTCCCTGTCCCTGTCCCTGCACCCTGTCCCTGTCCCTGCACCCTGTCCCTGCACCCTGTCCCTGTCCCTGCACCCTGTCCCTGTCCCTGCACCCTGTCCCTGTCCCTGTCCCTGCACCCTGTCCCTGTCCCTGCACCCTGCACCCTGCACCCTGCACCCTGTCCCTGTCCCTGTCCCTGCACCCTGCACTCTGTCCCTGTCCCTGCACCCTGTCCCTGTCCCTGTCCCTGCACCCTGTCCCTGTCCCTGCACCCTGGTCCCTGTCCCTGTCCCTGCTCATGCAGGTTAGATTGTGTACTCTTTATAAAGGTCATCACACATAAGCGTGCACAGAGAAAAGCTTTGAGTGGACGCAGCGCGAGGTAAATACCAAACAAAAGGAGCGCTGCGTGGTGGAGCGAGGGTGGAGCGAGGGTGGAGCGAGGGTGGAGCGAGGGTGAGCTCTGTGACAGAAGTTCCTGTCAGTTGCGGTGCGTGCTGGCCGTGCCCTGCATGCTCACACCGTGTCCTTTTTCATTCCCCCTCCCTCTCCCCTTCTCTCTCTCTCTCTCTCTCTCTCTCTCTCTCGCTCTCTCTCTCGCTCCTGGGCCCCTCCCTCGTTCAGCTACTGGGATAAACAAGTGTAGCGGGAGGTCCACAGGGAGGTGTGTGTGTGTGTGTGTGTGTGTGTGTGTGTGTGTGTGTGTGTGTGTGTGGGTGGCTCCAAAAGGCAGCAGTGAGGGTGTTTTTCTGAGTTTGGAGGGTAAGCCCCGCCCCCTCGGCTCACCCTGCCTGAGGGTGGGCAGCGCTCCACCAAACTTAAAGAGCGTGCGACTCGGCCTCGCCTCTATTTCCTCTCGAACCTTCACTCCGTTCTGTTGCAGACCCCCGTCATGAAGATCCAGGAGGCCGTCGGGAGTTCGGACGGCTGCGAGGACGTCCCGCGCCTCGACCTGTCCGCTCTAACGGAGGACAGCAGCTGGGGAGGTCAGTCTCCATGTTTAATCCCTCTTCTCTCAGCACATGGCTGGCAGCTGCGTGCGCTGCTCCCACGCTCCGGCTCGCCTCGGCAGGGTGAGGTTCCGGAGGTTCCTGAGGTTCCTGGAGGGCGCATGTGCAGAACCTCCAGTTTGTTATGGTGGTGGAAACGTGCGCTGCGGGGGTAATTACAGCGGGGAGGAGCTGCTTTAGAGAGACGTGACTCTTTGCTTGTAAGCTTGTCTTTAATCTGCTGGAGCACCAGAGGAACGGAACCCAAACACACCGGAGCTTCAGTTCGGATCTCGGATCTCATTCAGACCAATCACACACTCTCCACATGTTTACATATGCTCTGATCAGAAGTATGTGCCCCCCCCCACGTGTACAGTCATGGTTTATGGATTATTCTATACATTTTAAATTTGATTATTCCTTTATTCATTTCCTAAATTTAACAAACTGAACTAATTAATTTTATTATTATTTATTTTATTTATTTTAATGTTTAAATCTAATTTGCAGATGTCGGAGTAATTTCACAGAGACTCAAGTTATTTTTATGAAAATCTCGTTTAAATATTCAAATTTAATTCTAAACTTTCTAAACAGAAGTATTAGGACACGCCTTTGAATCTCTGAATGTCAGGTCTGATTGTGAAAGCTGTATGATTTGTGTGAACAGTTTGGGGAAGGCCCGTTTCGGAGTGCACAGATTAAGGTCCACGAGGTCATGGTTTGGTGGAAGAACCTTTCTGACCTCACCCTGATCCAAACCAACAGCTGGGGGATGAATTAGAACTGAGATTGTGAGCCAGATCCTCTGGTCTCAGGTCACCCAACATCGGTGTCTGACCTCACCGATGCTCTGCTGGATGATGACACATTACAGACACATTACACCAAGGTGTGGGAGTGGTGGGGGGGGTGTCTCCTGTGGGGGGGGTACTGTACTGTACTTCTGTTAAAACGGCTGTTATAGACATGAAGAACACACACACACACGCACACACACACACACACACACACACACACACACAGACCTTGGCATTGTAATTTTTACCAAAACAGTGTGAATTTTCTGCGTTTTCTCGTCCAGTGTCCTTGCAGAGATTAAATACCCCCCCCCTGCCAAAGCTGACCCCACTGCTTGGGTTGCCAGATCAGGTCTGTTTTCTTCATCTCAACTCACAGCTCCACAGCTCAACTGTAGTAATCGCTCACAGCTCAGTGTAGTAATCAGAGACAGAGAGAGAGAGAGAGAGAGAGAGAGAGAGAGAGAGAGAGAGAGAGAGAGAGAGAGAGAGGAAGACGAGAGAAGAGAGAGAGACAGAGAGAGAGAGAGAGAGAGAGAGAGAGAGAGAGAGAGAGAGAGAGAGAGAGACAGAGAGACAGAGAGAGAGAGAGAGAGAGAGACAGAGAGAGAGACAGGCAGAGAGAGAGAGAGAGAGAGGACAGAGAGAGAGACAGAGAGAGAGAGAGAGACAGGAGAGATAGAGAGACAGAGAGAGAGAGAGAGAGAGAGAGACAGAGAGAGAGAGAGAGAGACAGAGAGGAGAGAGAGAGAGACAGAGAGACAGAGAGAGAGAGAGAGACAGAGAGGAGAGAGAGAGAGAGAGAGAGAGAAGATAGAGCGATAGACAGAGAGAGAGAGGAGACCATATTGAGAGAGAGAGAGAGAGACAGAAAAGAAGACAGAGAGACAGAGAGAGAGAGAGAGAGAGACAGAGAGAGAGAGAGGATCAGAGAGAGACAGAGAGAGAGAGAGACAGAGAGAGAGGAGACAGAGAGAGAGAGAGAGAGATGACAGACAGAGAGAGAGAGAGAGGGAGAGACAGAGAGAACAGAGAGAGAGAGAGACGATAGAGAGAGAGAGAGAGAGAGAGAGACGAGAGAGAGACAGAGAGAGAGAGAAAGATAGAGAGAGAAGAGAGAGAGAGATAGAGAGAGAGAGACAGAGAGAGAGAGAGAGAGACAGAGAGAAGCCAGAGAGGAGAAAGAGAGAG
>JAFMOC010000249.1:170000-222500 GCA_019802505.1 Corydoras sp. C115 | reverse complement strand
GTTCTCCCTCCACCAAGCGGCGAGGCCCTCAGCTGCAGCCCATAATCGAGGGGGTGCCGGCGCTCTTCTTCGACCACGGCAAGGTGAAGCTCAGCGGAACGAGCCGAATCCAATCACTAACCCCGTAGATCGGACGCGTAGCCGCGTGGTGGTGCCGAGTGACCGTGACGTAGCTCGTCTTCTGATTTGTTGATGTTCTTGCATGATGGAGGGACGCGCCGTGACCTCAGAGCGGTAATGATGATGATTAACGGCTGATTAACCACCTGAACCAATCCGGCAACAATCACTGCCATCCATGATGTCATTAAACGGCTTCCCCCGCTAACCAATGACCACACCCCCCTCCACCACCCTGCACGCATGAATGCCACCGCATGGGGTTCTCGTCCGAGTGAGTGCGTTGACGTGCTACCTGATGTTCCGTGCAGGAGGAAGAGGACGGCTCTGATGAAGACGAGGGCCGGGTGGAGTTCTCTCAGCTGATGGTGCGGCCGGAGCTCAACGTTCTGGGCTTCCTCCATCACCTGGATGAAGACGTGGATGGATTCATTTCTCCTGTGGATGAACTGTCACCCACCCATCACACCACGGACATGAGGCTGTCCAACCTGCACGCCGCCACCATGTGAGTGCACCGTCCTGATGGGAGAACCCCTCAGTGAACCCCTCAGAGAACCCCACAGAGAACCCCACAGAGAACCCCGCAGAGAACCCCACAGTAAACCCACAGAGAACCCCGCAGAAAACCCCACAGAGAACTCCGCAGAAAACCCCACAGAGAACCCCACAGTAAACCCACAGAGAACCCAAAAGAACAGATTTCACAAAAACACAAAAAATCAACAATTAAGAAAAAATAATTAATTATTCTCATTAAGATTCCTTAACGTAAGAAATAAAGTCCTGAAACTGATTATTTTATTATTTAATTTAATTATTTAATTATTTAATTATTTAATTATTTAATTTTATTATTTTATTTTATTTTATTATTTTATTTTATTTTATTATTTTATTATTGATCTGATGTAAGAAGCTGCTGATTCATCACTTTAAGGTTCTCTGACTTCAGATCAGATTTTTTTTGTCATTAATAAAAGGAGAACGTTTCAGTTGCCCAGCGATAGATTGCCCCCCTGTCCTGCGTGTATCTGCCCAGCACCCAAAATGTTCTCCCCTGGATGGGCATAGAGAACCTAACCCCCCTGCGACCCTAATAGAGGATAAAGCAGGAGATAATGGATGGATGGAGAACGTTTGCGTTTTTTCTGCCACCATCTTGTACATTTAATTTAGTGACCAATCAGGACGCAGGATTGTAGGTTCTGGATGTGAACCTTTCATTCTTGGTACTTTGAGGATGACCAGCGGCTCGGTCAGTCACCGGCCGTCATTCAGATCGTTTAATGGAACCGTCTTCACTCTCAGACAGGAGCTGGTGGAGCAGCTGCAGGAGGCGCGAGAAGAAAAGAAGCGCATTCGCAAAAACCTGCGAGAGTTCGAGGAGCAGTTCTTCAGGGAGAACGGCAGGTACCGGAGCCGATCAGAACATTGATTACTGATATCAGAACAATGTGGAGAACCACACGGACCACAGAATGGAACCCCCGTCTGTCTGAGAGGGTGGAGATGTGGAGGAGTTTTCATACAGAACTCAGCGTGTGATGTGATGTTCTGTTGCAGGAACGTTCAGAAGGAGGACCGCTGCCCCCTGGCTGTGGAGTACAACGAGTACAAACACGTCAAAGCCAAACTACGGCTGCTGGAGGTTCTGATCAGCAAGAGAGACGCAGCCAAGTTCATCTAGAACAGAGCTCACAGGAGCCAAGAGCCGCCAGCGGGCGGGGCCACCACACGCCGTGTGACCTCACACCTGCGCTCCGTCCGAGGCCGGAGGACGTCCAGAGGTGGCGCCGTCGTCCCGATCGACCGATCGGCTTCTGCTCCATCAGATCGAACGTGGGCGGAGTCGACTCCTGATTTAAAGACCTGCATCCTGTAATCAGAACGGCGCAGAACCTTCTGCACTGGAGCTCCAGAACCAAAACTCCCAGAACCATGGTCCTCCAGCGGCAGCTGACCTCAAGCTTCCAGGTTCTACAGTCCTGGACACTGTTTGAGGACCAGACAGGAACTCGTTTAAACTCCTTCATTATGTAAAGTGGGGGGGGGGGGGTAACATGGACCCCTCCACTGCAGAAGGTGCTTTGATGCTTCAGAGCTTTGAAGCTTCAGTGCAGAACTTTAGGAACCCCCCTGGTTTCCATGGTTACTCTTCGGGGGCGTTTGGTAGTTTGGTAGTGGCTCCTCTCTGTTGTTAGTGATGATGATGATGATGATGATGATGATGATGATGTCAGCGGGTGGAGGTGGAACCTTACACACCCCATCAGCGGCTGAACTTCAGGGGAAGAGGAACCCTTTGATCTTCGTTGTACCCGGTGCCATGTCCTCATCTCTGCAGCACGGCTGCCGTCAGAGCTCTGTGATTGGATGGGTTTGAGTCGTTAAGGCTGCTCTCCTGTAACGAGCCGCTGATTATCTTCAGGTCTTCAGGTGACGTGGTTTGATCCGCCGTTTGATCTGAGCCTTTGATCTTCCTCCGTTCACATGAACTCTTCATTCGTTAAACGCACAGCCAATCGAAACGTGAGCCTGTGGCCACGCCCACCTGTTTAAATACAACATGCTTGCAGTCAGCGCTACTGTGAGGGCTTTCACACCAGGGGAACCTTTCATAGTTCTTAGAACCATTAGATGAACACTGTTTTGTATGTCCTAAGTGCAGGAACTATCCATTTTAAGATGCTATCCTGAGAGAGGTTATTTTAGTTCCTCAGTTCTCAGTTCATCAGGAACCATCAGTCATGTCGATCTGTTGTTGAGAACTTAAAGAACCGACTACGGCAGGACGAGCCGGACACTACACCAGGACTTAAAGAGGCCTACGTCTCTTTGCGTCCACTCTGCGGTCATACTGAAAGTGTAAAAGCAAAATGGAGACACCTTCAGATCAACTGTCCTTTAAGTTCTTAAATGAAGCTCCTCAGTGCCACCTCAGTGGGCAGTGTCTCCTCAGTGGGCAGTGCCTCCTCAGTGGGCAGTGTCTCCTCAGTGGGCAGTGCCTCCTCAGTGGGCAGTGCCTCCTCAGTGGGCAGTGTCTCCTCAGTGGGCAGTGTCTCCTCAGTGGGCAGTGCCTCTAAATGAGTTCCAAGAACTGTTTGTTCTGAAAGAACCTTAATGACACGGGCCAAGCGCGTTCCGCCAACTGGCCGCCATTTCTTATGAGGGAGAGTGAGATTTGGAGTTTGGGAGGTTCAGACGTGTGCTGTGAGGGTCATCTCAGAGCTTTCAGATGACCGCGGCTGTGTACATTTTAGTACATGATTTATTTGTATTTTGTAAATAAGGATTAAAGTTTATTTTTACTGAATCCTGTGTGTCCTGCTTTTTTGTTCCTGATGAATCGACTCGTCAGATTTAAAGAGTCATATAGAAGGTTCTAGAAATCAAACAGATCTCCACGACTGATTCACCTCCATCAGAACGACACCGAATCATTTAACCCTCAGCATGTGAGTATAAAGAATCATCTGCTGAATGATTCAGTCATTGAACTCAGTGAAGATTCGTTTGAATGGAATCATGTGGAGTGGGTGTGGTGGGTGTGGCGGTGAGGTGGAGGTACAGACCCAACGTGCACAGTGTCACTCAGCTGGAATAATACCTTTAATAACTTTAATACCTTTAATAACTAATAACTCTGCAAAGAAAAATAGATAAAACACGGAGTTTAACAGAAGTACAAAAGTAAATAGATCTGATTCAGGTACGGCACCGACAGCCAATCAGAGCCCTTGATTTCTCATGAAGATGGAAACGTCCCGATGTGAAGAACATGAGGATGAAGATCCCCTCAGATCGGCTCCTTAAAACTGACCTCAGACCTGCCTGCGCTCTAGAACCCTCCACACAGTTAAAGAAACGTTCCCCTGAAGGTTTCATCAGATGTTCTGAATGGAACACGGGTCGGACCCGGAACCCGGAACCCTCAGAGTGCAGATCCATCATCATCATCATCATCAAGTTCCAAACCAAAGTGTAAATCCATCACAAACATCTGAACTCTTTAAAGGGGAAGTTTCTGCTGCAGCCGCTGAACCAGAGAGCAGATCATCAAAGATCAAAGGTTCTGAATACAGATATGGGTTCCATATGATTCAGTGAGGTGGGAATCGATTCCATCTGACTCACTAAAGAGTTTTAGAGGGAATGTCGGCTATACTGCCACCTACAGCACGACAGTGCACAGGGAGGACTTACACATGGTCCTGACCTGAGGGGTCACATGGTAACAGATGTTAATGATTTAACTGTAAAGCTGAAGGTAAACTGGCCCCGCCCACATTCAGACCCTTCACCTGGTCTCAGTGGCTGCAGCATCATCATCCCCGGGAGAACCTGCACTCCCGCAGCGGCGTCCTGATCACACACACACACACACACACACACACACACACACACACACACACACACACACACACACACACACACACACACACACACACACACACTCAGCAGATTAAAGTGAACCTCTGACTTATTGCTGGATTCATTTCATTAAAAGTCTGACTGTTATTCAACATCACCTCCAGATCCACGAGCAGGTTCAGCATCAACACACACACACACACACACACACACACACACACACACACACACACACACACACACACACACACACACACACACACGCTCAGAAAGTTTACACATCGCTGCTTTAATCAGCAGTTTGTTTTATTTCTAAGTGTCAATAAATTAATCCATCGTTCTGATGGTACATCATTAAACTTTGATCTTCAGTTCATCTTTATTAATTAATGACTGAATGAGTCTACATTCCGATTCATGCACTCAGCATGCAGCAGCAGATCATCCACCGTCTCCGATTCTCCATCCACAAGGTGGCGCAGTGAGGTGGAGGTGAGAGTGTGCAGTGAGTGGACACAGGGGTTAACCTCCAGCAGCACACACCTGCACCACCACCCTGACCATCAGAGAACATACCAAAGAGCACTGACAGAGTCTGTAGAGGAACAGCTGGACTACAGAATGGAACTGTAGAACTACAAACCCCGTCAGTCTGATCAGAGATCATTAACAGTGAGACTATAATTATAATTATATGATGTTTAATTATTGACACTTTGAAATCTAATAAAGCATGTTGTTTAAGCACGTGTATAAACTCTGGTATTAGTTAATTAAGATTTGTGGCACTAATTAATCATCATCATCATCATCATCATCATCATCAGGCTCCACTCCATCATGCACACTTACCACAGAGAGCTTAAGAGCAGGACTCAGTGTAGTGATGAGCGAGCCCAGGTGGAGGCGCTCCATCAGCGTCCTACTGCATTAAAGGCAAAGTTACAGACGAGCGTCAACAGATCAGAGATCAGTCAGAGATCACGGCTTAATACGGCTTCAGCTGTGCAAAATGGCTTGTTCTCGCGGCTCCATCACCTGTCCTTCACATTAAGTCCAGAGGGCGTCAGTGTGAGGTTCCTCAGCACACCACACTGAAGCTGAGCGCAGAACTTGGAGGAGAACCGAAAGCTAAAAACCTCAACAACGTCAAGAAGAGTCCACTAAACCCAAAGCCAGAGAACTGAACTCACACACCGCTGGAGCGCCGGCCTCCACCCTGATGCTCCACCTGATGTTCCAGCCTGATGTTCCACCCTGATGCTCCACCCTGATGTTCCACCTGATGCTCCAGCCTGATGTTCCACCTGATGCTCCAGCCTGATGCTCCACCTGATGCTCCACCTGATGCTCCACCTGATGCTCCACCTGATGCTCCACCTGATGCTCCACCTGATGTTCCAGCCTGATTTCCACCCTGATGCTCCACCTGATGCTCCACCTGATGCTCCACCTGATGCTCCACCTGATGATGCTCCACCACGCCGTTCCATTTAGAGAGAGAGAGAGTGAGAGGTGAGAATGCGGCGCTCTCTCTCTCAGACCAGGCTGAAGCCCTCGTACTGCTCCACCGCCCGCGTCAGCCTCTGGCGCAGCGTCTCCTTGCGGGTGTAGCACGGCAGGTCCAGCAGGTTGTAGCAGGTATGAGCCACGGGCAGGAAGTGCTGCTCCGCCGACGTGGACTGAAGGACGATGCGCAGGCTGGCCATGCCGTGGATGGGGATGCGGTCACTTCCTGTGAGGAACACTGAGGCACAGAGAGGAAGTGAGGCGGTGAGCGCTCCTGTTCATTAATGAGATCGTACCGCGTGCCGGGATAGGCCTCACCGGTGGTTTACTCGGATCTAAACAGACCTACACCTCTGACGCTGTGGGAACAGTTTGGGGAAGGCCCAAGTTTGGGGAAGGTCATGGTGGGGGTCGGGTGGAGTCCTGACCTCAACACGTTTGAGATGAATTAGAACAGAGACTGTGGAACCAGCTCCTCTACTTCAACTCAACGTCCAAAAACAGAGATGTAATGAGGGTTCTCTGAGCGTTCTCCTGCCTGAGCGTTCCTCTGTACAGCTGGAATGTCGGTCACATGTTACGACACAGCGGGCCATAAAATACTTACATAAGAACTGCTTTTTCTTCTCCAGCGGAAACTCGTGGAACACCTCCCAGAACATCTGCACCGTGGGGTGAGAGGCCGAGAACTCGCCTTTATAGCTGGCATTCTGCACAGAACCACAAACAGCATGAGCTCACGCAGAACCATGTGCAGAACCATGTGAGGAACCCTGTGCAGAACCATGTGAGGAACCATGTGAGGAACCCTGTGCAGAACCATGTGAGGAACCCTGTGCAGAACCATGTGAGGAACCCTGTGCAGAACCATGTGAGGAACCCTATGCAGAACCATGTGAGGAACCCTGTGCAGAACCATGTGAGGAACCCTATGCAGAACCATGTGAGGAACCCTGTGCAGAACCATGTGAGGAACCCTGTGCAGAACCCTGTGTAAGCGTAACAAACACACATCCTGAAGGAAAGCATCTGCGGCTGTTCCACAACACGCCTGCAGAACCTTCATGCAGCTGCACACGGCCTCTGACCACAGCTGCACTGCAGGGATAGGCTCTAACACCTTATGTGGGGGTGTGCGTGTGTGAGGTGGATGTGTGGGGGGTGTGGGGGGTGGGGCTCCCACCTTTTCCAGCTCCTCCCAGTTGTAGCTGTTGTTTCCCACAACCATGGCCATGAGCTCCGAGGGCTGGAACAGGGATAGGATCCGGCCCCCGCAAACCTTCAGGAAACCGCTGGAGAACGCGGAGTACAGCTCACACACCGAGTCTGTGAAGAGGTAACACAGATACGCCTGCACAAACTCCTCTCTGTAACACACACACACACACACACACACACACACACACACACACACACACACACACACACACCTCATTAAAGAAGAACTTTAGACCTGAAACAGAACCGGATCACTGCAACCATAAGAACATGTGACATCACTGAAGAGAAAGATCACAGAGAGAACACATTCTTCATCATCTTCATCATCATCATCATCTTCATCATCATCACTATGTGCTTATGTAATCAGATTACAGAGTCTGATTTAATCTGTGATACAGAGATACAGCTGCTGTAATCTCCACCTCTGACATTCAGAATCATTTCATACATTATTAATATTATGATGATGATGATGGCTGACTTCGTCCTGGGCAGTGTGTCCTCTCCTGCCTCGGTGGTTGTGTGTGTGTGTGTGTGTGTGTGTCTGAATTAGTCTTCAATATAAGTGTGTGTGTGTGTATGTGTGTGTCTGAATTAGTCTTCAATATAAGTGTGTGTGTGTGGGGGGGGGGGGGGGGAGAGTTCCACTCACAGGGGAACCAGACGTGGTGGATTGGATGTAAAGTTTGTTCTCTGGGATTGTGATCTAAAACCTGTGATGAACACGGTGTTCAGGATGACCCGCTGTCAGTCCGTCCGTCCGTCTCAGTTTGAGGATGATAATCCCAAAATGCTGCAGAAGTGAATTAAAAGCCTGTAATCTGATTCTGGCTGCTGGATAATCCCTTTACACACGTCTAATAGCACTATCAGGTCTGCTGGACGGGGCTGTGTGTGTGTGTGTGTGTGTGTGTGTGTGTGATCTCATTCTGCATGTACAGTGTACATGAAGCAGGAAAACAGGAACTGTAATTTAATATAAAACATAAATCAACCGATAAAGTGATTGATTATTTAAATCAAACTGAATGTTATTGATTTCCTGTTTAATTCAGATCTCTGATCAGACTGATGGGGTTTGTAGTTCCAGTTTCATTCTGTAGTCCATCTGCAGACACTGTGTGTGTGTGTGTGTGTGTGTGTGTGTGTGTGTGTGTTTCTCTTATGGATCTGATCTGATCTGACCTGCCCTCTGACCTCTGCACCCCGTGGCAGAACTCCACGTTCATCTGAAATTAAACTAAAGCAGGTCGGTTCTGCTGAGGCTGAGCTCCACCCATGGAACCTGAACATCCATCCGTTCTGAGGCTGAGCTCCACCCATGGAACCTGAACATCCATCCGTTATGAGGCTGAGCTCCACCCATGGAACCTGAACATCCGTACGTTCTGAGGATGAGCTCCACCCATGGAACCTGACTCAGCAAATCAAACGTCAGATTCACACACTCACTGACTGACCTGAACAATGACCCCTCACCTGCAGAACCATCAGAACTTTAAGCTGTATTCATCTCTCTCTCTCACATTAACTCACCATACTGTTCTAAAACACGTGGATTTAAGATGTTCTCACTCCAGAACTCCATCCTGTCTCCAGATCAAAGGAGGGAATTACAGAACCTCATCGGAACCCACCTGTTAGACTTGTCCACTGTGATGTTCTCTCCTCCAGGAACGAGTTCTCGCACCTCGGTCACGCCGTAGTACTCACGGTTAATCTGCAGAGATCAGAGCAGGGTTCAGTAGGACATCGTTTACGTCTGAACGAAGCGCGGTGAGGTCCATCAGAACCTGATTTAGGTTTGAAGAACCCAACGGTACAGAACATGGTGGAGATGAGATGGTGCTGTTGGGTTCAGGTACAGTGTGTAAGCATCTGATGAAGAACTTTAACTTCATTAAATCACCTTCATTTCATTATTATTTGTGAATTTCTTCATCATTAAAACAATAAGGGATTTTCTTAATTATAATAAAAATATGAATTTAATAAATGGCTCAGTGATGGATGGGCGTCCTGTCCTGGGCGTGTCTGCCAGAACCAAAACACTATTCCCTGGATGTGCATAGGGACCCCCCCCCCGCCCCCCACAGCCCCAACAGAGCACTGAGTGTGAGATAATGAATGAATGAATTTAATGAATGTTTTAATGACTCACTGCAAAGTTAAGACAGAACTCATCCTCGATATCGTCCCCCTCGTAATCTAACAGCTGCTGTAGACTCCTGAAACACAGAGCCATGTACAGATGATCATGTGACCCGCATTTAACTAATCAAAACCCTAGAAGTCCATTGAGGACGTCCCGCAGGACCGCCGGTCCAATAGAGATCCAGGTTCCAGGGACATTATTCAGACCTTTAATAAGACTTTAGAATCAGGATTATATAAAACATATTTCAGGCGGTTCTACGCCTCTGACTGTGGGAACAGTTTGGGGAAGGTCCTTTCCTATTCAAACATGTGCCACTGGACATGGACATGACACGTCTCTGAACTCACTAAAGGATGCATCACACTGTGGAACCTTACAGACCCTAGAACATCATACAGAGACGGAACAGCACACGAGACACAGCCATGAATATATAAATAAATCCTCCAGCTGTGATTATAAAGAGAAGCACGCTGGGTTTAGAACATGTGCCCTCACGGTGACCCCTCTCAGTCCGGGGTCAACAGTTAAGCTGATTTCTTCCTGCTATTCGGAAGTAATTAGAGACTAATGACCCCCATGATTCAGCTGGACATCTGCAGGGGGGTTATTACAGCTCCCAGAACAGCACACACACACACACACACACACACACACACACACACACACACACACACACCCAACCTTCATCACAGCTCTGAAGACCTCGGTCACCTTAAATCACCTGTGTAAGCTTTTTAATGAGTCCGGAACCGAGAACAGTTCTAAAGTTTCGGGACACGCCTGTTAAATCATTCTGCTTCATAAAATTCAGACAGAACGGAAATCTTTAAAATGTTCTGCTGTGAGAATGAGCGCGCTCAGCATGAGGTACCAGGGCGCCCCCCTGTGGACAGCCGTGTGAAACGTGTCCTACAGTGAGTTCTATAAACTGATCATCTGCTCCTGTGGAATTATTTTATGTGTATAGAACATGTGAGCTGTTTAAAGTGTAATCATATTAATGTCATGTTCTCCAGCACTAACTCTGAGACTCGTATCTGAGGAGCGTCTGAAGAACGTACCTGCCCTCAGTCGGGGAGAGCTCCTTCAGATCATCCAGACTGGAGGAAACGTCCAGGAGCTTCTTGTAGAGGACAAGAGGAAAGTGCAGGTCCACCACGGTGGAGTTATAGATGGCCAGGCCGCAGAGGATCCCGATCAGGTGGAACCAGTTATGCTCCACGAAACACTGAGACACAAACAGAACGTCCAGCTCAGGATGGATCAGCAGGTTCTGAGTTCTGAACCCAACACAACATCCTCCTGACTTCACTCACAAGAACGACAGCTTCAGACTAAATTAGTGCTTATTAAAATATTATAATTAATCCATCATCTTCCACTTTATCCTATATCAGGGTCGCGGGGTTCCCCATGCCCATCCAGGGGAGAACGTTTCGGGAGCTGGGCAGATACACCCAGGACAGGGCGCCAATCTATCACTGGGCACACACTCACACACACACACACACACTCTATATGGGGCAATTTGGAGAATTCCTTTGACCTTGATCCATGTTTTTGGACTGTGGGAGGAAACCAGAGAACCCGGAGGAAACCCACGTGGACACGGGGAGGACATGCAAACTCCACCCAGATGGGGATTCGAACCGGGAATCCCTAGAGCTGAAAGGAGAACATGCTAAACCACTAAGCCACCGTGCCGCCTAAAATATTATAATGATTATTATGATTATTAAATGTAACGAACTCAGCATCTCGTTAAGAGCACATTGCAGTCAGCCCTCTAATTAAATCCCTGATCAGAGTTCTATTAGAACTCCTAATCCAGCACGCTCATTATGTTCCAGGAAAAACAGCGGGAACTCATGTTCTACCAACAAACCCTCAAAGACATCCACAGAGTCGTTAAGGTCAGATGACCTGTGAACGTGTGCCTGACCTTATCAGAGAACCACAGCAGGTTGGACTCTGGATAATGAGTGAACATCCCATAGACGGGATCCATCAGCTCCTTCAGCAGCAGGAGGAAGAACTCTTTGGTAACCCCTCCAGCATCCACCGCCTCCTCTCCATCAAAGATGACCTGCAGCAGGACCACAAACTGTTTACTGAACATCAGCACAGCTACTCGGGTCAGACGGCACAGGGAGAACATGCAAACTCCACAATATTCAGAACAGAAACTACTCAAACGGTCGGGACGTGAGCTTCACCTTCAGGGGCTTCTTCAGGTCCACATCATTGTAGATGGTGAGCTCCCTCAAAGCGTCGCTGACTAAATGATCTCTACGCACATGGAGAACCAGGAAAGGGTTCTGCGCCAGCAGAGGTTCCAGAGTTAACAGCATGAAGACGTTGTGCAGGTTGGCGCCACTGACTGCCATCTTTAAAAAATAAAGAACAGTCTCATCTCAGACAGGCTGACCGTGGCATGACTGCTGGCACCAGATGAGCTGATGTTAATTAGTAAACGTCTGGCCCTGAAGTTTTCATTTCTAATAAAACCATCGGTTCCGGTTCGGTTCCGGTCCGGTCCGATCCGGTCGGGTTCACCTGCATCTGCAGCTCGGCGTCCGTCTGCAGCATGGTGGTCTTAGCCTGAGCGTTCAGGATGAAGGGATAGGCACACAGCGTGACGGAGCTCTGAAAGGAGGACACACACAGATCAGTCAGTACCTCATCCTCACGACATCCAGAAAATCAAAAGCTTGTACGTGTGAACGGAC
This sequence comes from Corydoras sp. C115, assembly GCA_019802505.1. Classification (NCBI taxonomy): domain Eukaryota; kingdom Metazoa; phylum Chordata; class Actinopteri; order Siluriformes; family Callichthyidae; genus Corydoras; species Corydoras sp. C115. The sequence goes on along the minus strand of JAFMOC010000249.1, from coordinate 210,383 downwards.
CTGTACAGGGGGGGGGCGCATTTTCTGTAAAAATAAGAAGACACACATCACACAGCTGGACATGAATCAACCAGACGGTCAGAGAACACACAGCGGTCAGCGGAACGGGAGCACCGGAATTCATTTAAACCCTGAGATCTGACCTCCACGACTCTAATCTGCTCCTGCGGACCGGGGATCATCTGAATCCTGACTCGTTTAAGCTCAGATTCATTTAGACGTGTTCCACCGGCCAATCAGATAAAGGAGCGGAGGTCAGATTACAGAACGAGGCCGTTTAATTCTGATGGTGTGAACTAGGTCAGTGGGTCAGCCGGTGGTGAGCGCATGATCCGAGAGGTTCAGAACCGTGAACACGACGCAAACGGACTGAACTCACGATCTCAGCTTTACTCAGGAACCATTTGAGGTAGTCCTCCTGGATGTCCACCAGGCTGCTGATGTCAGGGATGTAGAAATGGTGGTAGTCCACATGCTGGGCCTTCTGATTGACCTACAGAAGCACACTGGGTCATAAAGCAGACTTAATGAACCGATTAAAGACGCAGGTCCTGAACTTTACCTTGTGCAGTTTCTCCAGCAGTCCGCAGGGTGGTGCTAATGTAGCTCTCCATGAACACGGGGATGAGCAGAGCCTTGCCTCCCGTCAGCAGGAACACCACTATACTCTTATACATCTCCACAAGTCTGGAGAAGATCTCACAGTCCAGCAGAGACCACCAGTTATCTACAGACCAAGCAACGTGTACCACATCAAACCTGATTTAAACCTCAATCCACACATACAGCACTGACTCAGGGTTCTCTGATTCAATCAGAACAGTTTGCTATTATTATTATTATTATTATTATTATTATTATTATTATTGGTGCAAACAGAAGGGGTGATGGATCATACCAAGCACTTTGCTGGGGTTGGTGTCCAGCCGGAGGATGGCCATGGCGAGTGGAATAGTGAGGGAGATGTAATTCTTGGAGTCGTGTAGAGCTGGACATTCGGAGAGGATCAGGTAGATGCGCATGGCCTCCACGTCCGGAGGAGAGCAGGGCAGCTGAGGGATCAGCAGACTCTCGAAGCTCTTAGTGGTCTACAAACAAATGAGGGAAAACGTAAGTGGAAGCATTGCAGGTAAAACAGCAGAGGTCCTAATACTGGTACCTGCTCCAGCAGCCTCGAGTACGCCGGCTTCATGAGGATTTCAAACAGCAGCCTCACGGAGTTAAAGTCGATTCCAGGGACTCTGGGGTTTGTTTTAAAATGGCGGTCATCACTGCAAAAAAAAAAAAAAAAAGAATGAATAAAACACAAACTCAATTCAAAGCAGACTACATCCAGCGCTCAGCGAGTCAGAGACGCAGAGTTCTTGTCGTCCTCTAAATCAGGCGTGTCCAAAGTCCGGCCCGTGACCCGATTCCATCCAGAGTCCAAACAGCCCGGGCTCATAAAGAATAAACACATTAAAAATGTAATTCCGCTTTATCACCACACGATGGCAGCACCATTCCAATACGATCTGCCTCAGCGTCTCTGGCAGAATTCTGAACAAATAATATATTCAGAGGCCGCTAGAGGGCAGCAGAGGAGCGGCTTTTGATGAGTGCTCATTAACCTGCGATGGGACATAACTGGTGATTTTTAAGAGGTGCTGATGACGTCATGAATGAGACAGAGGAGCTCCACCTTAATTTAAAAACCCTCAGTTTGTTTAATGTCCTCTGACTGACAGATATGAAAGAATCGTGTCTTTAGAGTCGTCCCCGCCCGAGCGGCTTATATTCAATGACATGTTACATTATCATTTAAAAATAGAGGTCATTATGAAAATAGTTTTATAACAGCACGTAACGTTTGAGATGAAAACAAATCAGAAGAACTGTTTGGCCACAACAGGAACACCCCGGTTCTAAAGGAAACCATTTTGTTTTGGAGGAGGAAAGGGACATGTGGGATCGGTTTTAAAGCTGAGAATTAAAAGAATCAACAGGACATTCAAATCACTTGTTACCTCTGATCCAGAAAACTGGCGTTCCAACAAGCAGGTGAGGAGAGCAGCAGAATGAGATCACTGAACACATCAGATTTATAAATCAGTCAAACATAACAACGTGAGACAAACAGATATATAAATAATATGATTTCTAAGCAGCTTGGCTAACTGCACCTACTTTGTGATGCTGGACTCTGAGCCGTCCAGCAGCTTCTGTCTCCAGCTGCTGAGACTCTCTTTATTGATCAGAGAGATGCTCCGGGAGGTGTTGATGATGCGGAAGTCCTCGGGATGGTCCTGGGTTTGAGGACAAAAACACGACAGAGTGATGAGTGGAGCTCCATGAAGCTTCACACTGAGAGACTGACCGTAACGTTTAATCATTAACGCTGGAACAGCTTATTAAAAACTAACGCCCTCGTTAAGATGGACCTGCAGAGATCAGAGGAGCGTCTCATTAATCTGATCTCACAGCAGCAGTCTGATCTGCAGTAGATCTGCTGAATAAACCCACCTGATCATGTGACAGCACCACGAGGGTGTGGTCTCCTCCACAGTGAATCCTGCTGATGCAGCACTCTGCAATAAAAAACTAAATCAAATCATAATAATAATAATAATAAATTTATTCTGTTTAATTGATCAGTATCAGATGAAGATCAGATGATCGATACAGAGAAGCTCGAGCTCTTGCTCTGAGCTGTATGGACGTCAGGACGACGTGCTGCCCACTGACCCGTCTGTCTGTCACTCGGGTGATGAGGTGGGATGGTTCTGATGGGGATGGGGATCCGGGCGTCTCTCCTGGACCCTAACCCCAGCTGACCCTGAGCGTTGCAGCCGAAAGCGTAGATGAGGCCGGTGGAGGGCACGAAGGCCAGCGTGTGGTGTCTGCAACACACACAGAACCTCCATCATGTTCTGATCCCACAAACGGACACGTCGTCCTAACGAAGGCCGAGTGCTGTTACCTCCCACAGGCGATTTGGGACACCTCCGTCCCCATCAGCTCCAGAACTCTGCGGGGCAGAGGCTCGTTATTGATGGAGTCATGACCCAGCTGTCCCCTCAAGCCATTACCAAACGTGAACAAGCCTCCATCCTGCAACAACACCGGGTTAGAGGGTGGTTAACCCAAACGACATGGTTAAAACACACACACACACACACACACACACACACACACACACACACACACACACACACACACACACACACACACACACGGGCGGCGGGGGGGGGGGGGGGGGGTACCTTGGTCAGGGCAGCAGTATGCTCCTCTCCACAGCTGATATGGACGACTTTCTGAGAGCGCAGGAACTTAATGTGGCAGGGAACCGCCCTGTCTTTAGAAATCAGAACACAGACCCGCTTCAGCTCCCGATCAACCAAAAATAATCGACCACCTAAAGCTACCGCACAACACCGGGGGCACAACACCACACCCACTTTAGATAGAGCTCTGACCAGAATAAAGATTTATTCATCCATTATCTTCTGCTTTATCCTCTATTAGGGTGGCGGGGGGGGGGGGGGGGTAATGCCCATACAGGGGAGAATGTCTCGGGCGCTGGGCAGATACACCCAGGACAGGGGGCAATCTATCACTGTACACACACTCACTCAAACATACACACTCTATATGGGGCAATTTGGAGAACTCAATTGACTTGATCCATGTTTTTGGACTGTGGGAGGAAACCGGAGAACCCGGAGGAAACCCATGCGGACACGGGGAGGACATGGAAACTCCACCCAGATGGGGATTCGAACCGGGAATCCCTAGTGCTGAGAGGAGAACGTACTAAAGCACTAAGCCACCGTGCCCTAAAGATTTATTAAACTCACTAAAAGTAAAAGTTCTGAACATGAACAGAAATGAAAACATTATTCCACAAAAAAGAAACTTCAACTTTAAAGAATTTAAAATGCAAAAAACTCTCAGTAAAATGATAAAAGTTACAACTCTGCAAACAATATGAAATAATGAAACGAAAACGATGCATTTCCACTAAAGTTCAAATAAGAAATCAGAACGTTTCCTTTTCTTTGCTTTCGGGTCGTTTTAGAAAAATAAACAGATGGGGATTCGAACCGGGAACCCCTAGCGCTGAGAGGAGAACATGCCAAACCACTAAGCCACCGTGCCGCAAAATACAGTTTAAACATTTGAAATATTTCTGCTCTCCATAAAACCATCAGACAGATTTGGGGTACGAGCTCCACTGAGGGACACCCCGAGCTCACGCGCTCACCTTCCTCGTCGTTCAGACCCAGCTGACCGGCGCCGTTCCTGCCCCACCCGAACACGGCCCCGGACAGGGACAGGGCGAAGCTGTGGTCCCCCCCGGCGCTGATCTGAGCCAGCGGGATCCCACACAGAGACCTGATCGCCTGAGGAGACGCCGAGCTCGGCTCACTTTTCCCCAAACCCAGCTGACCGCTGGAGTTCTGACCCCATGTAAACAACTGACCATCTGACAAATACAACACACACACACACACACACACACTGATCAGTGTGAGTGAGCACACACACACACACACACACACACACACACAGTACGCAGAACGTCTCTGACCTTTAGAAAGTGCTAAGCAGTGATGGTTTCCACACATGACCTGTGAGATCCGATGCTCACAGAGCTTCCTAATTAACCTGCAGGACGGAGAGGAGGGTCAAAGGTCAGCACTACACCAGTCCATGATCTCAGTGGAGAACAATCCACTGAAACAATCTAACATTTATTAAAGGTGAAGTTTTACCTGGGCACTCTGACCCACTCCTCTGCTGTGCCCAGTCCGAGCTGCCCGCAGTCATCTGCCCCCCACGCAAACACCTGACCCTGCTCACTCACTGCTACAGAGTGGGCCTTCCCACAGGCCACTCCGGCAATCTTCTGGGCATCCAGCGCCCCCACCAGTTCTATGAACACACACACACACACACACACACACACACACACAATAAAACGCCCCTCAGGGTTTATATTAGGTAATGATAGAGAAGCTCTGCCATCAGTAAGGAGTGTGGTCATGAACCGATACCTGAGAATATCGTTAATATCGTTAATGAACCGATACCTGAGAATATCGTTAATATCGTTAATGAACCGATACCTGAGAATATCGTTAATATCGTTAATGAACCGATACCTGAGAATATCTGACTGTAATTAATAATTAATTAGCAGTAATGGATTAGGGTCTGACGGCTCGTTAATTCAGAGATGGCTCTCATTTCTTTGTACAGACTGTTTGTAAAAATCCAAAGCAACCTGTAGAGTAATATTCAGGCCTGGTACCAACAACCATGCCACAGTCTAAATCACTGAAACCCGATGTCCACTTCACTGAAGGGCTACAGCGTGGTGTGGTGTGGCGTGGTTGTTGGTACCAGAGGAGTTCCTCAGGTGAGGCATTAAGAAGAACTCCACAGAGCAGACGTTCTGCAGTTCCCTACCTGGTTTAACTCCGGGTCTTTCGTGGCCCAGCTGTCCGTGGCTGTTGGAGCCGCATGTGTACACACTCCCATCATGCATCAGGAAGAGAGAGTGCTGCCCTCCGCAGGCCGCTTCCTTCAGGCCTCTTCCACTGAATACAGGGCAGCTCTGCGGTTCTAATACAGCGGGCGGGGACGAGCTGAGGCCCAGCTGACCCCAGGCGCAACTGCCCCAGCACAACATCTCAGCCACGGATGGATCACAGGGTAATGGAGGAGGGGGGCACGAGGCTAGGTGCCCCAATCTTGCCCCATTAGTATGAGGCTCTAAAAGAAAGCAGAGCCAGAAATACAGCAGCAGCAAAAAGACAGACAGCAGGTTTTAAAAGCATCCTCACTGCATCCCTCTCACACGCCCCCTGCCCCGTACCCCGTACCCCTGCCCAGTACCCCGTACCCCTGCCTCGTACCCCGTACCCCTGCCTAGTACCCCGTACCCCCGCCCCCAGCTGAGGTGTTTAAAGAGATAACAGAGCTGCACTGCCAGGTTAAATAAAACTCCAGCTTTCCTAATCTCACTAATCCCCCTCCAGTACTCAGCACTGCTACCCCCCCCCCCCCCCCGCAGGTCAGAGCAAACCTCAGCACTTCATTACTTCATACATGACTTCCCCCCCCCCCCCCCCCCCCCCCCGTTATTAAACTAACACAGTGTTCAGTGGGCCGTCAGTTTAATTAACAAAATAATGTTTTTATATTTCTTTATATCTCATTAATGAGGGCTGTGTAATTAAAGAACTGATTAAGTTTATAAAGATCAAACACAGACCTGCGTCATCAACAGCACTGTGTTAATGACGGGGGTGCAGGATGAAGAGGAGTACAGGGGCACGATGGTGCATGGGTACAGGGGCATGTGATGATGAGGAGTACAGGGGCATAATGGTGCATGGGTACAGGGGCATGTGATGATGAGGAGTACAGGGGCACGATGGTGCATGGGTACAAGGGCATGTGATGATGAAGAGTACAGGGGTACAATGGTGCATGGGTACAGGGGCATGTGATGATGAGGAGTACAGGGGCACGATGGTGCATGGGTACAGGGGCATGTGATGATGAGGAGTACAGGGGTACAATGGTGCATGGGTACAGGGGCATGTGATGATGAGGAGTACAGGGGCACGATGGTGCATGGGTACAGGGGCATGTGATGATGAGGTGTGCAGGGGTACGAGGGTATGGGGGGGTGGGGGGCTGCACACTGTCACCTAACAACAAAACCCAGGGTTTGATTCTCAGGCAGGTTAAACAAGAACCGTTCTCTGTCTGCATGTCCTCCCCATGTTAGTGTGGGTTTCCTCCTCCCACAATCCAACAGTATGATTGTGTGTGTGTGTGTGTGTGTGTGTGTGTGTCCTTTGATGGACTGGACACCTGCTTTGGTCTCCAGTCCAGGCTTGACAGTTAGCTGGATCAGTTAATCCCGTCTTAATTAAGCCGCATCATCTGATTGAACGTTAGAGGTAATGATGTGATCTGGATCTGTTCTTCTGACAGAGAACCTCACAGATGAGATTCAAAGCAACGTTCTGATGATTTAATGATAATAATCCACAGGATTAACTTTAATCTCACTTTATATTAGATCTCATGGAAAGCGTATTAGCAGAGCTGTATGCTAACTGTCTCGGTGTGCTTTATCGCGTTCTCAGAGCTGATTCTTAATGAGTAATTAATCATAATGAGAGGAATTAATCAGCTTAATGAATTAAAAGCACATACCGTGAGACACACGGAATCTTCACTCACTGAGGCAGCTTCCTCTCTCTCTGTTATTCTAATAACAGGGAAGTTGTCGGCCGGGCTGCGTCTCAAATCGCGCCGTGCTCCCTACACAAGGGCCCTCAGAACGGGACGTCAGGCGCGCACGCTGCGGCCTGCAGAGGGAGGAGCGCCGCCGACGTTTCTGTATTTAAACACAGCCCGCACAAACCGGACGCGTCACGGATCACGTGCTCATGTGAACGCAAGTCATTAAAAATGGCTTTATTAAAGATGATTTAATTAATGAGTGTAATTAATTCAGCTGATCACCTCTGCTGACGTCTTTACACATCGAAATATGTAATATTTAGTAACAAATTAAGTTCATTTCAGACTAAATGTCATGAATATAATAAAAAATTTTTTTATAAAAACCTTTTAAAATGAGCATATTCGTGTTCATTTATCGTTAATAAATTAAGCAATGCATATTTTTGGTTTAGAATGTAGCCATCTGACATTATTTAGTTTATCATCTAAAGAATGAATGTGTCAGTTGGTCTCGGGATCACTGGGTCACCTGAACACAGGTGAACCAGCCCAGAGGTTGAGAATGGAGGCAGGAGGACACCATGATCCGCCCTGGGTGTAGCACACCGACCCCCACCTTCACTAAAACACAGCAGAAATGAAACCTGCTACTGCTTTACAAAGGCTTTTTATTAATTTGCACAAATATTACAAAAACACTAAATTAATGTATTAGTTATTTACAGTTTTATAGTCTGACAAGCAACAAAATAAAAGTCTTAACCAAAACGTGATCAGGAGTTTAAATAAAATAAATAATATATGCTAATGTGAACCTGTGATGAGCTATAAACAGAAGATCGATGTTAAAACAGAGTAAAGCTTTTCAAAGTAAAATATATTGTATAATTAAACATACCAAAGGCAACTACAGCTAAGGAGTTTATTTAATGTTCATACTGCTGCCATTTCAAAGATCATTCTGCCCAGCAGGTGTTTTGCTCCGCCTCATACTTCCTACCATGACTTTTTGACTTTATGATTTTATGATGAAAGCAGAAAAAAGGTTTCTCTGTCACATCATTTGTTTTTCATTATAGTGAGTAGAAAAGGTAAATTAATTTGTGTGGTTAATGTGCGTTAAGGATATTGTCTGTCATGATCATAACCATAAAGTAAATAAATCAAAAGTTTAAGTTATTTAAAAATGTATATATTTGAATATACACCCACTGGCCACTTTATTAGGCACACCGTAGGCATATTGTCTATTATATCAGCTCCACCTCCATACAGATGGTGTTTGTAGTTCTACAGTTCTATTCTGTAGTCCATCTGTTTCTCCACATACTCTGTTAGTCTCCTTTGGCATGTTCTCTGATGATTAGGACCATGGACAGAGCAGGTGTTATTAGAGTGGTGAATGATTCTCAGTACTGCAGTCACACTGACATGATGGTGCGCAACACACTAATACAAACCCTACACCTTAGAATCAAAATATATATATAAACAAATCTTCATGTCTGAGCCAATTACTTTACCTTTTTCCAAAACTTTCACAGTATGTTATGGCATGAACAAGTTTTTTGCGAAGTATTTTCCTTTTATTGTAGTCTGGCAGACATAAAACACCACCGCATGTTTGAGCTTCAGGAAAACGTTCATCTGCATTATCAGGGCAAAATTTCATGACTGTAAGTCGCCTTTTGATAAGTCCTTCCACTGGTAACCGATCCGTCGCAAAGATGAACTCTGAAAACAAAAATTACAAGTGTTTTTTTTCTAATTTCTTTCTTTCCTTTATTGTATATATATGTATATATACCTATACAGTATAAACAGTCTCATCTACACTATAGCAATGTTAGGTCAGTTCATTGTATTGTTGCTGAACATTAAATCATTTATTTACTGCAGGCTGTGAACTTACTCAGAAATTTCTTTTTATGTTGTTCATTCAGATTATAAAAAACTGTCCAGAAATTCCTAATAAGTGGATCTGAGGGTTCACAGTACATATACAGGGCACCCTGTGCAAAATGGAAAAGAAATCAAACAGCTTAAATTTTAAACTAGATAATAGATTTCTGCATCTCTGCAATATGTGCCAAAAAATGGAACTAAACAGTGAAAGTGGTACTTTTTCGAGTTCTTGCCATTCATATGTAGCATTTCCATAAAGTAAGTCCATCAGTTCTTCAGGTTTGTACATCTTCCAGAAATCACAAGGGCATGCATAATAAAATCCTTTTGCAAATTCTCTAAATGAAGCCTCTGTCGATTTGTTGAACACAAAGTCAACATACATGTCCACATATTTCTGCCTGTGAAAATGTGAACAATAGTCATTTACAGTTTAGCAGCTCTCTTTTCTCTTACTGCATCAAATGAGAATCATGCAGGAAGCAGCATGCATATATTTATCCACAAAAACATCCTTTGATTAAACAGTTTGTGCAGCTCTAGATTCTTTAATTAAATGTGTTTTATTGCAGTTCATTGTATGTTCATTATGATTGATTTAAAATTCTACCTGTTGCCTGTTGTGACTGGTACATTCCATCCATTTGAAATGAGCTCTTTGCCTTTTACCTGAATACAATCATTTATATAGACTTATTTAATATTGAGGATTTAATAAAGTATGACTAATATATTGTAAAAGTAAATCTTACTGTAAAATCCACGTCTAGAACTGCTACTTCATCTTCATCCGCCATCAATAAATGTTTCAGACTCCTACATTAATAGAAGACAATTAAAACAATATCCTCCACTTTTAAACAGTTTAGAATTTGAGTTTATTTTTATATCTATTAGAACAAGTGCTGACACATCTAAATTTACCTGGCTTCTATTGGTGAGAGCTCCTCGAGGTCACTCAGATTTGGACTGTGATTGAGGAGCTTTTTGAAAAGAGCCAAAGGGAAGCCAATATTCATGAAGTGGTTGTTATATAGTGCCATCGCACAGATGATGCCAATAAAATACATTTCTTTACTTGAACCCTAAAAGAGGAAAAACACAGTTATAAGCACAGTGGTTTAACAGCATCACAAATACACCACCTAAATGTCAAGTGTAAAATTCATCTGCAAACTCACAGTATCAGAGAACCAGAAGAGTTGAGAGTCCTCGAATGCTTGGACGATATTCCTAGACTTGACTATTTCCTTGCCAATTACAGTGAAAAACTCAGTACTTACACCTCCATCATCAAATCCATCCTCTAGGAAAAACTGTACCTGTAAAATAAGATATTGTTTAAGAGAACAGACTCTAGAAACACATTAAAGAAGGTTCTCCTGAATTTCAACATCATGGAAAACAGGGAAACCTAATACACCCTGTTACCTTAAGAACACAACTTTTACAGAAAAGTATGGTGGTGGCAGCAATGTACTTATGGAATCCTTAATATCAATAAATCCAGATTTTCTGAATCATCCTGCATGTGAGAACAATCAGTCCACAGGGACCAAGTGGAGGTTTCACCACAACATCTGATTACATTGGTTGAATGGAAGCATTTAATTTACTAGATTAAGCCAATAATTTACATCCTGCCAGCTGTCACTACACACACTGATCATTCCAGCTAAAAAATAAATGTGAGGGTTAAATGTTCTGGCTTTTACACCTCTGATTTAATAATGTATCCTGTTTTTTTTAAAAAAAAGACAACATGTTAAGACTTTCTTTTCCTTAAATTAAATATTTGTTGGCAGAAAATGTACAAGTTTGTATATTAAAAATTATTTTAATGTTTTTACCGTTAGACCTTTCTTTACATAAATAAATGAATCAAACAGAACTTTCTTTGTGTGATTTTAAGGTGTAAACAAACCTGTAATAAATGTGTAAACCCATTCTGTCTGTTTGCATTCGGTTCGAGATGTGCAATAGTGTCTTTCAGCGCAGTCAGTCGGTTTACGCACAGTTTGTTTTGAACACGAGGACAATAAAACCTCAGATTTTGCCTCTGTATGAACTTAAAGAAACCCAAGCATTAGTTAAGTGATGGAGGAGTTTTAATTCTGCTGACCTGTCAGGATCCAAGGGACTTACTTTTAACAGTATTTCTTTACATTTGGGTTCCAAGATGAAAGAATAACAGATAATGTTCTGATAACACAAAGAAACAGAATAATGTTCAGAAGAAACAAGAATGAAAACCTTTAAACATTTTAAACCATTTTATATTTTATGATTTCTTATATTTAAACATTTACACTTTATTGTTATAGTTTTTTTGGGTTTGCCTTTATAGTCTGTAAAAATGGGTTCTCATAATCACTTTCTTTCTTCGGACTATAATTATTAATATATTAAATATAATATTGTCTATAGAAACTGATATTCAAAGACATCAAAAAAATAAAAATATAAAGACAGAAAATTGTTTACTATAAATAAGATTTTCAGATTATTTACACAGTTAATTTAATGAAATAATTTTTTTTCAAAGTACCTCTTTCAAAAATCTCAAATCACAGAGCAAAGAACCTTTCTGAAGTGAAGACTCCTGTAAAGAAATAAATAGTGAAATGAGTGACTGAAGACCTTTTTCAGCAGTGCTCATGTTCAGAATAACATGTATTCACATGGCAGAAGTCAAAACCTCTTCAATGAACTTGTCTATCCTCAGCTGAGTGTGTGTGGGTGCCAGGAAAATAAGTATGGGTTTTAATTTATCTACATGCAAAATTGAAACATTAAAAAAAACTTTTCATTCAGTTCTGAAAAGGAAAATGTAAAGCACCAAAATAAATACAACTCACAAATGTTTCCTAATGTGTAAAATATGAAGGTGAAACAGTGATCAGTTGGACTGAACACACTACTTACCATGTTAAAGAATTTAGTGATTTTCCTGATGTGGAATTTATGATCAGTCAGTTGCTCTTTGATTCTCTGACTGTTTAGCTGCAAAACAATATTACAGCAAATCACTGAAGACATCATAATGATGCACTGGTGGAATTGTGTTTGTGTGTATGTGAGAGAGACAGAGAGAGAGAATGCATCATATAAATAATGTGAAAAATATACAATCAAGAACTTACAATATAAAGTTTTTTCAGAACTTTTAGAAAAGGTGTTAGTTCAGATCCATAATTGCGTCCTGATGTAGTCATTAGTGTGATGTAGCGTACACACTCAGAGTGAAAGATCTTCACCTGTGTCTCATAGAAACTATAAGGAAGCTGTTTCCACAGACTCACTGAAGGAACAGTCACACAAAATTACCGCAAATAACACTTGTATTAAGCCTTTTATATTATAGCATGTCACACAGCAGCCTAATTAACTTAATACTTAACTTAATAAATACATGCAAAGATGAAGAGGATCAGAATGAGGTCTAAAACATACATTGCTTTCTATATAACGTTGCATATTGCTCTTGTAATCTGCGTTGTACTTACAAACTGATGGACACTGCCTGTGTTTCTAGGATGAAATTAAATAAAAGCAAACTTTAGAAACTGAGACATACTTAAGACATCAAGTGATTCGTCATCCAGTTTTAAAATCGCAGAAGCCAGATCATGTGTGATTTTCGAGCCTTGCTGCAGCTTCAGCCTCGCTGCAACTTGGAGGAGTTCCGGCAGAATCAGGTAAATTCTCAGAGCCTCCACACCAGAAGCTTTAGAACTCAGAGAGAGAAGCAGTTTGTTTTTCACTGCTTCCACTACCTAAAGAAAATTATAAGATCAGAACCACTGAAATTTTAATAACACAGCAAATGAAGGTGCAGCATCTTACTGATAGACTAACCTCTGAGAGAACGGCCGCATTTTTGGACAACTGCTCAAAAGCAAGCCAAGCTAAAGACAGATCAAGGCCTGAATTTCCTCTTGATGTATTGTAATGCTTATCCTTACTAATAAAGAAATTTATCATTTATTAATATATAAATCATAGAGGAGATATAAATCAGCAATAAAAACTGCAGGTGAAATGTACCTTCTATCGATGAAGCTACAGTTGAGGCAGGATGGTGACGAGAACACTTTTAAAATTTCACTACAAGGTGGAAGACATTTAAATTGACCTGATTATCATGGCTGTGCTGCACAACAACATGCATAAAACATACAGTCTCAGCACAAATATTAACACCCTCACATTTTTAGCAGCACTTTTAGTAGCTTTGTTAGACGTGTGTTAAAATGAGACCCATGAAAATGTTTAAATTCGATTGGATGAGGACATCAATGAGCCAGCACACCACAGGAGAGTAAATATAAATAAACTTTCATTTTTAATTATATTAAACACAGTCTATTAATATCCCAGAACATGTGTCACTGCTTCTACCACCTGAAGCACATGCACCTATATTATGAAGTATGTCAATTTTACCACCGTGCTGTTGCACCACTACACATTCTAAAGCTGGTATAAAAATAAAAAAAGAGAATTAAAGACAACCAACTAGAACTGAAACATGTAATGAGATGCACAACACAAATTAAGGGCCATAATGTTTCAATGGAGTTACTTTTCATCACACTACATGGACAAATGTATTGGGACACACCTCCTCATTACTTAATATAGGTTTTTGATTCAGTCTACTGCCACGGGTTTATAAAATAAAACAGAGTAGAAATATCCTGTTAGTTTAATATCTCAATACTTTTGTTCATATAGTGAATTAATCTCTAATAAGCCTCAAAAACCCAGGGTAATTAAATGTGTAAGATCTGTTAATGTTGATGGGTCAATAATGAATTAATTAAACACCTAAAATATTAATACAAATATAAATAAGCCCTCACCCTTTAATTTTCTCCTTCTCAGTTTCATACTCAGACAACCATCTGTTTATCATGTCATCTTTTAACATCACAATCCCCTTCAGCTGGTGATCCCCCAAATGGGTCTTAGACTCCTGCAAACACAATTAAGCATCATAAATGTGAGATCATTGTTAAATGAGTGTATAAGTGATATCAGTGTGTAGTACCTGTGATGAGCAAAGGACGAGGGACTGATTCCCTCCAGCAGTGATCTGAACTGTACAGTCAGGATTCACCTCTGAATTCAGAGAAAAACAGTTCATTAAGCTACATCATACTGACATGAACATCAAATAGAGAAGTTTAGTAGAAACCTGATGGCAGGTGGACCGGAACTGGAACACACTGATTATTCTTTTGCCCGTTTCCGAGTTGACCATGCTCTCCACGTCCGAATGAGTACAGGGTTCTCGATGGTTCAACCAGTACTAAGGTGTGATGTCTTTATTATTGAAAGAATAAGAAAAGGAAATGGCTTTTTAAAACAAGCTTAAATGTTCTCTTTATTCAAATCAGGATGCATCAGAATGCTTTAATACAAAACATGTTTCAATTTTAGAGTTTTATTTCATCTTAATTGTAAAAGGCTAATGTATTGTTTTGTTCATTTTTGTATAAGTTGTTTACATCATTCATTTGAAAACTAAAAACTTTAGATTTTTTCTTTACAGTTCACAAATATGAGATAAAGTTTAAATGAACTTTAAACCACATTCTGGTGAAGTAAATAAAATGTTTATATTATATGGATTTATTCTTAAGTTGCTCAAAGTCACAGTTGGAATCTAAAACCCTTTAAAATGGAAAATGAAAAAATATAATAGATAATAAATAATAGTACAAAGTTCAAGGTGTAGCACAGATCACGAGCATGACGTTATATGTTAAAAAATAAGATTATAGATAAAAGGTTTCGTATATAAATAAATGAAATGAGGTTTACCTTCCACAACACACTTGGCAAACAGTGGAACCATAAAGTTCAGCAACCAGACGGGGCCATAGTTCATCTCTAATGGAGTTATGTCCCAGCTGCCCGTGAGAACCAGATCCAAATGTGAAAACTGTTCCTCCCTAAAGCAAAATGTTGCAACACACATCACATTAATGGTCATTTTCAGGTTTAACCAGTCAAATGTTGTAGAAATATTATTACTACAACTATTCTCACTATCTTTTAGTTATTTTGCATCTCTGTTGATTTCTGTCTATGTGTATAAGTGATGAACAGATGATACCTTCGACAAAGTGGCAGTGTGTTCATCTCCACAGGAGATATAAAGAGTTTTCTTCTTATTCAGACTGGAGACACAGGTTGGAACATACACATCTTTAAAGTAAAAAAAAATTAGGATCAAACACGGATCAATCTGAACACCACACAGAGCAGGTGCTTCAACATGAGATGTAAAGTATCATGACCTTTTTAAACCTACAGTAATGTGTTCAGTGGGACAGGCTGACAGTCTGGTCCTTCAGTTAACTCATATACAATCTAATGTCAGACTGAATTATTGGTGTGCAGTGAATAATATAGGTTATAAAAATCTCTAAAGGTAAAATCAGCATAATTCTTTGTTCAATGACTAACAGTGCCCTATTAAGTCAAGCTGTGGTAACTAAAGGGTAATACTGAGACAAATTACTTTGGTTTTATGTAGATACGTTGTAAGAGCTTAGAAACAAAAACAAAAACACAAGCTTTAAAATACATATAATACATAGCAACGCAAATGATCATAACAGTGGTTCACCTGTAGGTTATAGACTATAGGCTTTTTTGACAAGTCTTCATTTAATAATAAAAATAACATTAATGAAAATCAGAGCTTTCATCTTACTCGTTCTATGTCCCAGACCCAGTTGCCCCTTGTTGTTCTTGCCCCAACTGAACACAGCTCCAGAGAGAGACAGGGCAAAGCTGTGGTATCCACCAGCGCTGATCTGAGACAGTGGAACTCCACACAATGACCTGAGGAGCTGCGGAGATTTTGACTCGTGCTTCTCCTTACACAATCCCAGCTGACCACTGGAGTTCTGACCCCACGTGAATAACTGACCATCTGAAGGAATAAACGAAAGCATCATCTTAATGTTTTTCAAACAGCTGATATCCAGCTTTATTAGCTGTACATGTTGTGCCATGTATGAATAACTTAAACACTAAATATATCACTGTCACTAAGAATCATTTAAGACTTAAATCCTTTAAGTATTCATTACATTTATTAATGTTTATCATTTGTTTCTTTATATCAGATTATTTGTATGTATTTAATTTGGGTTTTGTGTTCAATCATGGATCATTCAAACATTTTAAACATAAGAAAAATGTGATATGTAATTTTAACATATTTTAAACACTTGGCATGAAAACAGTATTATTTTAAAGCCATGAGGACTGAAACCATGACGGAGTCCTATTGTGTTAGTAAAGTTCTTTTATACTCTGTGACGTAGCATCTACAACATTTGGGCGAGGTAAGTTACACAAGAGCAAAGCCTTCCTGTTGCCCTGTCATAATCACTTTAATAAAACAGAAATATAAATGTAAAGGTAATACCATCAGTCAGAACCATGGAGTGATGATTTCCACATGCAATCTGAAGGACATTTCTGAAGTGGAACTCTTTAGGTCTATGGTAAAGAAATGTTCAATGTTACAAAATGTTATTACAATAATACAATAAAAGATGAATTAAAAAACAGTCAACTTAATAAAAAATAATAAAACCAATCTATGTGTTAAAGGAATATACAGTGGATTGATTTCTAAGAAGTGGTGATTAGCACTCAGTAAAGGAAGATACTATATAATAACAGCTGTAAACAGATGTGTTTGCAGCAGAACCCACCTGTACTGACAGGACTGTTCCATATAATAATAATAATAACAGATGTGTTTGCAGCAGAACCCACCTGTACTGACAGGACTGTTCCATATAATAAACTCTGCCACCATCTGCCAGGAGGAGAGCATGCTGTCCTCCACAGCTGATCTTCAGGAGTTTAATCTTGTCCTTCTTCATGTGGATTCTCTCTGAAATGATCATTAAACTCTAAACGATGTGTTTCATATTCAGTTCCTCTGAGCTTCATCCTTTATTTTAATACGTACTGAATCTCCCCATCTGCACCTCGGCCCCGGGGTTCAGTTTCAGGACTGCTGCCTTTCCTTCCTCATCAATGAAGCCCATCAGACTGTTCCCTGCAGATCCATCTCTGATCCTGGAACCTGGAGAGAAGAACCTGATCCCGCTGGCACTCTGCTTCACATGTTTATCCTCCACCAGGCCCAGACCCTCAGGTTTGACAGGTTCTCCCCAATAACAAAACCACATGATGGAGAGGCTTCCCCGTCCACGGCTCTGTCTCTCGCTCTCTGTGAGCGTGTGTGAGTGTGTGTGAGAGTGTGTGTGAGAGTGTGTGAACAGTGATACTGTGAGTGGGAGTGTCCATGTTTATTCTCACTGAGGGAGAATGAAAAGCGAAAGTGAAAGTTAAGAGTCTGATTCAGATCTGATTCAGAGGAAACCGAAAGCTACGCCCTGTACACAACACACTCAGCATGTTAATCACACACACACACACACACACACACACACACACACACACACACACACACACACACACACACACACACACACTCTAATAAGGCCTCAGGCTGTGTGTGTGAAATGTTTGGGGTAATTCAGGGACTTTCTGAATAATTTGGTGATAATTCCTCTGACTCCTGAGTGAAAGCTGCTGAATCAAATGTCATGACATCAGGGTCTCAGGACTTTAGTTCGTATTGTTTACCTTTTTATCTTTTATTCTTTTTAATATTTAGATTTAGTTTTATTTGTTAAGGATATTAAAGGATATTTTCCCCTAATTCTGCTCTTTATTCTTTATTTCGGAGTGCACTTTGGATTTTTATACCTTTCATCAGAGAATAATGTTTTTCATAATCATCCTGGAGAGCATCAATGTGGCTTAGTGGTTTAGCATGTTCTCCTCTCAGCGCCGGGGATTCCCGGTTCAAATCCCGATCAGGAGTGAAATTTGCATGTTCTCCCCGTGTCCGCATGGGTTTTCCTCCGGGTTCTCCGGTTTCCTCCCACAGTCCAAAAACATGGATTCAAGGTCAATTGCATGCTGCAAATTGCCCCATATAGAGTGTTTGAGAGAGTATGTCCAGTTATAGATTGGCGTCCTGTCCTGGGTGCACAGCATCCAAAACATTCTCCCCTGGATGGGCATGGGGAACCCTCCTGTGACCCTAATAGAGGATTGAGTGGAAGATAATGGATGAATGGGTGGATGATCCTCCTGTGGAATATAAATTAAATATAAATATAAATACCAAAGATTTTGAAAGCAAATCAGGAGTGACAAAGGTTTATTAAGAGATTCATCAGATAAAACAGTGTCATCTGTTTTAATTACAGTGATTAAGTAACGACCTGAAACTCTAATAGAGACGATATGTTTACTGATTAATTAAACATTAAACATGAGTAAATAAGTGAAAGTGACACACACACACACACACACACACACACACACAGAAATAGAGAGAGAGAGACAGATTGCTGTGTAAATATTATATTATTTATATATTATTGTTTAGTGTGTGTTCAGAGGGTGTTCAGTGTGTGTTTGGGGGTGTTCGGGGGGTGTTTAGTGTGTGTTCAGGGGGTGTTTAGTGTGTTTTTGGGGGTGTTCGGGGGGTGTTTAGTGTGTGTTCAGGGGGTGTTTAGTGTGTGTTTGGGGGTGTTCGGCGGGTGTTTTAGTGTTCAGGGGGTGTTTAGTGTGTGTTCAGGGGGTGTTTAGTGTGTGTTTGGGGGTGTTCGGGGGGTGTTTAGTGTGTGTTCAGGGGGTGTTTAGTGTGTGTTTGGGGGTGTTCGGCGGGTGTTTAGTGTTCAGGGGGTGTTTAGTGTGTGTTCAGGGGGTGTTTAGTGTGTGTTTGGGGGTGTTCGGGGGGTGTTCACTGTGTGTTCAGGGCGTGTTTAGTGTGTGTTTGGGGGTTGTTTAGTGTGTGTTTGGGGGGTGTTCAGTGTGTGTTTGGGGGGTGTTCAGTGTGTGTTTGGGGGTTGTTTAGTGTGTGTTTGGGGGGTGTTCAGTGTGTGTTTGGGGGTGTTCAGTGTGTGTTTGGGGGTTGTTTAGTGTGTGTTTGGGGGGTGTTCAGTGTGTGTTTAGTGTGTGTTTGGGGGTTGTTTAGTGTGTGTTTGGGGGGTGTTCAGTGTGTGTTTGGGGGGTGTTTAGTGTGTGTTTGGGGGTTGTTTAGTGTGTTTGGGGGTGTTTAGTGTGTGTTTGGGGGTGTTTAGTGTGTTTGGGGGTGTTTAGTGTGTGTTTGGGGGTGTTTAGTGTGTGTTTGGGGGTGTTTAGTGTGTGTTTGGGGGTGTTCAGTGTGTGTTTGGGGGGTGTTTAGTGTGTGTTTGGGGGTTGTTTAGTGTGTTTGGGGGTGTTTAGTGTGTGTTTGGGGGTGTTTAGTGTGTGTTTGGGGGTGTTTAGTGTGTGTTTGGGGGTTGTTTAGTGTGTTTGGGGGTTGTTTAGTGTGTTTGGGGGTGTTTAGTGTGTGTTTGGGGGTGTTTAGTGTGTGTTTGGGGGTGTTTAGTGTGTGTTTGGGGGTGTTCGGCGGGTGTTCAGGGGGTGTTTAGTGTGTGTTTGGGGGGGGGGGTGCTTATTGTGTATTTGGGGGTGTTCAGGGGGTCATATGGTAACAGAACAGATTTATCTTCATGCAGTTTTTTATTCTTTCCAGAATCCTCTGTTGTGGTTCAGAGCCTCAGTCAGTTTTTCCCGCAGCCTATCCCGGCTCTCGTATGGAGGGAGCAGTAGATTGGAGTAACAGGTCTGAGACTCTGGCAGGTGGTCCTGGGTGAAATTGGGTCGGTCCAACACCATCATCTTCACCTGCCCCATCCCAAGAATGGGAACCCGATCACAGCCCGTCAGAAACACTGAAACCAGAGCGGACCAATCAGAAAGAGGACTGAGCAGGACATGACATCAGCTGTCCAATCAGCTGTCATCAATACACTCATCAATAATCACTTACATCACAGGTCTTCAGACTTCTGCACAAAACTACCCTTTAATGATCCCTACAGATCTTATTTTATTTTAATGATGTAGGTTTTGTGTTGGGCGACGCAGTGGTGTAGTAATTAGCATGTTCTCCTCTCAGCGCTTGGAATCCGGATCTTGCATGTTCTCCCCATGTCTGTGTGGGTGTCCTCTGGGTTCTCAGGTTTCCTCCCACAGTCCAAAAACATGGATTCAAAGTAAATTGAATGCAATAAATTGCCCCATATAAAGTGTGAGTGAGTGTGTGCCCAGCGATAGATTGCCCCCCTGTCCTCCCCCACGTTCTCCCGTAGACGTAGAGGATAAAGAGGAAGATAGTGGATGATGGATGGAGTTATTAAGTCTTTGATCTAAATTCTTTATTGTAATTATTCCCAGTTCTCACAGATCTGAATATATTTCAGATGATGTTTAAAGTGAGTCGGGGGTAAAAGTCAGGTTCTGATTGGTCACTGATTGGTCACTGATTGGTCACTGATTGGTCACTGATTGGTCACTGATTGGTCACTGGTGACTGATTTAATCCTCACACATACAGATTTATAAAACACTGAACTCACACAGAAATGCTCTCTTCTGTTCCTCTGTTAGTTCCTCAAACACGTCCCAGAACACCAGGATGGTGGGGTGAGTGGCGCGGTACTGTCCATCGTACTCCGTGTTCTTCATTAAAACAGTAATGAGGAGTTAATTAAACCTGAGTAAACGAAGCTGAATGAAGACACGTCTGTGTCTCAGTGTCAGACCTGTCTGAACAGGTCCCAGTCGTACTGCTCCGTCCCCACCATCACCCCTCTGAGCTCCTCAGGCTGGAAGACGTCCACTGCGTCTCGATCACACACTTTGTAGAACCCCCTCTGGAACTCCTGGAACACCCGCTCCACCGATCCGTTCAGGACGTAGTCCACATATGCGTCCACGTACCTCGTTCTGCACGACACAATACACACTGATTATCACCCCCCCCCCATTCTGAGATAATGAGATAATGAATGTCTGATGTTCAGCAGAGCAGAATCACATTCATTATGTATTTAAAATGCTTTTAGAACATACAGTTCTAAAGACTCATGGACTAAGGAGGTTCTAAAGGTCCTGACGGTAACTGCTGCACTCTTTACTGCTGAGTTTACAGCTAATTAAGGAGAACAGTTCTAGTTCTGGTTCTAGTTCTGGAGCCTCTGTGTTTACTTGTTCTCTCTCGTCACCGCTCTCCCTCTCATCTGAGGATCGAGTTCCACATCAGCTCCGTCCCAGTTCACCTGAACAAAGAAAAAGACATCACTGGATGGAAGTGAAGGACGTTCCGCTTCATCCTCATTTCAACAGAACTTACACAGAAGTTGATGTTCAGATCATCCACCACGTCATCGGGGTACCCGCTCCGAATCAGCTGCAAACCCCTGAGGAACCACCAGAGGTGAGAACAACCTCACACTTCATCTCCGAGCTCTTTATCAGAAACCCATTTGAATTTCTCTGACCTTGCGAGGACAGGGCTGAACTCCTCCAGGTCGTCCAGGGTGGGCTTCACGTTAAGCAGTTTCTTAAACATGGCCAGAGGAAAGGGCATGTGTACCACGTTGTTATTGTGCAGAGCCAATCCACAGAGGATCCCAAAGAGGAAGTACCGCCTTAATTCACGAGTCGGCTGCAATAGAAAATCACTGATTTACTGATCATCTAGGGGGTGGGGGGGGATAGAATTTAGAACACAGAACAGTGAACTGTGGATGTCGTTAAAGTTCTCGTGGATCTACAGTGACGAACCTGAGCAGGAAACCAGACCAGTGTTTGGTTCTCATTGTAGATGAACATCTGCGACTCTGGAGCCACCAGCTCACTAAAGGCATGAAGGAAGAAGTCCCTTTTGTTGACATGGGTCAGTCTCGAATCCTCCACAAACTGAACCTGCAGGAAACACAACAGTGGAACCTCAGCCCTCATTACACCCTGCACAACAATTCCACCTCTTTTGGGATAATATGTGATATAATTCATCAGGTCCTCTGACTGGACATCACTGTCTGATCTTACAAAATAAATATTAATGAGCCAGCCATTATCATAATCAATGTACTGCAGTTCCATTTCCTACCACTAGATCCTTTTGAAATTTCCCCTGATCTGCATGCTGGAGGTGTCGGAACGTGTCCTCCAGCAGAGCGGTGCGTCTCAGTTTCAGCATCAGGATGGGTGCAGGAGCCTCCTGAGTGAAATCTCCTTTCATGAAGTTCCCAAAATTCACAGCGCTATGAATAATCTTGTGAGCATTCTGGAAACAGGTTAAAGTTTGGTCTAAACTTTAGGATGAAGGTTCACTGTGTGATTAATCTAATCATGATGTCATCACGATCACCCCCCCCCCCCCCCCCCCCCCGGCAAACAGACGGTGGATGAACCATACGTCCCTCACAGCAGATATTCTACTGATGTTTACTCTAAATGTAATGAACAGAGAATCAGAGAACCTGAAGGCAACAGAATAAATATTGAAAAAGCTGATCTTGGTCTTGAGGTCCAGGAGAAATGGATAACGACAGAAGACCACCGGGGCGTGTTCATCATCCTGTCAATCACAGAGAGGACAGGACCCATGAGGGTGGAGTTACACAACACAACCCTGCGTCACCCTCCAGCTGCCCCTCTGTCCCACCGGAATAATCCGTTCTCTGATGTAACACCAGGCCTCAATGTCCCGATGGAGTAAACCAGGTGTGGTTCCCAGTTCCTCAATGTAGAACTCACAGAATGGAACCTTCCTCGATGTCTCAGCCTTTTTGTTAGCCTTTAAAAAAATAAAGAAATGTCTGATATTAAAGGTGATGTTTGAATCAAAGTGAACGGTGAAACGTGACTGACGGTCTCTAAAGCAGATGACTGACGGTCTCTAACAGATGATCCTCCAACGCTGCACACTGACCTTATACAGTTCCTTCAGAACATCTAGAGAAGCTTTCACACCAGGACTGAAGTTCAAATATAAGTTGGTCTTCAGGAGGAAGATGAGTGTGTTTTTCCACATCCTGACGTGCTTCAGCATTAAAGCAGCTTCCAGTGAGGACCAGTGACCCCCTACAGGACACATTACACATCACACCATTTACAGAAACAGTCCACAAACATCTACATCACCTTCATTCTTCATTTCCCAAAATCCAATCCCAAGCCCAAAATCCAAATCCACAAAAGTCCAGGTTTCATTTTACACATTAAAAAAACTTCTGAAAAATAATGAACTAAAGCTGATGATGATGATGCTGATGATGATGATGCTGATGATGATGATGATGATGATATACAGATCGCTGTGTGATGTTTTGAGCGTGTGATGGATGACATTGTTCTGATCTTACTTAAGCTTTTCAGGACAGTCTCATTCAGACTCTTGATGGTTGCTGCCAGATGCAGAACATCCTTAAAGTTCTGATCTTCATGCAGAATGGAGCAGGTCGGCAGGAGCAGGAAGATCTCAGGACTCCTCAGAACTGGTGCAGCAATCCACAGAATCTCCACCAACGTGTTGAGGTTGATCTACAATTCCAAAAACTAACCTTAAATCTAGTTTTACCAACAATAAAGATCTGAAGGTGAATGAAGCTTTAACACGTTCACAATCTGATCTTTAATTTAAATAAAACTCAACTGAATTCTTGATCCAATCAACTCTGATTAATCGATCAAAGGTCCTGCAAGCGGCATTCAGATCAACCTCCACGGATCTGTTTAAACCAATATCACACACACACACACACACACACACACACACACACACACACACACTGATCCACCACCTAAGCAATGATCAACATTAAAGGAACATCTGTCTAAAGGTTCAGATTTTCGTAACTTTGTCTCAAACTGATATTATTGATTCAATATTGAAATGTTCAACAGAAAGGTTCATTAATAAAGTTCTGTTAATTACATGAATTCTGTTTATAATGAGTATATAAAGTGAACGTACCCCTCCTTCGAGAAGCAGGAAACCAAATTTGAACTTGTTGAAAAGGTCTGCCTGACCTCCCTGCAAACCAAACCAAACATGAGACAGACATGAGACGGACGGGTGGAGGACGAGTGAATCAGAACCCCATCACTGAGCCGAAATCCAGAACTCTGGTCTTACATTTTAACGTCCTCGCTGATTCTGTCTCTGTCCATGGAGAGCCATCTGAGAACCTGGGCCTCACTGAGTTCTCCTGTCGGAGCTCCAACTGCCGGCGGCTTCATTAAATACAGAAACATCTGATTATCATTAAATGAACACCTCCACCCCGGTCCTGCTGCTTTCACCCACTCACTCATTAAACTCATTTATTTACTGGAAGGAAACCCACACTGACACGGGGAGAACATGCAAACTACAAAAATCTATTTCAAAAGTGTTGGGATTTTTTTTTTGGTTCTTTTTTTAGTTTGTAACTTTTTGCAAAACATTGATTCAAGCTTGTGATTAAAAAAATCAAGCCTCTGAAATGTTCTCGCAGGAATCCAAACCCCACGGAGAACCTGTGGGTGGAGCTAAAGGTGAGCTCCACTCACAGCAGAGGACCGAGAACCCTGGACCATCTAAAGTGGTTCTGTAAACATGACTGATCTGAAGTTCCTGCTCCGTATGTTCTAGGAGATGAATTGCTGATGGACTGAGAAGCTTACTGGATGTTCCAGCTGATGGTGAGGTGTAATGTAGAACCAAACATAGAACCCAAACTCACCCTGAAACCTGGAACAAACAGGAAGTTGGAATTCCAACCAGAGGAGATTTTCATTTCTAGAGAAAACATTTAGTTCAGATAAAGTTCCAGGTTCTGGATGTCTGGTCTCAGTTCATCGTGTTCTCAGTGTGAGAGTCTTATAATAAACTTCTGTACCTGTGGGTTCTCCAGCTCCTGAACGGTTCCACTCCACATCCACTCTCAGAGGACGTAGAACTTTTTCGGTTCCGTTCCCCTGACCGATCGATCCACGTCCAAATGCAAAGACGAGGCCGGACTCCGTCAGAAGCAGAGTGTGGTGACTGAGGAGAACACATTCAAACAGAGATCAGATCATTATTGATCTTCTGATCGATCGGTTTACACATTCTATTTACATTCAGTCATTTAGCAAACGCTTTTATCCAAAGCAACTTACGAGCGACATATGTAAACAACGCAGGTCAGTAGTTACGTAAAAAACAGCTACACAGTAGAATGACCAAACCTGATCATGATCAGATTTCTTTACAGATGTATGAGCCTCACCTGCCACACGTCACTTGTTTGGCCGGTTCCTCCATGCCCTCTACTCTTCTGGGCAGAAGCTCGTTGTCTGTGGTGTTGTGTCCTAACTGACCATGTGCTCCTTGTCCGAAAGTGTAAACGTCTCCATCCTAAAAAAAAAGGACAACATGAGGTCATCCTGCAGAACGAAGATGTAGAACATGGAACCTGCTGTAAACCAAATCTTACAGAACACAGAGGAATAGAATCATCGGATCCATCATTCATATCATTCATATCATTCATATCATTCATTCATATCATTCATATCATTCATTCATATCATTCATTCATATCATTCATATCATTCATTCATATCATTCATATCATTCATTCATATCATTCATTCATATCATTCATTCATATCATTCATATCATTCATTCATATCATTCATATCATTCATTCATATCATTCATTCATATCATTCATTCATATCATTCATATCATTCATATCATTCATCATTCATATCATTCATTCATATCATTCATTCATATCATTCATATCATTCATATGGTCATGAAAAAGCAAAAGGCTTTTTACAAATAAATTAATTAATTATTTAAATAACAAATTCATATACAAATATTTAACACTAAATTACAGCTGATACAATTAAAATAAACTTTAACTTAAATAAGTATCATCTTATCATCTTTACTGATCAGGCTACCATAAATATTAATAACAATCTTTATTTGAATTTTTTATTTTGAAATTCTAATATAAAGTGTTTTTTTACATAAAAATTTACTGGAACAAAAAACAATACTATAACAATTCTATACATTACTGTAACTGTGAGTTATAGTGTCTTATAAATAATAAATATATTATAATAAGGGCACGGTGGCTAAGTGGTTTAGCATGTTCTCCTCTCAGCACTAGGGATTCCCGGTTCGATGTCTGCATGGGTTTCCTCCGGGTTCTCCGCTTTCCTCCCACAGTCAAAAAACATGGATCAAGTCAATTGAATTCTCAAAATTGCCCCATATAGAGTGTGTCTGTGTGAGTGAGTGTGTGCCCAGCGATGGATTGGCGTCCTGTCCTGGGTGTATCTGCCCAGCGCCTGAAACCTTCTCCTCTGGATGGGCATGGGGAACCCCCCCCGACCCTAATAGAGGATAAAGCGGAAGATAATGAATGAATGAAATTATAATAATTAAAATTTTAAGAATTAATTTATCAAGTCAAAGTATAAATTGGCACAAAAAAGTAAAGCAGGAAAATCCTGTATGCCTCCCTCTGGTGGAACAACTGTGGAATTACACTTTTTTAGATTGCACTAGATTTAAAGATTTATTGAAAATCAAAACACGATTAAATAATTATGGTTAGTTAATGTGTTATTAATAGATTATTATTTATTTGTAGGAATAATACAAAGCATTACAGAGTAATGAAGCAGTTTAGATGTTCATGACCAGTCTGTGAGCTCACCTTGGTGAGGACTGCAGTGTGTGCAGCTCCACAGCTGATGGAGGAGATGTTTATGTTCAGACTCTTAAAAGCTGGAACAGCTACTACAGAAAACCGACCTGCACCGCGAGATATGTTTAGAGTCTTTATTAAATCAAATTCATTTATTCATTTCTGTTTTTCAATTTAATTAATGATTAAGAGCTAAACATTTACATTGTTAAATGATTAATAAAAATCTTACCTTTCTTATCAGTTCGGTTAAGACCCAGCTGTCCAACATCGTTAGCTCCACAGCAGAACACTTGTGATCGAAGAGCCAGAGCCAGGGTATGTTCTCCACCTGCAGCGATCTGAATAACTGGCACCCCAATCAGAGCCAGCACCACTGCAGGGGTAGGCTGCAGGGGCACCGACTTCCCGAGTCCCAGTTGACCGTAGTTATTCTGACCCCATGAAAAAACTTCTCCTCCTTTAAATAAATTCAGGACTTCAGTGAAATCAGATTTAACTCTGATTTAATTAATGATTTATAATAATTTATAATAAATCATTAATAACCCTGCCATGTGCATTAACATCAGTTCACATCCACAATTTTATTTTATAAATCTAAAGTCCAGAGTTTTTAAAACATGTTTCCTAAAACATAAAAACTGAACTGAACAGAGTTGCCAGGTCTGTGGTTATTCCCTCCAGACTGGTACAGTACTGAGGTGATAAACCCACCTTTTGTTAGAGCCAAAGAGTGTGAATTTCCACAAGCGACCTGAACCACCGGGATTGAGAAAGGTGACGGGACTGAAACGAGTCTGATGAAAAAGAGAAAGCTTTCAAACAGAGTTTCCATTTAAATTATAATAAAATAATCATTCAGTCGTTCTCCAAAATCAGAAACATCACAGCTGCGCCGCTTACGTTGGTTTGGTGCATTTAGCCACAGGACTGCTGAGACCCAGCTGACCTTCACCATTTGAACCCCAGGAGAACAGGCGCCCAGAACCACACAGAGCCAAACTGTGGTCCCTCCCACAGGCTACTGCTGCTACACCTCCCAACCCATCCACCCTCACTGCACAGAGAGAGAGAGAGAGAGAGAGAGAGAGAGAGAGAGAGAGAGAGAGAGAGAGAGAGAGAGAGAGAGAGAGAGAGAGAGATGTTTATGTAAATAAGTATGTAAAACTTCATCTCATCTTCTAACTTTCCTGAATTCTACTGAAAGTAAAACCAGATTAAATATCAAAATACACAATAAATAAATAAAGTATTGGGACTCAGATCTTAGTGAAGAAATCATGTGTTTAATTCACTTTCATTACTGCAGATGTAGAAATTAAACACCTGGCTATGGATATCTTACTTGGTGGAAACAGTTTGGGGAAGGCCCATTCTGTTCTCATAGTGTGAATATGATGTCATAACAGATCCTGAAGGTGTTTGAATACTTTAGTGAACAGTCTTTAACTCGGTTATATCACAGTACAGTTTGTACACAGCGTGTGTGTTTCTGTTCTTTATTAATCAGTCCTTTAGTTTTAATGACTCATTATGGACTTCAGTTTGATTTTTTAGATGAATTATAGATGGTTTGGTGAAGGACTCACAGGATGAAGCTGAGTCAGTACAGCAGAAACGAAACAGAAAGTTAAACACACACCTGCTGCATTAAAGACCAGAGTTTAAACTGAAAACCTAAAAGCACATCACATCACATCACATCACATCAGATCACATCAGATCACATCAGATCACATCACATCACATCACATCAGATCACATCAGATCACATCACATCAGATCACATCAGATCACATCACATCACATCAGATCACATCACATCACATCACATCACATCAGATCACATCAGATCACATCACATCACATCACATCAGATCACATCACATCACATCACATCAGATCACATCACATCAGATCACATCAGATCACATCACATCACATCACATCAGATCACATCACATCACATCACATCAGATCACATCACATCAGATCACATCACATCACATCAGATCACATCACATCACATCACATCACATCAGATCACATCAGATCACATCAGATCAGATCACATCAGATCACATCAGATCATCAGATCACATCACATCAGATCACATCACATCACATCACATCAGATCACATCAGATCAGATCACATCACATCACATCAGATCAGGTTCGTTTCTGAGATTATCAAACTGAAAGTGATCTATAAACACCTGGATTTTCGTCTCTTCTGGTTCTCAGCTGTGGTACAGAGAACATACCTGATACTTTACTGCTTTTCTCCTTTGATCTTCCCAGCTGTCCTTTAGAGTTGCGACCACAGGACAGAACGTGTCCCGTTACAGTCAGAAACAAGGTGTGCTGCTCCCCGCAGGAGACCTGCACCAGCTCCTCCTCATGATCAAGCACAGCAGGGGAGCTCAGCCACCTGTCATCAGCCCCGGGGACACCGAGCTGGCCTTTAGAACCATCCCCCCAGCAGAACATCCTCATGCTGAAGAACCAGAGGAGAGCGACTGGAGCGCGTCCTGAGCGACCAGGTCCTTTAGTATGGTCTCCTGCAGGGGGCGCACTGTGATACACATCACTGTGTTAGAATAGTACGTCAACTTCCAAACTCCTCCTCCTGCTATTAATAATAATAATAATAATAATAATAATAATAATAATAATAATAATAATAATAATAATAATAATAATAACACTTTATTACATAATATAGAAGAAACTGATTCATAGAATTTAATTATAAATCATTAAATGTTCAATGAACAACGAACCCCTTCACACTTTTTACAGAATGTTGTGGAATTACATTTTGAATAACGACATGACTGTAAAAAAGCAGAAAACAACTTTAATGCTCGTTTTATTATTTTTTTATTTTTGTGTTAGTGATTGTTGTGTCCACAAACCGGGTGCGCCATCTGCCGGCGAGAACGCGGAACAGCCTCCATTCGTTTAAGAAGGAAACTTTAAACCCGTGTAAAATCCCCGTTCATGACGCAGGGCTTT
Organism: Corydoras sp. C115; assembly: GCA_019802505.1. Classification (NCBI taxonomy): domain Eukaryota; kingdom Metazoa; phylum Chordata; class Actinopteri; order Siluriformes; family Callichthyidae; genus Corydoras; species Corydoras sp. C115. The sequence goes on along the minus strand of JAFMOC010000249.1, from coordinate 180,551 downwards.
TAATATTTACATCATAATTTCACACTGTGTTTTTTTAATTAGTAAATGTCTCGGGTTCGAACATGTGATTTATTACAGCGCCGCTATGACTTTATATGACTTTCATAACCGGAGTTCATGTCGCAACGCTGATTGGATAGAATCCGTGTCATTCAACAGATATGTTTCCTGTTTTCTGATTGGCTAATGGTAGTTTCTCCCGCCTTGTGTCTTGTATACAGTGACATTAAAGGCTGTCATGATGACTTCTTTTTAAAGGTTATTTTATTAAAACGCTGCAGCTGTATGGAGGGTTGTGCCTGAGCTTTTACTTTTGCAGGTAATTAAATGTTCACACCGCGGGTTTAAATGAATGTCGGTCTGTTTGAGTCTGAAGCGCTAGCCGCGCCGCTAACCTTCAGCGAACTGAATCTAAACGTTCTGTAATGTTCTTTATTTAAACGAACACGCTTTGATCTGCCCGCCTCTGACGTAATAATGAGGATAATGAATGAAAGCTGAGTGTTTAAAGACGGCTGCGCCTGCCTCAGAGATTCGGGTGATGTTGCGTCATTCACCTGAACAACAATTATTCTGAAGATTCTGTCGTGTGTGTGTGTGTGTGTGTGTGTGAGTGTGTGTGTGTGTGTGTTCACTGATGAAGGAGATTATGCTCTGTATTAAAGATCAGAGTGTATAATCAGTCTTTGTTTTGTTAGAATGGAGGGTTTGATGTCAGGAGGCGGGGTGCAGTAGCGCTTCACCTCCACAGGGGGGAGCAGGAGGAGGTGTTGATCGTTACGTCACAGCCACAGTTCTGTTTTTAACCCCTGACTGAGCTCAGAACAGTGGAACAGAACAGAACTTTAATTCTAACGTTCTGGATTTGGTCTCAGAGCTGAAAACGAGGAAACATTAAATAATAAAGATTACTTATCATATACCCTCACTCTCTCAATTTAGAACTTTCATTTTGGGTGTGGGTGGCACTGAGGATCCAGTTTTGAATCCTGATCTGGGTGGATTTTGCATGTTCTCCTCCTCTCACATGGTGGTGCAGGTGTGTAGGTGTTTGTTGTGGATCAGCAGTGCTGCAGCATCCTCTAAACACAGATGATTAATGATTTCCGAGCATTATCGTTTTAAACAGTGTGTTATCTTCACTGAATCAGCTTCATTTACATATTCAACCTGATTGGTTATCTCATTAACATTTGCATTTGTTCATTTAGCAGACGCTTTTATTCAAATTGACTACAAAGTGAGCACAGGGTTGATCACAGCGCCCCCTGGAGCTCAAGGACCCACATTGCTAACTTCAGTGGACCTGGGATTTGAACCCACGACCTTCAGATTGATAGCCCAACACCCTGACCACTGAGCGAGCACGCGCTCTAGTTTTAAGCCTTTGTTTTCTGTTTTTCAGGAGACCTGTTGGAGATTTTTTAAAGTTTTTTAAGAAACCATCACCTGCTGGGGTCTTGGTCAGATTTATAAAGGAGGATTGATTGAAGCCCTTGACCGTTTTCAGAGGTTCTGTTTGTAAAGTATGTCTGTGGTGCTTCTGGTGCGACTGGCTGTGCATGGCGGGTCGCGCGTCTGCCGCAGGGCACTCTTAAACGCAGCCCCCGTCCGGCCGGGGCGGGCGCTCCATTGTCCATCGGGGCATTCGGCCAGCAATTCCCGCTTCGATCCGGACAGCAGCGGACGCCCGACCACCTGGGACTCGTTCGGTATCTGGGACAATCGCATCGATGAGCCCATCCTGTTACCCTCAAGCATTCGCTACGGCAAACCCATCCCCAAAGTCAGCCTGTCCAAGGTGGGATACGCATCACAGATCGGCCAGCGCAAAGAGAACGAGGACCGCCACCAGCTGTCCGAAATATCAGACAACATCCTCTACTTCGCCGTGTTTGATGGTCATGGTGGAGCTGAAGCTGCTGACTTTTGTCACAAGTTCATGGAGCAGCATGTGAGGTGAGTGTGCTGGACATTTATTAAAGTACTAAATTTATTAAAGTTAAGCTGCACGACACGTCATCATGCATTAAAGTCTGTGTGAAAACTACTCGCAGGTGTGTGTGTGTGTGTGTGTGTGTGTGTGTGTGTGTGTGTGTGTGTGTGCGCTGCACTGATGCAGATCTGTTTGTTCTGGTTTCAGAGAACTTGTGACGAGCGAGGACAACCTGGAGCTGGTTCTGACCAAAGCCTTCGTCAGTGTGGACCGAGCGTTGTCCGAGCACCTCCACCTCTCTGCTGATGGTAGGTTCCACTTTGTGCTCAGTGATCTGCGAGAGCTCTGCACATGCAAATGCTGCGTAGAACAGTTTAGATTGTAGTACAGCATAACACACTGCCATAGTGCTGCAGTGACACTGCTGTGGGTCCTCACACCGTGCCATGAGAAATGACCACATCCTGTTATTGTCTCAATAATCCTGACTCATCTGTAAGATTAAGATTTTTGTAGAGATTCATCTGAAAACATTGACTTTAAAGCATGTAATTAATCCCATGGTAACCATATGACATCATGGTTTAAAGGTGAAAGTCTTATGGACAAATGAAAGGGCAGAAAGCATTGATCAGAATGCTGAGTATGATTTAATAATTACTACTTTATAAGAAACTTAAATAATTCATTAAAATAACGAACCTAAAGCACACCAACACAGAGGGCTGTGTTATACACACTTATCATTACTATACGTCTAACTGTTATTAAATGGCCTAATATGGCATTAAACACAAACTATACTCTTATTTACAGATTAAAAACACTTAGATGTTGTCTACAAATGTTGTCTACAAATCTACAAAAGATTTTCAGTGCTTTGATGATGAACATAATGCTATTAGTTAAATATAAACACAGTGTTAATTCTGTAACATTCACCATTAAAAAAAAACAGATGATGAATTCAGAACCAATCAGAATGTTACTTACTAAAAGTGCAGAAACCAGCATCAGTCATGGCGTAGGGATGACCTTTTCTTTAAATTGTTTTGGAAATGTTATTAATTGTTGTAAGTGTGTAAGTGGGTCTTTAATGTGTTCCTGCTGTAGCACTGCTCTGTCTCTTTGCCCTGACGGATGCTGTTCTTTGCACTTTCCGTCAGTAACGTACACATCCACTCATACAACACCCCTGCACCACCATGTCAGTGTCACTGCAGTACTGAGACTCATCCACCACCCTAATGACACCTGCTCTGTGGTTAGTTAAATGCTGTAATGTAGTTCACCTGTCCCGTCCGTTAATGACGTTAATATATCAGAACGGTTTATTCAGCTCTGTCTCATTCAAACACATTCTCATGTCGAGGTTTAGAGCGAGCGGTCTGAGTGTTAGATTAGTGTTCGTTAGTGTCGCTCTCGTGCTGTGTGGCCCGGGCCCCGGAGCTTGGGCCCCGGTGCATGAAATGTACAACCTGCCTGTGTGTGTCTGCGTGTTGTGACAGCTATGGACCAGCTCAGAACCCATTAAAGCGGCAGCTCTGCGCTACCTTTTTGGAAGCCGGGGAGCTTGAATGGTCCAGCGGGTCCTTGCGTGGACTTCTGGAAGGTTCCTCAACTTTCTCTCCCTTTCTGAATCTCTCTTGTTTCTGTAACGCTCTCTAGCGCCCTCCTGTTTCTCCACATTCTGAAGATACTCGATGGTTCTGAGGTGTGCTGAGGGTTTTGTGAGGCAGCTGATGAATGATGAAGTCTTTATTGTAAATGAGGCGTGTTTTGATCAGACTGGAGCATAAAACACAATGTTCTAATGCACACCGACTCTAATCTTTAAAAACTGAGAACACAGAGAGCCAGGACTCCAACTCCTCTCATCGGCTGAATCGAGCTTTAAAACACTTTAATATTCAGCCGAAGCTCTGAGAGGTGACCTTTCTTTGGTTTGAAAGGCATGTGGTTCTGATATGATCCTGAATGTTCTAACATGTTGTTGGCTGGTCTTCATTTGTACAAGCACCAGATCATGGTTCCACCCTGAGTAATGTTCCACACTGTGGAACCTCTGAGATGACCCCAGAGAGAAGGTGTGAGCATCGGTAACGTCCATCTGCAGGTCTGCTGAAGCTCGGGGATCAAGGAGTGAATTTATGATCCAGTTAAACCTCGTTATTTAAACCTGACGCTGTGTTGATTGATCTGATTTGAGAGCGTTGTGCATTAGAATGCTGGAGTATCTGCAGACTTCCTCTCACTGAGTTCAGAGTTCAGTATTAGACTGTAGGCAAGTCACTTAATTCAGTGCATTAATTAGTTTACTGAGGTTGGGCCTCGTTCTGAGGATGAGGGATCACGCTGAAGAACTTCAGAACATCAGAACATCAGAGCTGTAACCTTCAGGTTCCTGCATTTTAAAGGACCCATGCATTTGTGCAGATGAAGGTTCTTTGGATCTGTATTCTGTTGCTGTTAGTCTGAACTGTTCAACCTGTTCTCCACTTTGCCCTGTGTTCCTTTTCCTCTTCAGCATGTCTGTTGTTTTTTCTTTCTTTGTATTTTTCTGTCTTTCTGCTAAAGAGTGTGCTTCCTCCTGCATGTTAGAACGTCCACCCAATTCATCCTCATATGGACGTTCCCACAAACCCCCTCCCCTCCTGTGTTAAGTGGTCACACGTGTGTGTGTGTGTGTGTGTGTGTGTGTGTGTGTGTGTGCAGGGATTACTATATTAAGGAGGGGTGTATAGTGTGAGTGATGTTGATTGTTTAAATGACTTGTGTGATTGCTAATGTGTGTGTGTGTGTGTGTGTGTGTGTTGATGCTGTGGTGTTCATTAACACACTGTACAGTGTCTGATGTATGTTCCTCATTTCACTGGTGCCTGACCGCTCAGCGCCTCATGGCTCCTCCTCCTGACCCCCCGGCTCTCTCCTCTTGGTGCTTTGCAGCCTCGGGGCTGAGTGCGGGCACCACGGCCACGGTGGCACTGCTGAGAGACGGCATCGAGCTGGTGGTGGCCAGCGTGGGGGACAGCCGCGCCATGCTCTGCCGCAAAGGCAAAGCCATGAAGCTGACCTCGGACCACACGCCCGAGAGAAAGGACGAGAAGGAGAGGTGAGCCATTAAAGCGTCCATTAGGACCTGAGTGGAGATGAAGCGCGGCGGGTCTGATGCACACCTCTACCTCGCGGCAGGATTCGGAAGTGCGGCGGCTTCGTGACCTGGAACAGTCTGGGTCAGCCTCACGTGAACGGGCGCCTGGCCATGACGCGCAGCATCGGAGACTTCGACCTGAAAAACGCGGGGGTCATCGCCGAGCCCGAGACCAGGAGGGTTTCGGTGAGTATGGTCTCTATAGCGACGCTTAAACCGTGAGCCCTGCGGTCTGACCTGTGAGCTGACCGTACGGCTGTGTGCAGCTGCATCACGTGCACGACGCCTTCCTCGCCCTCACCACGGACGGCATCAACTTCATCATGAACAGCCAGGAGATCTGTGATGTCATCAACCAGTGCAATGACCCCAAGGAGGCAGCGCAGCGGATCTCTGAGCAGGTGCACCTGATTACACCTGACCCCTTTAAACTGTTTTGTCTGAAATTTGGTTCAATTAATTAATGTGTAAGTAAAGTTAATGTAACGTGTGTGTGTGTGTGTGTGTGTGTGTGTGTGTGTGTGTGTGTGTGTGTGTGTGTGTGTGTGTGTGTGTGTGTGTGTGTGTGTGTAGGCTTTGCAGTATGGTGCAGAGGATAACAGTACTATTATTGTAGTACCGTTCGGTGCCTGGGGCAAAAACAAGAGCTCTGACGTCAGCTTCTCCTTCAGCCGCAGCTTTGTGTCCAGCGGGCGCTGGGCCTGAGTCCGGTCCGGTCCGGTCCGGTCCGGTACGACGGTGGGAGAAGACAGGAGGAGGGGTTTTAAAGAGCCTCTGTGATTGGTGGAGTTGGAGTCGGACAGTGTGCAATAAAGTCAGTCCATCTGGTGTAAAGGGATCGGAAAGAGACGCTCATCCAACACTAACCAACATCAGACTACTGATACGGACCATCACACACACACACACACACACACACACACACACACACACACACACTGAGCTCAGCTGTGAGGAGCGACTGCACCTGCACACTACACAGTATTCAACCCTGCACTACCTCCACTGAGTGCTGAACCTGAGCTTTAGAACCTGATCTGTAAACCATGAAGCACAATCAGCACAAAATCCAGAACCAGCATCACTCCCACTGCAGGAACCATTTCATAGTTCTAAGAACTCATGTCAGCACAACAGGAACTATGCCTGTTCTCAGAGCTTTCATTTGGGCGTATTCTAGGTTCCTGGGAGGTTCTCTCTTAACCTGAATAAGAACACGGCCACAGGTGTATGGAGGGGGTTCCTCAGGGTTACCAGACCAGCATTAAGTCTTTATCGCCCCCTAGTGACTCCCTGGCAAAGTGATCCAGTAGTTGCAGTAGCAAAGGTTGTCCAGCAGATCTAAAGCTCATAGAAAGCTCTAGAAAGTTCACAGTTCCTGAGGAACCCTTAGTTCCGTTGGTAGTTCCTCCTGACCGTCCCCAGAATTCCTGGCTCCTTAAATGCAGACAGTGTGTGTGTGTAACTCCTGCTGCAGTAAAACCTCGAGGAAGGGATAGGATTTAAAATAAGCTGACGCAGTGAGTTTAATATTGAAAGAATTAAACAGGAAGTGCTTTATTAACATCTTATTACATCACACAGACGACGGGAGTATTGATCTGTATTACTGATCAGGTGATTGATCAGCCGTCTGATGGACTGATCCCAATCTCCATGTTCCTTCAAACATCAGAGTGTATTCTAATCTGAGTGTGTGTTAGACCTGGAGCTGGTGTTCAGTACAGTGTGTGTGTGTGTGTGTGTGTGTGTGTGTGTGTACACTTATCTATAGGCAGCTGGTCGTCCTGGTCAAGAACCGGTTCACTGTAAATCAGTTACTGTCCCCTAACCGAGGGTGTGTGTGTGTGTGTGTGTGTGTGTGTGTGTGTGTGTGTGTGTGTGTGTGTGTGTGTGTGTGTGTGTGTTCCGTGTTTGCAGATCAGATTAATGAGCTCTGTAATCAGATTATAATCTGAGTGCTGCTGGTTCTTGCTTTGGAACTCTCTGCTCCGGATCCCATCACTCAGAGAACCGAGCCCCTCTCAGCCGTCAGTCACGGTGATGTTAACCCCTCATGGGTGTGTGTGTGTGTGTGTGTGGGGGGGGGGGGGTGTGATGTTAACCCCTCATGGGTGTGTGTGTGGGGGGGGGGGTGTGATGTTAACCCCTCATGGGTGTGTGTGTGTGGGGGGGGGGGGGGTGTGATGTTAACCCCTCATGGGTGTGTGGGGGGGGGGGGGAGCAGCAGATCAAACACATGCTGACCTCGTCTCTGATTGGTGGATGTGATGTGACGGGAACTGGACAGACGCACATAAAGAGTTAAAACATTATTATTAATATTATTCTAATGTTATTGTTTGAGGTCTGAAGCTGAGATGTTGGTTCTTCTGATGCTGGAACGTTTCTGTAGAACTTTGTGATGGATGTTCTGAACCTCCATCGTTCTCCACGTCACACAGATCCAGCTGTTCGTTCGGTGCCTTCGTCCGTCTGCTCCCTCACTCAGCACCATCTGCTTTATCTGACCTTTCTGAATGTGGTGTTGAAACGCACACCTGTGTGTGTGTGTGTGTGTGTGTGTGTGTGTGTGTGTGTGTGTGTGTGTGGTACAGAGTGTACTGTATGTCTGTGTTTAATATTTATATATATTTTCAGTGAAGTCTGTTACTGTGTGTGTACAATCTGAACAATTACCATCCAGATGTTCAGCGTGTGTGTGTGTGTGTGTGTGTGTGTGTGTGTGTGTGTGTGTGTGTGTGTGTGTGTGTGTGTGTGTGTGTGTGTGTGTGCAACCAAACATCAGTGTTCTAATTCTGTTCAACCATAAATCATTATTATCTCAGAATGTGAGCTCCTCTCACTGAACATCAGTGTCTGACCGCTACATCAGAAAGTTAAGGTCCACAGACTGAAACCAAAAGCTGGAGGACAGGCGTTCTGATGCGTGAGACTGAGATGGGACGGGCGGACGGGCAGACGGATGGCGAGGTTCATGTCATATCGGAGGTTCCCTGCTAATTTCCGTTTCTGATGAATGCTGGGATAGGCTTTAGGTCTGGTGAACCTTGAGATGTCATTCCATGGTGGTGGTCATCTTTAGAGATGTTTCAGATCTGATCTCGGTGTTCTCTCTGCAGAGTGATTATTAAATCTGATGACGTCTGATTCAGACTGGATCTTCATAATCAGACCTGCTCTTCATCTCTGTATCAGATGCATTTGGTTAAGCAGAACCTCTGATAAAGAATGTAAACTTGACTGCAGCAGTGTCTTCTCTGATTGATTGATTGATTGATTGATCTGATTGATTGATCTGATTGTAATTCTGTACAGATGTGATTTTCAGCTTCAGTGAAATAAATCAAATTTTAGCAAAAAGATCTGAAATATTGTTGGTTTTATTATTTTTTTCTCTCTTCTTTAAAAACACTCAGATTAAACAGTTAGTTCTCAGAGAATGACCTTTATATGTTTAATGTGGAACTGTGATCTGACTCTGAGCTGAAAAACTAAAATAAAAGATAAACTACTGAAGATTTAGAGAAGCTGCTTTAGTCTCAGCTTTATCTCTTCGGTTTCATTCAGTTCTTATTGTTTTTTCTTTTCTTTAAAAACAGACTTATTGATCTTCAGTATTTGGAAACGTGCTCGTTGATCTGATTCGACTCCTCTGAACAAAGCCTCGGTTCCGTGCTGATCGATTAGTATTCCTCGTGTGGTCCAGCAGAGGGCGCCGTTACTCACTGTTACACAAACAAACGGTGACGTGCCGCGTGGAAACTCCAACATGTACAATTCGATTCTGTTTTGTTTAAATCTTGCTTTAGAGAGTGTGTGTGTGTGTGTGTGTGTGTGTGTGTGTGTGTGTGTGTGTGTTAGTGTAACTCTGCTGAAGGTCAGACATTCCTGATTTAAAGATAATCTTTGTTTTATGAGATGCTGCTCCATGGTGTTGGAGTTCCAGTTCATCTCAGAGGTGTAAGGTGGTTGAGGTCAGCGTTCCACATCAGGCTCACTCAGTCCTATCCCGTCATTATGAAGCTCAGTCTGTTCCTGAGGCCGACCTGATGGAACAGACTGTTCTCACAAAGATGCAATCATACTGCTGTTTGGAATTCCATCCAGATGTTTGTTCACCTGTGGAGCTGAGAGTGGAACACCTGACCATCTCACCTCCACCCTCAGTGTTTTATTTTAGAACAGATCCGCCTCTTTTCTTTTGTTCTCTGAGTCTGTATCTGGATTCATTAATAAGCTGCTTCATTAACGAGGAGAACATGCTTCAGGTCAACTCATTTCAATCAACCAATATATTAAAATGTCATATTTGTATTCTTTAATGTCGTTTTTATAGAAACACATCCTCTTTGGGGTTCAGAAGTTATATAACTTATTTAACTTATATAACACTTATATAATCCTTACACAATACTTACATTTTTCTCAGTTCCTCAAGAGCAAAAATTCTACAAATGTTTTGGATTATCTGATCTGATTATCTGATCTGATTATCTCAGCTGAGATTCTTCTTACATCTATTCTTTATGTAAGAGATGCTGATTTAATCTCCAGCGCCTCCTTATTGAACTCCGACAGCTCTGTATAAATGAGGAGGCTCCGATGTGCAGGAGCAGAGGGGAGGTGCAGAGAGCAGCTGGTTAGTGTTCAGTGCAGGTATGCAGTCGTCTTTTCATTTACTCTTTATTTCTTTTCTGTTTCAGTTTAAATCTGTAAGTTAAAAGGTTTTTCTATTTGAACTTTAAATCATTTATTATTAAGACATTTATTAAACAGTTGAAAAGGCTGAAGGAAATCAAAGCACAGCTGTGCAGTGGAATGTCTTTGAAGTGACCGATCTGTCCACATACTTTTGTCCATGCAGTGTTTGATGTTTTAATATATTTCTATATGAGAGGTTTGTGGAACGGGCGCAGCGCCTCCTGAAATTAAACCTGTTCTGTAATCACAGAGCTTTTCATTCCTCACTTTAAATGTTTACTCAGCAACTTTCTCATGTTTCTGAACATTTAATCTCATATTATTTTTTGATTTATTCTCTTCTGTGACATTTAGATCAAAGGGGATCAGATCATATGTAATACATACTGTAGATATATACAGACGCTTTTTGCGCTATAGGTGCTGGGATAGGATCCGGCCCCTCCTGCAGCTCTGATCGGTACAAAGTGCTGATGAATGATTTTTTTGATTTGTTGATTATCTTCTGGTTTAATGAGGTCATTATATAGAGTATAAATGTCCAGGACAGGACGCCAATCTCACGCAGACACGAGAAGAACATGCAAACTCCACCCTCCACATTACAGAACATATAAACTCCACATTACAATCTGGATCCTCAGCACTGAGAGGAGAACATGCTAAACACTGAGCCTCTGTGCCACCCGAATGATTGATGTCTGGTTTTAATTTATTCAGTTTAATTCAACAAAATCCAATCTGTTCAGAATGTTCTGAG
>JAFMOC010000249.1:155000-160000 GCA_019802505.1 Corydoras sp. C115 | reverse complement strand
CACATGCAGGCCTGGAACGTGCTGAAGTGGCTCAGCCGCGAGCCGAACACCAGGTAAGCCAGCTGAGCGTAGGCCAGGAACACCATGAAGAACATGATGGCAAAGCCCAGCAGGTCCTTGGCGCAGCGGGACACGGTGCCGGACAGCTGACTCATCGTCTTACTGATGTTGATGAACTTAAAGAGCTGCAAAACCAGAAGAACATGTTAAAGTGCCTGCCCTGCGGCGGCGCGGGGAACGGTGTGAGGGCGTGAGAACCGGGGGCTGACTTTGAGCCAGGCGAGGAAGACGATGACCGCAGCCAGGCTGTTGAAGCGGACCTGCAGCTGGGCGAGGGCGCTGAAGTTGGGGTACGTACTGTGGTTCTCCAGGAGGTACGTCAGGCGGTTACTGACCACTGAGGTTCTGTAGATGTTCATTATGATGGCGGGTACACTCAGCTGCAACAGAACCAGAACACAGAAGTCATCACGCCGCCCTCCGGTAACCTCACTCTGCTTAGAGATCAGGAACCGTCCGTTACCCCCACGATCAGAACGTCCAGACAGTTCCACGGGCTCCTGAGGTAGTGCAGACGGTGCAGATAGATCTCCAGCACCTCCTCCACCACGTAGTAGACCACGAAGAAGCAGAAGATCACCTCACACAGCCCCACAAAGCGATCCCAACCGGAGACGTAGCGCAACAGACGCACCGTCTGGAACTGCCACGAGGTCACGACCCCGCCGGTGGCCGGAAACTCGGCCAGCAGTCTGTGGAGGTTCATCAGAGAGCTGAACTGACCGCTGACCTCTGACCTCCACCTCCTACTCATAATGACATTCATCTGATTTCAAAATGTGACGGCGAGTCCACACTGACCCCTACAGGTGGAGCCACCTTCAGTTCTCTGATGTTTAGGGCTCTGGATTGGTGTGGAGTCGATGGTTGGTGCAGTGTGTGTGTGTTTGTGTGTGTGTGTGTGTGTGTGTGGTACCTGATGATGCAGAACAGATTAAGGTTCCTGTTGTAGACAGTGAGGTCGATGAAGACAGCTCTGGTTCCGCGTCTGATCCACAGGTTGGATTTCAGAGTGTGTATCTGTCTGTGTGATTCATCTCGGGTGCGAGACAGGTCCAGGTAAAAACCTCCACCCCTGTAGGTGGACACCTGCCCCCAGTGGCTGCTCTCACCGAGGCTGCTGTCCTCATGGTGCACCCACCTGAATCACATCAAAGAGTGAGGAACACGCTCCTGACGGAACTGACACCATGCAGAACAACGTTTCAGAAACATCCAACATCTGGGTTCTAATCTGACATCCCGGTGGAACGTGACCCGAGTCTGACCCCGAGGGTTAAAACTCCAAACCAGAGGAGACCACTACACCCAAACCAGGAGGTTGAAGGTTCCACTGAGTTCTAACAGGGTGGTGTGTTTAAAAGCTGAGCTGGTGTGATGATGCAGAACCAGGAGGGAGCTCTGTGGTACCGCAGTAGAACCTCCACTCTGGATGGATCAGACACACCATGGGCCTCTAATTTAGACCCTCAGATCCGTTCACGGCTGATTCATTGATGAACGGTTACTTTCAGGTGGTTAACTCACGCGGTGCTGTTCTTCGGGCCGAACGGGTTCTTGTCCTCGGTGGCGGGCGAGTAGACGCTGTAACAGTCATACACCTCGTCCTTCAGCTCATCATGGATGGGACAGGACTCATTAAGCACTTTGACCTGGCGCAGACGGGGAACCCCCAGGAGCAGGTTCTCATAGTAGATCAGGCTCTGGTTCTCCGGCAGGCTCTGGTTGTTGTACCAAACCTCCCAGTACATCCCGTTCAGGAAGGGCCCCTCTGTGTACTGAAGGTAGGGACACGTTTCAGACACCGTCATCATCTGCCCCCCCCCCCCCCCAGCACCCCACAAAGTATTCAACCAGCAGCCAGCATGCACACTGTGGAGGAGTCAACTCAGACAACAATGACTCCTCAACTTCCCCTGAGCAGGAGCTCCTCATGGTCCTCCACAGAGAAGAGGAACCGAGACCGCACTGTGGTCAGTTCTGAGGGAACTATGGGGCAGTTCTAGGGGCAGAACCTAACATCTGCAGTCTGAATAAGTATAACACCGAGGTCATTACCTTCCAGAAGTCCTCCACGGTGCTGAGGGTTCTGAAGGTGGTGGGGTTTCCTGTGGACAGTGGTGAGTCCAGGAAGAGCTGAGACATGACTTTGGTGTAGTAGAACATGTTGGTACTGACGGTCCCGTATGTCACTGGAACATCAGACAGTACGGTTTAATGAAATGCTTATGACATCACAACAAACTAAAAGGTTCTGCCAGCAAACTAGAAAGACCCAAACTAAAGGCAGAGTCTGGTATCAGGAACCTCTTTCCTCCTGAAGACCCATCTGTAGACTGAAACAGAACCATGTGTTCTTTTGATGTTCAGGTTCATTCTGAGCAACTCATGAGACAGACTGCACCGTGTGAAGATCTCAGGAGATCATGCACTCAAACCTGGTACCAACAACCCCGCAGAACCACTGTGCTGTTAAAGGAGATGAAGATGGGTGATCTTACAGATGCAGAGTGTGATGAGGAAGATGATGTAGGTGATCATCTCTCTGAGGACGTTCTTCAGGTACATCTCTCTGCTGCTGTCCCTCTGTTCTAAAAGACGAGTTCCCCACAGAACTGAAAATGAAGATTATATTCCACTTTAATAAATGAATGAATCACATTTCAGTTCAAGATTAAAACTTATTGCAAGTCATGATGACGTTGAGGGACTGAAGAACCCATGAAGGAACCACTGGATCACACAACGTTGAGGGAACGCAGAGTTAACAACAAAGTCCTTTAGTGTAACCTCAGTCTCATCAAAGTGGCTCACGGTTTAAGACTCTTAGGGCCACCTCTCATTGGTCACTCAGTCACTAATGGTTCTCTGTTCTAATCAGAGGTGATGGAGTCTCATGCTGTACGCTGAACGTTCCTCACGTCTGCATCATGATGTCACATCTTTTCTTAATCTCCTCATCATCGCTGAAGAACCGTGAGAACCTTCATCAGACTGAAGTCAGTCAGGCTTTACTTACAGCTGACTGAATAACTGATGGATGATGGTTCCTCACTGAGTCTGGTTCCTCTCATGGTTCCTCCATCAGGACATTTTAAAGATCAAACCACTTTCTTAAAGTTATGAGTGCATTATAATTCTATAAAATTAAGAGTGAACATGAGGCTTTGGATAAAGGTTTTAAAATCTCTGAGAACCAAAAGTTCCTGATGCATTAGGGCTCTGGATGGTTCCTTCATGGGCCTTTTGTTAAATGTTAGAGTGGAACCATAACCATCCAGACACCAGCTCTGGAGACAGAGGCTCTCGGTGGAGGAACTTTAAGGAAAAGGTGGAGAAACTTCAGGAAATGTGATCAACGTTCTCAAAAATATTCACCAAGAACAGTTCAACCTTCATCATCATCATCATCATCATCATCAGAGAACATTAAACATGCATTACGTCGGATCTTCTGCAGGATCCTCAGGACGGTGCTGCTGGGTTCCTGCAGGGCATCACCAGGTGGACTCGGGTACACCCCCCGCCGGAAGCTCCCGAGTCCACTGCTCCTGCTGCTGGAGGCGTCGGACAGGGACCTCCGCCCGGGGCTCCAGCTCGCATCCAGACCCTCCTCGGCCTCGAACACCGGGTTGTCCCGGCTCCACGCCTGTCTGGATCCGGGGCTGGGTGCGGGGGGCTGCTGATGTTCCTCAGGCACGCCCAGCCCTGCTTCAGCCGGGTTCTCCATCTGAGGTTCCATCCTCTCCATCTCCAGCCCGTCTGCCTGCCCCGGCGCATGCGCAGAACCTCCTTTGGCCGACGGACAACGACTTTTGCTGGAACTCATTTCTTTTTTTTCGTTTTTTTTTTTTATTAATTTATTAACTTTTTTTGTTATTGTAGCTTAAAGACTTTCGTATTACAACTATTTCTAAAGTGTTTGTTTAATCATTAAATGTCATGTTCGGTCGATTTTTGTATTCAGACCAAATTAGGAAAGTTTTGAACTTTATCTCAAACAAATTCAGTTCGGACTTTAATCACCGACTTTAACGAAGTTCACATTAAAATAACAATTAAACTGAAGTTTAGATCATTAGACCTAAATTAGACCTCGGCTTGTTCAGAAACACGGATCCCGTTATATAACGCTGCAGAGAATACAGATTAAACTGCGGACAGCCACCTCGCCTCACTATCGAACCTCCTCCCGCGGTGTGTGTGAGACTCCTCCGGGTTTAAATCACTCCTTTAATCCTCTAATCTGAAGTGGAGAACAGGAGAAGCGTTCCGCTCGCTCCCTCATCAGCCATCTTGCTCTCCAAACTTTTCTCCCGAAATCCGCGGGGCTGCGTCTCAAATCAGCGGAAGCCTCGGAGCAGTGTGCACTACGTAGTGCGCATGCGGGCGGAGTGCCTCAGTAAAGTAGTGCACTCTTTAGTGCGGAACCTCTGGGTTTGGGATCAGGTCTCGAGTCCCTGCGCAGCACCAGGACTGCAAACGCCTCAGACACAGAAACATCTGGAAACCGCAGTGATGTTACAGAACACCAGATGTTTAATCTCATTAACGTTTAAACTCATTAACGTTTAATTAAAAAAACAACAACGAACGGCCTCGTTCCTGAGGCACTGTTATATTACAGCTTTTATTTAAATCCGTCTCCTAAATGTCTTTATAATCACTCAGTTCACTACACAGAACTCACTTTAGTGAGCACTGCACTTCAAAGTGCACTTCAGTGAAAGTGGGATTAGTTTAGGATTAAACCATGCAAGAGTTACAGAATCCCTGTTTGTTTGTCCTCCGTTGATGCTAGGCAACCGTTTGCCCCGCCCCTTTTAAATGATTGGATGAGCGGACTGATCAATGTTTCGTCATGTTTATTTTCTGTTATATTTATTAACCTATTTTAATTATTATAGCTCGGTGGTTATGGAGTGGGATGATCAATCTGA
>JAFMOC010000249.1:95000-150000 GCA_019802505.1 Corydoras sp. C115 | reverse complement strand
CGCCATCCGGGTCTGAAGCGGTTAGGCCTCGCCCACAAAACAAAGAACCAATCAGAATGCTTTGATTCGATCGATTGATTTTTAGAGCAGAGATAATGCTGCAGGTGGATGAAGACGTTCATGTGAGCGTATCATGGCTGACGAGGCTGTAATGTTGATGTAATGTTTATTTTGGGTGTGCTGGGGTACAGGACCGTCTGAACGCCAGAAAGGTCCACGAGGCGGCGGGTCTCCCGTTCTTCGAGGTGTTCGTGGACGCGCCGCTGGACGTGTGTGAGCAGAGGGACGTCAAGGGTCTTTACAAACGCGCCAGAGCCGGAGAGATCAGAGGTGATGCATTCAGATCAGCCGTCCTCCCCGGGACGCCCCACCCTCCATCCCGCCCGCCTCACCTCCGTCCCCCTGTGTCTCCAGGTTTCACGGGAATCGACTCCGAGTACGAGAAGCCCGAGGCCCCCGAGCTGGTCCTGAAGACGGACTCCTGCAG
Organism: Corydoras sp. C115; assembly: GCA_019802505.1. Taxonomy (NCBI): domain Eukaryota; kingdom Metazoa; phylum Chordata; class Actinopteri; order Siluriformes; family Callichthyidae; genus Corydoras; species Corydoras sp. C115. Next base: position 149,513 of record JAFMOC010000249.1, on the reverse strand, counting down.
TGTGAACGAGTGTATCCAACAGCTGCTGGACCTCCTGCAGGAGAGAGTGAGACCGCGTCCTCTAATCTGCCCTTTAAAGCGAGCAGACCTCGGCAGGCCTGACGCCCCCGTGTGGTGGGAGCGCAGGTTACAGTGTGCAGACGAAGGTCCCGACGGGTGAACGTGAATGATCACACCAATGACCTTAATGTCCCCGGTGTCATTTCAGGACATCGTTCCGGTGGATGCTGCGTGTGAGGTGAAGGAACTCTACGTTCCTGAGAACAAGCTGGACCAGGCCAAGGCTGAGGCAGAGAGCTTACCTGTGCTGGACGTTGGAATGGTGAGGGCAGGAGCGAGGCTCTGGGTTCCAGCTGCAGCTCGCTGTTGAAACGCTCCTGTTCTCAGCCGTGTGCTTTTATTTTGTAATGAAGGTGGACATGCAGTGGGTCCAGGTGCTGGCAGAGGGCTGGGCCACGCCCCTCGGCGGTTTCATGAGGGAGCGGGAGTACCTGCAGTGTCTGCATTTCGACTGCCTGCTGGACGGTCAGTTCCCTCACCTCACCATCGGTCAGTTTAGTTTTCAGACTGCAGGTTCCAACCATTACACACCCCCCCCACCACCACCACCTTCACCCGCACCACCACCACCCGCACCATCACCACCACCACCGCAGTACCCTCAGAACACCTGCTCTGTCATCATGAGATCATCAGGCTAAAGAGATGGACTACAGAATGGAACTGTAGAACTACAAAGCCCATCAGTCTGATCAGAGCAGCTGAATCTAATAAAGTGGCCGCTGAGGAGACAATACAGATGAAACTCGTCTGCCATGTTGTTTGATTTTATAATGACTGCTGATTAATTAATGTTCCAACTGCACAGTAATGCACCATATTAAAGTGTGCCGCTAGAGGGCACTGTGGTTTCAAAAAGAATTTAAAATCATAATTAGTTTAGTTCAACACACACACATACACACACACACACTGACACAAACACACTGACACACACACACACACACACACACTGACACACACACACACACACTGACACAAACACACACTGACACAAACACACACTGACACAAACACACACACACTGACACACACACACACACTGACACAAACACACACTGACACACACACTGACACAAATACACACACACTGACACAAACACACACTGACACACACACACACTGACACAAACACACACTGACACACACACTGACACAAATACACACACACTGACACAAACACACACTGACACACACACACACACACACACACACACACACTGACAGACACAGACACACACGTCTTCAGGAACCTTGTCCTGTCGTGGCCGAGACGGTGACTGTGCAGTAGAACCGGACTGAGGGAACCGATCCCATATGAGCGGATCATCATTCAGTGTGGTGTTTAAATCAGCTGATCAGGGTTCTAAAGGAACCCGCTGTTCTGAGGAGTGGAACATCTGTCCTGAAGGGGGCGTGGCGTCCGTGTGGCTCAGCAGTAAACCTCAGCTGCGTTATATAGATGTTCTATAGGAGGCATCAGAGTGTGTGTGTGTGTGTGTGTGTGTGTGTGTGTGTGTGTGCTAAACAGAACTCTGCCGTGACCCCGTGAGAACCACGTCTCTGAGATCAAAGCAGAACGTCCCGATGTGAGGGACGGCTCGGTTCTGCAGGGCTGGGAGAACTTCTCATTAACTAACGAGTTACTGCCTTTAGTCAGGGGGATTTCAGAGTTCATGTTTACATCAGAGGCGGGCGTGTCCGTCCCACCCCGGGGCCTTTCCCGTCAGTCCTGTCTGTGTGTATATCTGACAGTACCGGCCTCGTCCTCTGGGGACCCGTCACGGAGCTCCTGATGTATGAGGCGAGTGCGTGACCTTTACCCTCGTCCCACAGGAGGGGTCATTAACATGTCCGTTCCCGTGGTCCTGCCCGTCTCCACCTCAGACAAGGAGCGTCTGGACGGCCGCGCGGCGCTGGCGCTGGGTTACGGCGGGCGGCGCGTGGCCATCCTGCGGAACCCGGAGTTCTACGAGCACCGCAAGGAGGAGCGCTGTGCCCGGCAGTGGGGGACCACCTGCAAGGACCACCCCTACATCAAGGTTAGAACCTCACTGACCCTCAGAATCCATACGGTGCATCAGACCCTTCAGCGTGAGTTCTGCTGACTCAGATGGTGATGGAGAGCGGGGACTGGCTGGTGGGTGGAGACCTGCAGGTTCTAGATCGGATCTTCTGGAACGACGGCCTGGATGCGTACCGCCTGACCCCCACCGAGCTGAAACAGAAGTTTAAAGAGCTGAATGCAGGTACAGAACCTGAGAGAGTGTGTGTGTGTGTGAGTGTGTGTGTGTGTGTGTGTGTGAGTGAGTGTGAGTGTGAGAGAGTGTGAGTGAGTGTGTGTGTGTGTGTGTGTGTGTGTGTGTGTGAGAGTGTGTTGATTGATGTGATTGGATCTTGTGTTCAGTTTATTGATTGGTGATCAGTTATTGATCAGATCTGATGAAATCAGGCGGTCTGTTAGAACGGTTCCTCGGTTCCCTCCACAGACGCGGTGTTTGCGTTCCAGCTGAGGAACCCGGTGCATAACGGTCACGCTCTGCTGATGCAGGACACGCGCCGGCGCCTGATGGAGCGCGGGTACCGCCGGCCCGTCCTGCTGCTGCACCCGCTGGGCGGATGGACCAAAGACGACGACGTTCCGCTGCCGTGGCGCATGAGGCAGCACGCCGCCGTGCTGGAGGAGGGGCTTCTCGACCCCGCCTCCACCGTGGTGGCCATCTTCCCCTCCCCCATGATGTACGCCGGCCCCACCGAGGTGAGCGCCGCCGAGCGCCGGACGTCACGGCTCAGGGTTCTGTTGATCTCGTGCTGAGTGCAGGCAGCTTTCAGACCTGCTGCTGCTTCTGGAACGTCTTCAGGATCTGATGATCGCTGATGGAACGTTCTGGTTCTAACACCCCGCTTTCATCGTTCAGCCAGGAGCAGACCGGGTTCTCTTAATTTAGAACGACCTGCGGGAAAGGTCAGAGGTTAGATCCTGTTGTTCTGAAGACGTGACTGATGGTCCGTCTCCGGTCGGTCTGACCCTCTCAGACGGTTCCACTTCCCTCAGAACGCTCGTGCTCTGGCAGGACTCGCAGCTCGAGCTGTTTCTGCTCAGATCTTTGAGAACGTTCAGGAGTTCCGCTGCCAGATCTGATGTTCCGTTGGTTTTGGGAGTCGATGACCTCACCTCTGGTCTGCTGTTCTGAGTGTTCTTGCGTAAAGAGCCGGATGGTGTGGAGGTCCAGACTCTGTGTGGTTCTGTCAGGTTCTTCCTCACAGACTCGGACCTGACTCTTAGCTCCAGGTCATCCTCCGTGTGTTCTTCTCCTCTCACAGGTGCAGTGGCACTGCCGGGCCCGGATGGTCGCCGGCGCCAATTTCTACATCGTGGGTCGCGACCCGGCGGGCATGCCTCACCCAGAGACCGGCAAAGACCTGTACGACCCGACCCACGGAGCCCAGGTTCTGACCATGGCACCTGGACTCATCTCCCTGGAGATCGTGCCCTTCAGGGTGGCCGCCTACAACAAGACGAAGAAAGCCATGGACTTCTATGATCCTAAACAGTAGGTTCCTCCTTTTTGATCTTTAAATTACCCAGAACCCTCGCCGCTCCATCTTAACCAACAGGTCTAAATGAGCATTCATTCATAAACCTCACCACAAGATGGCAGCAGAACCTCATGATTCACTTTAGTCCCCAGTCTTAGTCTGTAGTTCCTCAGTCTTAGTACGCTGGACATCCACCCTGTGGTGGAGCAGCAGACCAAGGGTGGCACAAGGATTGATTTGGAAATGGTTCCTGTTGTCTGCTATAAAAACCAACAGGAACTAAACATTGATGGCACTACGTACATTAACTCTACTACCACTGGTTCTGCTTTCTTCTGGAGATATGAGCAGGAACCAACAGCATGCTTTGGTCAGGTTCCTATTGGGTGAAACTAATTTAGCTCATGGTTCCTGCTGAGTACATCAGGAACATAAATAATGGTTCCTGCTCAGGTTAATAAACAGCAATCAGGACTTTTTAGTGTTAATGGTTCCTCCCACTTCCTGTTGGTGGTATTAAATGTCACCCGGGGCATGTTGTGGTTGTGGTTCCTAATTGGATTGAGTATTTGTAGTTCCTCTTATTGTGATGGCGGTGGCCCTGGTGGCTTTGTGAAGCAGTGGAGTGTGGTTCTTGTTGAGGAGCGCGGCGGTGGCGGTTCCGACCCTCAGGTGGAGTGGGTGGAGGTCGTCCTCTCTGCTCTGGAGATCAGAGGTGGAACGTGCGTCAGGCCTCGTCTGTCGTTCCCGCCGCGCCGTTGCCAACAATAACAGGAACCTTCTCCCCGCCGCTTTGAAGTGTTCCCAGGACGGGGCTGCGTCTAATCACGCCGATGCGAGGGACGAGACGTTCTCCTGCGTTTAAACGTTCCTCCAGGCCGCGAGCCAAACCCCGTGAGCCCGACGTCAGGGGCGGAGCGCCAGGTGACTGACAGACGCGCGTCACATGACCACGGAACGCCTCTGATCTGGAATTAACACAACTGTTAGAAATTAAGCTCAGCCCTAATTATCTGTCCCTCTGAATGTTTGTTGGAAACACTACAGTCACGTCCCCCGGTCCCTTTGATGCTGGACGTGGAGCGGGTGGAGCGGGTGGAGCGCTGGGTCGTCCCTCTGATGATCGGGACCCGGCGTCGGGCCGTGGTCGTCCACGGTTCCTCTAAACTAACGCTTCATAATACAGAACACGCCGAGCGAGACTTTAAAAAAGATTTAAGAAATAAAGATGAGTGATGGACAGCCCCCCCCCCCCCCCCCCGCCCCCCCGCTGTGTGAGGAAAGCTTCATTATAAACTCTATAATCCAGAGGACAGAGGACAGGTCTGCACTGAGACCTCACACACAACCGGACAGCAACACCCCTCTGAACCCAAACACATCAACCTCCTGAGCTTAGACTGAAGAACCGAGTCAAAACACACACACACACACACACACACACACACACACACACACACACACACACACACACACACACACACACACACTGACCCAAAAGCCCTCCGTCCTCGTCCACATGAGGGTTAATGATGAGGCTTCTGATTGATTAATTAATGTAAATCATGTCCTCTGTGGAATGTGTGTGAGGTATTTCTGCAGTCCTCCTGTTCTGCGTCCCTCACTGTTCTGTCCTGCAGGGAGTATGTTATGTGATGTGGGGGGGGGCGCAGGGCCCCATCTGAATTTCAAAGGGCCCCGCTTGGCGCCTGTGCAGATTTATGGTGCTCTGTCTGCGCGGCACGCGGCTGCGGATGCTAAGCTTTAATTGCCAGCGATCCCCTGAAAGGTTCCTGAACTTCAAGCTGGTTCTCATTTGACGGCATGATCAGTTCATGTCAGTGCCCCCCCCCCCCCCCCCCCAAGTCTTGTATAAGTGTGTAAATGTGATTTGCGTTGGGTCTGATCTCCGCTCGCACCCGCAGCTTTGGGGTGAGCGACTGGCTCCGGGTTCCGGTTCACCGGTGCGATCCAAACAACACACACATCAGACAACGTGGCTTCAGCTTCAAATTAATTTAATATAACGAAGCGTCTGCTTCACAGCGCTGCTCTTCATTAATCACTCACCATCCACCAGAGAAGATGAGGGGGAGGAGCTCCCTCTGAGGGGGAGGAGCTCCAGCAGACGTGGAGGTGGTGGGGCAGGTGGTCACTCGAACCCTGGACTGTGTGTATGAACCTCATGCACAGTTCCGTTTGCTGTAGGAACTCTCACATCGTTTCACTCGAACCGTCGACCCCGGACCGACGTCACATGACTCAGAGAAGTTCATTAGTTCCTGCTGTAGTTCTGCCTCTGTACGGTACGGTTCTCGGGGAAGCTCTCTCATCATCACGCTGGGTTTTCTGATTCTTCAGAACTGTACCGAGGAACCAAACAAAGTTCCTCCCAGTTTTAGAGATCAGTGGGTACCGTTCACACCAGGAACCGAGATGAGTGGTTCTCGTCCATCGTCGGTCCCGTATCAGTTGAGTGCTCTGGTTGGTGGAGCTCTGATGATGTCACGGCGTGACTGACCTGCGTGCGTTCCGTTGCAGACACACCGATTTCGACTTCATCTCCGGAACCCGAATGAGGAGGATGGCTCGGGACGGACCGGACCCCCCCGACGGCTTCATGGCCCCCAAAGCCTGGGCCGTGCTGAAGGAGTACTACCAGAGTCTGGAGAAGGTGTAGGTCTCACCCGGGGGGGGGGGGGGGAGAACCACAGCAGGTGTATGAACGCTGTGAGGGTTCTCCATCAACTGTACTGACCGTACTGACCGTACTGACTGCTTCTCCATCTTAAACCTTTCAACTTTAACTTATTGACTCCAGAGGAACAAACCATTCACACCAAACAAAACTGTACTGAAGAGTGTGTGTGAGTGTGAGAGAGAGTGTGTGTGTGTGTGTGAGAGAGAGAGTGTGTGTGTGTGTGAGAGAGAGAGTGTGTGTGAGATAACATGAACCTTTATTTGTCCCGCAATGGGGAAATTGTGTTTGTGTGTGTGTGAGCGTGTGAGCATGTGAGTGTGAGTGTGTGAGAGAGTGTATGTGTGTGTGTGGGTGGGGGTTCTAAGGCCTCGTTCTGATGTTCCTCTCGGTTCTCTGAGGTGTTCAGTGTACTTTCTGAGTTTGAAGGTGCAGTTCAGTGTTCCGAGCGCAGACGCAGGCGCAGACGCAGACAGTTTGAAGGTGCAGTTCAGTGTTCCGAGCGCAGACGCAGGCGCAGGCGCAGACGCAGACGGAGCAGTAGCAGATCTTGATGGCTTTGTGTCTGAAGCTGAATGAGGGTTTAAATAAAGTCTCATCATTTTAAAATGTTGTGGTTTAAACTCTGACCCTGTGAGAGGTCCGAGCGAAGGTCAGACGTTCTCCAGCAGAACCTGCTTTGTGTATTAACCTGAATCTCCAGCTCAGGGCGTCTGCACAGCGTGGACGGGGTGTCTGTGTGGGGTGAGGTGGAGGGTCACACTGCAGGCTCTGAACAAATCACAGAACCTTCTGGAACCATCTCATTTACACAGATCTGAGAACATGAAGATGATGGACCATAATGCACTGCACCATGCGGGAGGATTCTGATCTTCAGCCATCAACATGATCTTCATGTTTTAGAACATGGTTCCTCTACAGAACCACCTCACTGCAAGAAGGTTCCAGTTCCAGGAGTAAAGGTTCTGTGTGTTCTGCTCAGGGAATGAGTGATGCTGGATCTGTGGGGTGGGGGGGGGGTCACCATCAGCTGCTTTAATTAAGAGCTGGGGTTAGTTACACACACACACTCTCACAGACACACTCTCTCACACACACTCTCTCACACACACTCTCACACAGACACACACACTCTCACACACACTCTCACACAGACACAGACACACACTCCCACACAGACACACACTCTCACACAGACACACACTCACACACAGAAACACACTCACACACAGACACACACTCACACACAGACACACACTCTCACAGACACACACTCACTCACACACAGACACACACTCTCACTCACACACTCACACAGAGACACACACTCTCACACACACTCTCACACACAGACTCACACACACACTCTCACACACAGACACACACTCTCACTCACACACACTCACACTCACACAGAGACACACTCTCACACAGACTCTCACACACAGACACACTCTCTCACACAGACACACACACATACACTCACACACACACACAGAGACCCATTTTTGTGTGTGTTTGGGGCAGATGTTTTCCAGATGCAGTCAGGCCTCGTGAAAGGGGGCGGAGTCACATGGTGCTTTTGGACGACTCACTTTGAGATGTGATGTGGCCACGCCCACAAACATGAGGATCAATCCCAGAGTCTGGACTCAGTTCAGAAAAGATTCAGACGAAATGATTCAGAGGAAATGATTCAGCTCCAGAATTCAGCTGTGAATCATGTTTCACACAAACCAAAAAAAAACCTGAAATTAAACTGAAGTTCAGAGAAGCTCTCAACATCTCCACATCTCAACATCTCCACATCACCATATCTCAACATCTCCACATCTCAACATCTCCACATCACAACTCCACATCACCATATCTCCACATCACCATATCTCCACATCTCAACATCTCCACATCACCATATCTCAACATCTCCACATCTCAACATCTCCACATCACATCTCCACATCACCATATCTCCACATCTCAACATCACAACATCTCAACATCTCCACATCTCCACATCTCCACATCACATCTCCACATCTCAACATCTCCACATCACCATATCTCCACATCACCATATCTCCACATCTCAACATCTCCACATCACCATATCTCAACATCTCAACATCTCAACATCTCAACATCTCCACATCACATCTCCACATCACCATATCTCCACATCTCAACATCACAACATCTCAACATCTCCACATCTCAACATCTCCACATCTCCACATCACATCTCCACATCTCAACATCACATCTCCACATTTCAACATCACATCTCCACATCACATCTCCACATCTCCACATCACATCTCCACATCACATCTCCACATCTCCACATCACATCTCCACATCACATCTCAACATCTCTACATCACATCTCCACATTTCAACATCACATCTCACCATCACATCTCAACATCTCCACATCACCATATCTCAACATCTCCACATCTCAACATCTCCACATCACATCTCCACATCACCATATCTCCACATCTCAACATCACAACATCTCAACATCTCCACATCTCAACATCTCCACATCTCCACATCACATCTCCACATTTCAACATCACATCTCCACATCACATCTCCACATTTCAACATCACATCTCCACATCACATCTCCACATCACATCACATCTCCACATCTCAACATCTCCACATCACATCTCCACATCACATCTCAACATCTCCACATCACATCTCCACATTTCAACATCACATCTCACCATCACATCTCAACATCTCCACATCACATCATCTCCACATCACAACATCTCCACATCACATCTCCACATTTCAACATCTCCACATCTCAACTCTGCAGGATGAGAACCGGTAAGCGGGTCGCTTCACTCCAACACAGAACACAGCATGGAACCGCCGTCCCGTTATCTCAGTGAGGCGTGGAGCACCTTCACCCACTGAGAGATTGTAGTTCTAGGTGTCTTCTATTTATGACTGTGGGTTTTCTCTTGGTTCTCTATGGGTTCTCTGTGGGTTCTCCTGGTTCTCTATATGTTCTCTGTGGGTTCTCCTGGTTCCTTGTGCATCCTCATATGCATGGGAGCTGTGTGAAGTTAAGCTGAAGCTTCGTGTTCACATGCAGGTGAATCAGTTCAGGCGACTCCTGATTCAGTAGCTCCTGCGGTCCTGAAATCTGAATGAACCCGTTCTGATCTGCAGGGGTTCTCCACCCGTTCATCCATCAGTGGGTGGAGTCACTTCAGCCGGGTCGCTGCCCTCGTTTGGATTTGCAGGTGAGTCTCACTGTAGTGTTTTGGTGTTAGTGGCGTCCCCCGGAGGTACAGAGGGTTACAACACGTTCCTTGTTTCTACATCTTCATTCTTGTTTAATTGTACAGTTTATTCAAAACACTGAGCTCTCCAGAGAAGGATGTGGCGGTGTGGTTTAGCATGTTCTCCTCTCAGTGCTGGGGTTCAAATACCGATCTGGGTGTAGTTTGTATGTTCTCCCCGTCTCCAAATGCGTTTCCTCCAGGTTCTCTGGTTTCCTTCCACATGGAAAAACATGGATTGGAGGTAAATTTGCTGCTCCAAATTGCCCCATATCGTGTGTGTGCACAGCACGTGTCCCCACCCCCCTCCAGCTTACTGATTCAGATTTATTTTCATGTGAAAGATTGAACAGCTCAGCGGAACGTTCCCTGAAGGTTCTAAAGATGCTTCTGAATGCCTGATTAAGATGGTGGATTAGTGGAGGCTGCGTTGGGTTCTCCTGTCTTTGCTCTGCGTCTCGGGGCTGTTAGAGCGATCAGCGAGGACCACGTCCAAGAACGCATAGCTCTGCAGTGTTGTCAGGTGTTTAAACATTCCAGCGTTCTCTTCAGCCAGAACGTTCTGGAGCGTGAGATGGTTCTGCGGCAGGACGGAGACACGGAGCCCGGGTCTGTCTGTCCTGTTGTTCGAGGCTCGTGGGTTCCGCGGCAGGACGGAGACACGGAGCCCCGGTCTGTCTGTCCTGTCGTTCGGGGCTCGTGGGTTCCGCGGCAGGACGGAGACACGGAGCCCCGGTCTGTCTGTCCTGTTATTCAGGACTCGTGGGTTCCGCGGGCGCCAACACTGACGCTTCTTTACGTTCTCAAAGGCTTTGAGGACGTCTGTATGGTATGGAGCCGTGGTTTGGATGGAGTTCTGTCTGCTCTGTTCTCCACACAGAGATGGACTCCGCCCTGCGGACAGCCTCAGCGCTGCCCCCTGTCTTTCTGTTGAAAGTTTGCGTGTGGTTGAAGATGGCGCTCCGGTCTGATCCCCGAAAATAAGGATTGTCATCATGTCTCTGCTGTGCCGTCTGGACGTCCACCATAACCCATGTGTGGTGTATTGAATGACCTCATCCGTCTCTGATAGGTCGACTTATAAAAACACATGACCTGCTTGATCTGCTTTTAAGTCCTCTCCCAGCATCTGCTTCCACTTCCATTCAAAGTCTTCCATTAAAAGTCCACTCTGTCTGTAAAACAGAAGACAGTACCACGTCCTTCAGACGGAACCAAACCGGAAGCGGGACGTCTGAAAGAAGACAGAGCGACCCGTCACCCCCAGCCCCGCGCCCGCCGTCTCCACCACGTGGACGTTTTCGGGACGCTTCTCACTCCCTGTCCCCAGATTCAGGTATTAAGTTGAGATTAATTGATCCTGACTTAAATAAACTGCTGTCCTCAGGGAGGCGTCTTCTCAGAAGGATTTGAGCGTTTGCGTCCACAACAAGAGAAACTGCAGGTTATGAGAATATGGGATGTTTGGCAGCGAGGACAGTCTTCACCTTTAATTAAGAGTGATAAGGTTCTGCTGAAGAGACGGGGCTCCGATAGACAGAGATCAAACGGACATCAAAGACTCCCATCTGTTTGTCCATGCATCTGAGATCAGATCCTGAGTCTCCATGAGGGACTGAAGCTGGGACTCTGGTTTGGTCTCTGGAGGAGAACCCGTCTCCGTGCCCGGTCCTCAGAGTGTGTGTTTGTGGTGAGATCAGGTTCAGGTTCAGGTCTGAGTGCCAGACGTGACGGCGGTGATCTTTGATGACGGGATAAGCTGCAGAACCTCCTGAAGGCAGGGTTTGTTTTGATTTGAAGCTCCAGAACCCTCGGCTCCTCCACCTCCGACCCGACGGCAGGTTCTGAACGTGTGAACGTGATCAGAACCAGCACCAGGTTCTGCATCAGTCAGGACGTTTTCACTGACCCTGGGTCCTGACCTCTCAGGTGTTCCATCTGGAACGGTTCTGCAGAAGTTGGTGACTGTTTAAATGTTCCAGCATCACGCATATTAATGAGGCTCAAAGTTTTAGACTCATCATGAGAAGAAACACCTCATTAAACTCGAGATGGAACCAGAAATAAACCATCAACTCCAAATGCTTTGATTAGAACCTTAATCCCTGTGTCATCAGGATGGTCTCAGCTCACAGGAACCTGAACCTCACAGAACATCTGGATGATCAGTACAGAAGCAGTGCTTCCATCTCATCCTGGTCAGGGTTGTGGGGGTGTTGGAGCCTATCCCAGCATTTAAAGGGTAAATGAGAAGTTTTCAGGGTGTCACAGATGGACATTCCCGTGATGAGACGGGTTCTGGACCTCGGTCTGGACTTTATTGTGTTCTGTAACGGGATGGAGGTGATGTTTGAAGGGTCACTCTGAGGGAACCGAGCGTGCCGTGGGATCGGCCTCGGGCACTGACGTCAGAACGCACGAATACACCTTTAATCTGCAGATCCAGGAAACAGGAAGCAGTGATGAGATCTCCTGCCTCTCATCTGATGGTTTGTTTGTTCTTCTCAGTGATGATGGACCACCCTCGAGGAGACGCTCTCAAAATAAACACTGCTGCACACTGAACGCCGGACGGACGTCCCGCGCCGAGCCCGACGCATAAACAGAGCAGGATTCGGGTCATCGGTGGAGGTTCTGCTCGCTGGGTTCTGATCTGTGTTTATAAAGTGCAGAAGCCAACGGAAATATTCTGGATGTCTGTCCCGGGTGTCCTGTTACCTCTGATGAGGAAGCATGAGTCCATCAGCTTTCTGATCCTTATCCTGATTCCTGAGTCCTGAGCCTGGTCCTGATCCTGGTCCTGGTCCTGATTCCTGATCCTGGTCCTGAGTCCTGAGTCCTGGTCCTGATCCTGGTCCTGGTCCTGATGTGTCCGGTGGAGTTTATAAGCTCTTTGTCCCTTTGCTGGACAGACAGATGCTGGTTCTCCTCTGATCCGTTATTCATAACGTTGGAACATGTCTCTGGATGTCGTCCTTGTCTACAGGATCTTCCGATGTTGATTTGGGGATTCAGGTGCTGAACCCTGTGGGGTTCCTGTGCGTCCTTTAGAACCACGGGACCTCTGTACTGAGTTGTTCTTCATAAAGAAGGTGTTGGTTCTAAATCAGATGTGTGCTGGGCTTCGCTCTGAGGACTCGGATCAGATCAGACTGACCTCTACATTTAAAACCCTGATCCTGAAATGGGTTTGGTTCTCTTTGGGTTTGTTTGATTTGATTTGCGGAACTCGTTGATGGAGTTTAGGTTTCTGTGCTTTACGGTCTCAGACATTCCTGATGTCTTCATGAAAAGGTTGTCAGCGTGTCGTCAGGGCTTTGTGGATTATCTTCATGGTGGAATGTTGGATTTTTAATATCTTCCTAAAGCCCTGTCCAGACTCACAAGTATTTAAAGCCTGAAGGCCCCGGGGACCCCATCTGATCTGATCTGACTGTGATGTCAGAACATTTAATATAGGGTCAGTTACATCAGAGGTTAGAGGCTCTGATGGCGTTGTGGTCAGAGCTGAAGGTCCTGGACTCGTGACCCGTGCAGGTGTGATGCTGAGGTTGGGATGTTCAGGAGGATGAGGGAACCTCAGGGTTCATCCTGATCCAGCAGCACGCTGGTTTCACTGCGAGGCATTTTTAATTTCACATGAGGAGGGATCACTGAAGCCGTGGTCCTCAAACTGACACCTCTTTATGGGATTTATCCAGAATAAAGCCACGCCCTCTCGTACCGTGTTGATTCATTAATCCCTCCCTCCTGATTGATTGATCTGTGATGATCAGGTGGTTCTTGTGGTTGGTTTGGTACAGACACCCCTGTGTTGGAGACCCTGTGTTGAACATTGACATTTTAAATGTGGCTGGCGTTCTCACTGAGGGTCCATGTTGATGTTGATCAGTGGTCTGATTGTTCACTGGATTTAATTTAGAAATGTAAGCCTCCATCCGCCCCGCAGCGTGCTGTTCTGCTCGTGGGTGGAACCCGGTCGGTGTTCCTGAATTCCCATCCATCATCAGCAGCGGTGCACTCCGATGCCTCCACACTGTTTGTCTTGGAACTTGTTCTGTGTTTTATGGTGGACTGAGGTAATTATTCGAGCCTGTACATTACACAGTGCAACAGGAGAAGTGTGTGTGTGTGTGTGTGTGTGCGCGCGCACACTAAACAAGAAAGAACACAGCACAGAAGCTAAGAAAAGGATAAATAGCCCAATTAAATGCCTTCTTTATGGTTTATCAACAATACACTTTGCAGGCATTGTACTTCCCTCTTTCAGCTCAGTGAATGGAGCCGGATGTGCAAACGAATCAGGTGAAATAGAAGCAGGGCCTCCACCCCACCCCCTGCACCCCCCCCGCACCCCCCCCCCCACACACCCCTCCACCCTTTCATCTTTAAATCAGCAAACAAAAATAAAGAGGAGGAAAACCTGAGCGGTGAACGGATGAGGAGGGAAACCATTAGAGGTTTAAAACAACCACCGCTCGTTTAATTCCGTTAAATCAAGCTTAACTCCTGTTTTGGTAAATCAGCGGGGGTGGGGGGGGGCAGAGGGGGGGCACTGGAGTTTAATATTAAATTACGATGAAGTTACAGGGAAATGAGCATCTATAGCTGCTGACGGCGCGGAACGCCGCGGGTGCAGAACAGACGTACAGTTCAGCATTAATCACTAAATTATTCATGAAATAAAAACGTCATTAGAACAAAGTGCTGCACCTGGAACCTGGGACCGCCAACAGAACCGGGTCTGAAACAGAATACGGTTCTGATTGGAACAAAGGGTCCTGAAAGCAGAACCTCTGTTTCTGAGATATTTGCTATTGAAACTTGAACAATGTTTTAATATGGAAGCTGAAATCTTCAGCACTGCGAGTTCTTTTGTTGCTGGAACTGGAACATCTGGTCCTGAGACTGCAGCCACTGGTTCTGGATCTGAAGCTGGATCAATGGCAGATGTTAAAAGAGCAAGTGCGCAGATTCTGCTCTGCAAGCGAACCCCGCGATTGAAACTAAAGCCTTCTGAAAGCCGTGCAATATGACGAGGATATAAAGGTTTTAAGATAATAAAGTGAAAGCAAACAGGAGGAGAAGGTGTTCAGTGAAGTCTGGATGAGGAACTGAAGTCAGGTTCTGATGAGAAGCACACGTACCTCAGACACACAGGGGACCTCATTATTCACCCAGGATTTTAGAGATTTAGGGCAGAAGCAATTTTCTGGCTGTTTATCCTCCGGGATTCAGGTGAAGTCTTTATTGCTGGAGATCTAACTCTGGGATCTTCTCCATGTTTTTCTTGGTGAGCCACACTGGAGCTTAAGTAATCCAGGATTTCTTGACTGGTTATTAGGATTCTGAGCTGCAGTCCTCTTTCCCTCCGCATTATCACACGGCTGACTTTGTTCTCACACTTCATTAAAGCTCCCGGATCCGATCCGATCCGATCCGAGTGAAAGCTCTTTGTGAGGACCGTGGACTTTTGTTCAGAAATCCCTCAAACTCCAGGAAACTGGAGAATAACGTTTTATTGAAACTGTATCCACGCCACGCTCTTGGTTTTCTAGAGACAATTGACATCAAACATGATCTATATAAATATGGATTATGTTATTAGGGTGGTGGATGATGCTCAGCACTGCAGGGACACTGACATGGTGGTGCAGGTGTGTGAGTGTGTGTTGTTCTGCTGGAGTTTAAACTCACTGTACACGGTCTGCAGAGGAACAGATGGACTACAGAATGGAACTGTAGAACTACAAAGTGGAACTATATGTGAGGTGAAGCTGATATATGAGAGAGAGAGAGAGAGAGGTTGATTAGTTTAATAAAGTGAAAGCCATTAGCTCACGGCTCTTCACTCTTAATGCTGGAGGTTCCTTCAGTCTGATTACCACAGAGGGATGAAAGCGAGCTGATGGAGAAGCAGACTCTGACCTCCACTGATCCGGGATGCTGGACGTCAGGTCCAGCACTTGTTCTTCAGTATTAATATCAGTGGAACGCCGATCATCTGGTTTTGTCACCACAACAATAGAGGTGGAATTAGATGGTGATTAGAGACTGGGCGTCCTGCGGGTTCCACGTCTGATTTGTTTGGAGGGTGTATGTTCTGCACAGAGTTTCCATATCACTGTTTTAATTAGAGCGTATGAGAAAGCAATAATCAGACGCCTGGAGCACAACCTTCAACCATCCAGCCAAGACAGGAAAGAAGCCAGATGTGTGGAGCATGACGGTGCACTCAGTGCAGCTTTAACAATCAGAGTGCTGCTGCTGCTGCTGATCTGAGGTCAGATTCAGACGGAGTGGACACGCCCTCTCACCCCGACTGCTGCAGGACCTGCGGGGTCGTTCTGATGGGTTGATGTTCCTGAAGCTCCAGTGCAGGTCCTGTTCCTGCTGTCACTCCATCGTCTGGTAGATCCTGAGAGACACCCTCTTGTGCAGAGTGTAATGTGGTGTGGGTTGAGGGTTCCAATCCCATGTTCACTGAAGTTACCAATGTGGGCCCTTGAGTGGGACCCTTAACCCTCATTGCTCCAGGGGTTCTGTCCCTGTGTTCTGCCCCCTGCTGTCCTGTTGGGGTACCTGTGAGTTGCTTTGGATAAGAGCACCTGCTAAACAACCAAATGTCATGAAGTTCAGTATGATGGACAGAGCTTCTGGAATGAAGTGTCTGAGCTCCGTCTGGTCTCTTCTGCGGTTCCTCTGAGATCCGTGATAGTCAGAACATTTGCACCACCCTTTGTGATGGAGACACACACCACTCACCCGAAGCAGAACCGAAAACCGGGGAACGGGAAATTCTGAGGAACCTCTGAGTTCTTCTGCTCCTGCTGTGTGGAGCTCGTTATCTGAAGCTCGTCTCTTCTAATGCTTCTGTATTTGTGGGTTCGGCAGATTCTGCAATTAAGGCGACAAAGCATTCGGACCGCCGTGAAGCAGAACATCTGTGATGCAAATCTGAACCTCCTGCAGCTTCCACTCATCCCCCATCACCACCTTCTTCAGAAAGCCGTCCCTCGCTCATTCATCCCTGCAGCTCTGCCATTAATGAAAAGGAAGTCTCGGGTTCTCCGGCCTGGTGGGTGAGATACTCACCGTGTGTCCTCGTGATCTACCTGCCTCTGTTTAGACCTCATCATCATGGGGTGTGAAGACGCAGTGGAAGATGTTGCAGCTCCAGATGGAACCCTTTAAAATGCACTCAATTCCTGAGAGGATTAGGAATGTTCATCAGTGAGACAGTGAGGGTTCTCCGTCCACATGGGTTCCGTTTAATAAAGTCTGCATGGGGAAGCCTTTCATGTCACTTTTCATTCCATCTCCTTTTTCATCTTCCAGCCTGAAAGCAGGATCCGAGTGCAGAAGGTTTAGATGTGAGATGCTTCATGAAGAACGAGGCCTCAGGAGTTTACATGAGGAGTAACCAGGAGAACCCGGCATCAAGCTAACGCAGAACCTGAACAGTTCAGGAGGCAGCATGGGGTAGGTCCTGAAGACTGGACTCTGTTCATTCAAAACTGCAGGTGTGATGGTTCCTAACGGGCCGTGGCGTGGTGTTATTTAGAAATCGTTTGGTTCTGTCATTCAGAACTGAATATTAAATGAAGTTGCTTTAACGGTCAGCTTCCCTTCAACAGAACTGTACGGTCACCTGACGCTCCTCAGACCAACAGCAGCACAACGTTTAATGCTTTAGTGGCAATAATATAGACTTTTGATGTCGTGTGTCTGTCTGTGACACCAGAGCACCACCAGGTCCCCATCAGGTCCCCAAAAGGTCGCCATCTCCATAGGTTTGAGTAAGAGGCTGAAGGTTCATGGTCTCCAGCAGCGGTGCTGATGGTGTGAAGGTGACGTCATGCTCACAGATGGAGTTGCTGATTTGATTTGTGCTCTGGAGAAACCTTGGTGATGATTTCTGAACCTCCATGCTTCTGATCTGTCTTCTCTGTTCAGAAGCTCAGGTTTCAGCTCCTCTGAGATAAACCATAACCAGACCTCTGCTCTCCTCGTTGAAGGCTTGCTTTTAGTCCTCGTTCTGAGTGATGGTGGACATGTCAGACTTCAGAGTTTAACGGCACACCTCGAACCTTCTGGAGTGGCAGGAGTGCCGCAGTGGAGACGTCCAAGCCCTGCTGCTGACACCATCACCTCACCACGGCGCTTTCTTAGCTTTCAGCAGCACTTCCATTGGAAGCTCGCTCAGGGAAACCCTCCTCTGCAGATGTTTGAAAGTATTGAGACCTTCGAATGTCCGAATGATCACATGGAGAAAACACCTGGACTGACTATTTCCTTGCAGGTGGTCCAAACAGGCGCTCCGTCGACACGTTTCGGATCCGCCGGCCGAGCTGCCATTCCGGATGAAAACGGATCCCGAGCTTCGGCTTCGGCGGGCGTTCCAAAGTAAATGATTACGGAGCGTGTAATGTCCTTTAGGTCCAGCCTGGGTTCACTTAAGAAGCCTTTAAAGTCTTTGTACATGCTTTTCTGATGTTGTCACGGTGACTTCACTTCCTGTGAGTGTGCTGCCTCTGCGCCAAGCTTCAAACTGATCTGCTGTCTCTCAGTAATTATCTAATTAATCATTCAGAAAAAGCACAGCAGCGGTCAGCAGCGGGGCAGAGTGGACCCGCCGTGTGGTGTTTAATGATCACTGAACTTCACATCTCATCTCGCACCTCGTTCCTTTACTCAGATGGGCTACAGCAGAAGAGATCACATGACATTCACATTAATATTCATGATGCAAAGTTACCTCCTTAACGTGCAGTAACGAGCAGGTGCACTGGGTCGGACGCTGTGAGTAAGCGGAGATGTCCGGAGGGCAGGTCAGGACCGCGGGACGACGCGTCCGGCACACAGCATCAGAATCCCATGACCGACCAATCAGAATGTTACGAGGGAGAACATGCTCAGTCAGTAGGCCGTAGGTTTGAGGGGTGTTTGATTCTCAGAATGGAGAACTTGCTGCTGAACTTCTGACCCACTGAGCTTCATCTGTCTGTTCAACCTCTGGAGGTGTTCCTGAAGCGACCCCGCTGTGCACATGGCATCGTACACATGAGACCTGAAATGCCTCCATTGTTTGAAGTTCTGAAGTGTGTGAGGACGTGAGGACGGGGAGTGAAACCCACACTGGAACTCGCTTCACGTCTCACCTTCTGCTTTTCACACTCTGTCTACATCACAGCTTCAGGGACAATGAGGCATTGTGTGGTCGCCATTCAATCCAGAGCGCAGCGCGGGGCTGACGGTGAGCGATCGCATTCACCATCATGATGTCACTGCAAACGCTTAGCCAGGAAAGAACAAAGCTCCACCTGACCTGCTCTGAGATGAACTCTCAATCTGCAGCGTGAACTTCAGTAAACCTGAGCAGCAGAGTCCAGCCTTAAACTTTAAACTGTCAGCAAACTGGAGACGTTCTGCAGCAGAACGCTGGGAAACACAATAAACCCCCAGAATACAGACCTGAACCCCAAACGTCTAACACTCTGTCTGTCTGTCTAACACTCTGTCTGTCTGTCTGTCTGTCTGTCTGTCTGTCTGTGTGGATGAAGTTAGATGGATTCTGTTCCAGTCTGATTATTGTGTGGTCTTTATAAACCGTATGAATCAACGGGATTTGAACACATCCTCATTCTGAGCTGTAACTCCAACATTGAACACCTCCGGGCCACTGGGGGGCGATGGAGTCCCACAGCTCGTGATTAGGGGCGTGGCTGCAGGTGGTACAGACGGGATATAAGCAGCTCCTCATTCAGAACCTGAGTTTGTGAACACAAAGTTCTGTAAAGACTGATGTGACGTATGAAGCCGGTTCTAGTCATTGCTTGTGGACTGGAACAGTTTAAAGTGCAGCAGGTCATGGAGCTCTGAGCATGGTGAAGGATCTGAGCTCTGCACCACCGAGAACCTTAAACAGATCACTGATCTGATATTCAGGTTCTCAAATGTAAGATCCATCTGGAACGGTGAACAGTCTGAACAGTTACTGCAGAACTTCATCCATCATAGAGTCGTGTCTGCTGTTAGAACATTACGACTTCAATCGTAGTTAGTTCCTTCTCTCTGCACAAACCTGAGGTTCTCTAAAGGTTCTAGCAGTCAAAGCGACTGTGTGGTGATTAAGTGGATCCTGTGTTCAGGACATCACCTTTAATGTAGGGGGGTGTTGATGGAGAACCAGCCTCTTTTCAGAGTTAAAGGGTCTGTTCTAAGTCAAAGTCAAACACCGATGTTGGGCAGATCTGAGTA
Source organism: Corydoras sp. C115 (assembly GCA_019802505.1). Taxonomy (NCBI): domain Eukaryota; kingdom Metazoa; phylum Chordata; class Actinopteri; order Siluriformes; family Callichthyidae; genus Corydoras; species Corydoras sp. C115. The sequence goes on along the minus strand of JAFMOC010000249.1, from coordinate 129,641 downwards.
CTCAAACAGAAATGGAGCATTAGAACCTGCTTTTCTTTGATGTTTCACACTTTTTTTGGTTGTTCAGAACCAAACGAATCGGTGTGTATCCCGGCTCACCACTCAAGCTCTGCCTGTGTTCCTGGTTCCATACGGAACACACCTGCTCTCATCCTGTTCCGTGCATCCATCCTATTCAACCCACACAAAGACCCTGCAAACCACATAGACATAATGACCCTGCCTTATTATTATGGTTCTCATCGTGGAAGAGAACTGCTGCAGAACGTCAGCCATGTTCATCTGAAATCAAAAACATGGAACACAGTGAGAACATCGGTTCTGATGTCACCTGAAGCACACGTTCCTCACGTTACCAGAGAGTGGCACTCGAGATCAGACCTTTGAGAACCTCAGATACGGATCCTGCTTTCACCGAAGGTCTGAAGCATTCAGAAGGTTCATCATCAGAGGTTCTCACACCTCAGCCGCTACAGAACTCGGACTAAATGGATCGATCCGTGTGGTCAGAGGGGACGCTATCGGTCCTCACCCCCGTGTTCTGGACATTTAGTCCACTGCTGGAGCTTCTGCAGGAGCATGAATAGCAGCAGCTCATTAGCCAGCTGGTCTTTTCAGATTAAAGCCAGGACAATGCGACCACAGCGGCCACGCCCAGTATCACATACACACATGTAGTTTCTGTCATGAAGAGAGAACAATGCTCCTTTCATTCACACTTCCTGTCTACAGGCATGTCGGCTCGTCTGCGCAGCTGCCAGCCACAGGTTCCGGCCCCTCGGCCCGGCCCGACCCGGCGTGGGACCGTTCCACGTCGTTCCGTGGGTTCTGATGGACTTTTTAATGCTACACATTAAGTTTAATGAACGTCAGCATTCAGGAGAAGAGTTCAGGAACCGGAGCAGATCTGAGCAGGAACCGTTAACACGCCACTCCTCTGAGAAACGTATGCTTTTGTTTATGAGATGCGAAGGACGCCCCCATCTTCAGCCTTTATTTTAAACTTGGACCGAGTTGAAACATCAGCCGATCCGAACGGCACCGATGCTTATCGGGAGTTTTATGGAAAGCCGAGATTCTGAAGTCAAAGAATGTTTCAGCCACAAGTCTGTTTTCTCTCATTTGTGGAAAATAAATTGGGGAACTGGTCATCAAGCCCTGGAACCGACCCAGGACATTTAATCAGAACCACCGGTGCATCTGTGTGCGCCGAGTGAAGCGGCTGCCTCGGCCGCCCGTTCTGCCGCTCGCAGGTCGGGTCGGGTTCTCCTCGCGGCCCGCCGTGACCCGCGTGTCCGATCACCTGCTGCATCAGGCTGGAAATGGATCCCACATGTGGGTCTGCAGAGGCGTTCCGAACAGAGTGTGCAGATCAACACCAAGAACAGTCTGGGTCAGGACCCGAACTCTCAGAACTCTGCAGAGGAACATCAAAATATCTCCTCTGATGATGTTCCTGTTCCATTTCTAAATGAATCTCATTATTTCATTTAAACTTTGATCTTTGAGCAGTTGAGCCATCAAGCTTCCTGATTGGTTTATTCAGTGCAGGCGCGATGAGGGGGGGCATGACACACCTGGGCTGTAAAGCGTCAGCTGATTGGTTCAGGTGCAGTGCACCTCCTGTTGGACTTCATTCCTATACGTCCTCAGCTCACCCTCCCTCTGTAATGAGTTTCTCCAGGTTCCACTGTGAGCCTTTAACCATCAAAGTTACATTCACTCAAAATGTATGAAGGACCCCGCTGAACCGATAAGGGTTCTCTTTATTAATTACTCACATGATGAAACAGAGCAGAACCAGGATGTTCCATCAGAATTAAAGCCCAACGGTAAATCAAGTCCTCTGCATTATTCATCCGTTCATCGTCCTCTAAACGGACAGGTTCCTCAGAGTTGACGTGCTTTTCGGTTGTGGGAGGAACCATTTCAGCTCTGTACTGTTTTAATGCTGAGCTGTCATTGTCTCCTGGGAAATGGGAAAACCAACAATGTCTTTGGTAAGGTGGAAGTGCTGCAGATCAGAGTGTTTTCAGAGCGAATGCTTCATCAGTTCATTTTAAAAGCTGGAGGTTGTTTGTAAATCTGAGCATCCCAATAACACAAAGCCAGAGGCCACGTTCACCTCCTCGGGTTCGGCGCCGCCGGCGTGTCACCGATCCTCCCCCTCAGGCTGCCGAAGCACGGCATCCACCTCGCCTCCCGTGTGATGTCTGCAGACGGGCCCAGCGTGTTTATTGGTGTAGCGCGGCGCAGGTCCGTCACATCGCTCGGGATCAGGAACGATCAGCAGCAGATATTCAAATCCTGACCTCGATGTGTTTGTTTTAAGCAAAATGTAGAATAACGAGAGAGGCCTGCTCCATTGTTTTAAGGTGAAGTACATGCGAGCGCTGTGTCGACAAATGGCTGTAATTAAAGTCATTAAACACTCCACGCCTTGCTGTCAGATCCCGGGGAAGTGCCGTCACCCGCGCGCTGCGTCTGCGGCGTTATCTCCGATGGGTTAGATAAGCGAGAGCGTGGTGTTCGGAACACACTTCAGCCCTCAGCGATGTGCGCTGATCTTTCATGTCAATGTGTCCTCTGTTATCTGCTTAATCAATAAAGTTTAAACAAGCACAATCAGAACTTAACAACCCGCCGGGAATGCTGGGACGATGACTAAATCTGCTGGCGCCTCCAGCCGGCTTCCAGACCTCGCCCCGGCCAAATAAACAGACGCAGCCGGAGCTGAGCTCCGTTCCCCTCTACGTTCCTCAGACGGGGTTTTACGCGCTGTCTTTAAGATACCATCGTCATGACTACGCAGACAATTAGCAAACTAGGACAAGCTCATAAAGCTTCTCCCCATGTTCTGCGGGTTCAGTGTTCTGATCTCGCCGTGTTCTTCAGCCTCAGATACCCAGAGATCAGTCAGAGATCAGTCAGAGATCATCAGAACGCCGGGTCGCTGTCATTAAACCACAAAAATTGTGGTTTGTCCAGATCTTGATTGAGTGAAGTCCTGTATTTATGTTCTTGTGTTGATTATGAAACGTCTGCGGTTCCTCGAGGGCATCTTTATTCAGTTATGGGTCAGATGTTTGTGTTTTTGAGGAGCACATGCCAATTCTGAATTCCAATATTCCACTTGTTGTCAGACCTTTGTACACACCGGGTAATTATGTATTTAGTGCACTTTGATTAGGGCCTCTTAATGACTCCTTAATGACTTTAAAATTGGTGTCTTCATTGCTGGTTAATTAGTGCTTGCATTATATTCAGACCTGGCAGAAGGTAGCAGTTTTTCAGTTTATACTCTAGAACCTATTTATAGCAGCCACACCTCCTGCAACACCTCCACCGAGCTCGAGCAGAAACCCAGATTTACACAGACCTTAAAGTTACAGGTGAGGTTTTCTTTTATTTCTGCCAGTTTTCAGCTGAAATCTAGTGTCTCATTGATTATAAATACACAGCTGACCTTAAAATAATGAAGAGCGGTTTAAAGAGAACTAACACACTAACTCGCACTCGACAACCAGCTTCATCATCTCTTCATATATTTAAATATAACACATTTTATATTCGAATTTAGTTAAGATAGTTACACAGACTATATTAGAATTTAAAAAGACAGTTACACAGACTAATAATAATAATAATAATAATGTATTTGTATTGAATTTATAGTTTTAGATTTCATTTTATTTTATGGCTCGTTTATTTATATATTGAGATTTTCCTTTGCAACACTTCAAAATTAATGATTTCTATTAGAAAGTTATTTCTTTAACTTATTTAATTGTATTTCTGTCTCCAACATTAAAATAATAATAATTGAAATATGAATAATAATGTTATAATTTGTTCTCAAATGTTCTATAAAATATAATTTAATATGAATGCTACGTGCTCAGTGATGGATTGGCGTCCTGTCCTGGGTCTATCTGCCCAGCGCCCGAGACGTTCTCCCCTGGATGGGCATGGGGAACCCCCCCCCCCTCCCCCGCGACCCTAATAGAGGATAAAGCTGAAGATAATGAATGAATGAATGAATGAATGAATGAATGAATGTTACGTTTGTGAATCATGAATGTTTTGTGAGTCTAACATCCGTCCCTGTCTCCTGTGTTGATTTAGTGACGCTATAATCAAAGTAAAAAAATAAAGTTTAAAGTATAAAAAAGAGTGTTTTAATCACTTTATTGATCAGATCTGATCTAATGCAGATGGTTTGTGCGCGTGAACATGCAGCCGTGCCGTGCGGGAGGGGGCGTGTCGGTGGGCGGGGTCTGGAGACACCTCTATAAAAGAGGGCGGGGCTGCGTCAGAGAGGCAGACGGTGAGAGCCGGTACGGAGCCGCGGATTACCTCAGAACAGCTCCCCGCTCACAGAGCCCTCCAGCCCGCCTCAGTTCAACCAGAGAACCGCAGAGGACCGCCTCCCTCACACAGCGGTGACCCGCACTCAGACCCGCACTCACCTGAACTCACCTGAACTCACCTGACTCACCTGACTCACCTGACTCCCATCACTGAAAGGAATCTATTTTGTGCTCGGTTCTCTGCTCGGTTCTCTGCTCGGTTGGTGTACAGACCGGCGGGAGGATGCTGTTGCTGCACCCGGGCTGCTGCCGCTGGCTGCTGGCGCTCATCCTGACGCACACCGGGGTCCGAGCGGGCAGCGGCCCCCACCAGCACCTCCACCCGCAGCACACCACCACCACCACCACCACCACCAACCACAACCACAACAACAACAACAACAACAACAACAACAACAACTCCATCAAAAGCGCGATGCTCCCAGAGACTCCCACTCCACAGTCCATCCGCTCCGGAACCAGAGTTCACACCGCGCCCAGGAAAGGGAACGTTCCCCTGCAGGTGAGGACCGGTCCGTCTGTCTGTCTGTCTGTCTGTCTGTCTGTCCTCCTGTCTGTCTGTCTGTCAGGTAAGGGAACGTTCCCCTGCAGGTGAGGACCCGTCTGTCTGTCTGCCTGTCTGTCTGTCCTCCTGTCTGTCTGTCTGTCAGGAAAGGGAACGTTCCCCTGCAGGTGAGGACCGGTCCGTCTGTCTGTCTGTCTGTCTGTCTGTCCTCCTGTCTGTCTGTCTGTCAGGTAAGGGAACGTTCCCCTGCAGGTGAGGACCCGTCTGTCTGTCTGCCTGTCTGTCTGTCCTCCTGTCTGTCAGGAAAGGGAACGTTCCCCTGCAGGTGAGAACCCGAGCGACAGGTGTCTGTCTGTCTGTCTGTCTGTCTGTCTGTCTGCGCTGAGCTTTGTTTCCTGATGATTATTAATGAAGTTTTATGAAGTTTATTTTCGTTAAATCTCATCACGATCTTTACTTTTATTATTATATTATTATTAAATTTAGAAAATTACAACGGATGATAAGGTAGTGTATGTATGTATGTGTATATATATATATATCGAGAGAGAGAGAGAGAGAGAGTAATAAGTAATCTATAGGTTAAGGAGTTGTTTTGAACTTATTGTATTTTATTCAAAGTGTCTTTTTTCCCCAGTGTTTTAAATTAATGATTTATTATTATAATTGTATATTTAGTTGGTGATTTCTTCATTATAATTGCCCCAGTTCTATTTTAATTTAAGTTGGTTGATAAAGAACATGCATGTGATCACTGTGTGTGCTGCTGGTTGGTTCTCCAGATAATACTCCTAATAATAATAATAATAATAATCAGATAATAGTACAGTTTAATAATCAGATAATACTGATTTTAAATTACATAATTTAAAAACAAATTATAAAACATGCAGAATAAAATAAATAAGATAATTTGAAAATAAGAAATAAAGCTGATCAGTGCAGGAGCAAAGGTTCTCCTTTAATCACAAACATTCAGAAAAAAGAAATATCAGTCATTATAAAGAATGTAATTAAATGTAAGCTAATGAGATGATGATGACGATGATGCAGCTGTGTGTTGGTGTTAATGCCGTCAGACGTTAATCAGCTCGTAATCATTTAGATTCATTTGAAGTCTTTAACTCTTCTCCGTCTGTTCAATGACAAATATTCCATTTGTGAATTTGTGAAAATGAATTCTTTTTTATATTTGTAAAAACCTTTGAACATTCCTGATTTAATTGTTTAAACACACAGGAGTGGTCCTCATTAGGGTTAAATCTGAGTTTCTTTGTGAATTGATTGGGGTCAGGTGTCTGTGCTCTCTGCTGGTGGAGATGTTTAAATCTGTAAATCCTGTTGGCTGTCACGTTAAAGCCTCTCTGATGATGAAGTCTGTGTGATGAAGATGATGCTGAGGTAGTGAGGGGTAAGGCGTACCTCATTAAACTCAAATGGCGTTAGAGTGAGCCGACCTCAGCGCCGCGCTGAAAGCCTGATGCATTGTTCTCTCAGCAGAACGCCGAGCCCCGCTCAGCCTCTCGGGCAAATGAAGACGGATCATGGGGGGGGGGGGGGGGGTTAACACGGTACGGAACATTAAACCACGGCTGATCTCTGAATCCTCACCGCCCGAGGCCGGAGCCCTCAGTGAATATGAGAGAACAGGATGGAGGCTGAGCACAGCCTGTGGTTTGCCCCGGGCCCCGAGGCCGGGATAGGTCCCTGTGAGAACAGTGGCGTTAAAGAGAATGGAACACAGGTGATGTTCATGTGGCTGGAGGAACTCATTCCGTGGTCGGTCAGACGGATGGAGGCTGGCGGACCCCATGCCGTCCACGTCGTACTGGAACCTGATGCGGGACGGCAGCGTGATGGATGAGGCGCTGAGCGCAGCTTCTAGAGGCTTTAGAACAAAGGGGTGTCATAGTGACTGGGAACCATGAGAACAGCTCACTCAGTGGAACTGTGGTTCCACACTCGCTTCATGGACATGTTATCTGAAATGTTTGATCTGAATTAATAGAATTAAAATCACATGCATGATCCAGTGCTCTTAGTACCAGAGGAACCACAGTATGATCCACACCACCTGATCTGTTCTCTGAGTCTGATCTGACTCACCAGCTCCTCATGGTCCTCACTTTGTGCTCTGGGACAAATGGACCTTCTCCAATCTGTCTCTACAAGGTCAGTTCTGTAATGAAGAGGTGTGTCCTCAAACCTGGACATACGTACTCCATATAACAAGCTTTAATTAATGAGGCTTTGGATTTTAGTAAATCATTTTTGGCACAAAACACGTAAAATATTCAACTTTAAATCCAAAAGCTTCAGAAAGCATTAAAAGTTCATATTTATATTTGTTCTTATTTTATAAACTGATTTGAATGAAATCTCAACCAAATCTTCAGAAACATTTAGTGAAAAATATTTCACCCTCAGCATGTGGATTTAAAAATCGACCAATCAGAATAAAGTACAGAACAGAGGCATGTCATTAAAATAATCATTAATCACATCTGACTCCGAGTCATTTGAGGAACCGATTTAGATCTTACCTCCAGTTTGGAAGAGAACATCACCAAGGAGGCCTGTTGTGATGTACAGCTGCACTCGTGTCCGCCGTGAGGACGCCGTGAGGACGCCGTGAGGTCACTGACTCTCATTACAGGATGTGTGGCGGTCAGAACATGAGCTGGCAACAAATAATGACCATGACAGAACCATGCTGAATCGGATCGGTCCGGGGGATCGGACCACCCAGTGTGGTGTCCTGACGTCAGAACAGACGGCAGCGCGCAGTTCGGCGACATGAAGATGTGTGAAGGTACCTCATGGTTCTGATGTTCTCGTGGAACCGTGTGCTAATGGAACTCATCCTGAGTGAGTGAACGGAGTCTATAAATCCCAAAAACAAAGATCAGACCTTCAGGAGGAACTGTGGACGTGTGGTGGAGGTGACCGTGGGTGGGCATCGGGTCAGTAACGGCACCGGCGTGCTGAGGCCTGGTTCTCTTACTGAAGCACTGATGATCTTGCTGAAGCATCCAGATCTGGTTCTCATCAGCGGCTCAGTTCCTTTTCTTCCAGCCGCCTTATTTCATTTGTCACGGTGGTTCCGTTAACGAGGGGGCGCCGCTTTGTTTGGATCTGGCTTGTAAAGAGAGGAACCGGGTCTCTGCTGCCCCCTCTGGGGTTAAGTGCCTGTTTAGTGACGCTAACGAGCTGAGAGCGTGAACCCGAGCAGCCTGAGGTGTGATGGCTCGTTAGCGCTGGATGGCTGGATCGTACCTCTGCCAGACCCGCGAGCCCAAGAGACGCCACGACGGCAGGTCCGCCGCCCGCCATACGCCGTCCAATTATCCCATCTCATTAAAGGTGTTCATTTGCACACTTCCGAGGGCGTTTCAGGACCGGCGGTGTTAAATGAGTGGCAGGCTCGGGGGTTCAGGGTTGTGCACATGTGCTTTACTCCAAACTTCAGCTTCAAACGGCCAGAGAAAGTGCAGGGATAGGGTGCGGCTTGCTCTGTGAGCCGGCAGGTTCTCGGGTTAGGGTTAGGAAGGAGCCTCACTGACTGAGGCTCCTCCTGCTGGATCGGGTTCCGCAGGTTTTGATGGAGCTTTGGGTCATCAGCACCATATGAAGGACGACGAACTTCAAAGCACTAATCAGATCAATTAATGTGAACTGTTAAATTAATTATATATATGATTGTTTATGTACAGTGCTGCTGAAAGCTCGCTGTACACTGCGCCACCTTGTGGATGTGGAATCAGAGTCAGCAGGTGGTGTGTTCACCAGCAGCGATGCAGGACGCTGCAGACAGGACGATGGTCCCGCAGACGTACAGGGGTGTTCTCTGTGAAGTTTGCATGTTCTCACTGGGTTTAAGGTTCCTACTTCAGCCTCGGTTCTCCCTCAGTCCATAAACATGTTTGTAGAACACTGCCTGTCCTCATGTGCAGATGTGTGTGTGTGTGTGTGTGTCCTCATGTGTGCTGGGATAGGAGGTTGGAATGAAGGTGGTCAGGGTCTGCTGAGAACATTTAGAACATGGTGACCACTGTACCTGCAGTGTGAAGGCATCTCTGATTTGGAGGCAGGTTTATAAAACATACAGAATCGAGTTTCCCTCAAACGCAGAGACTTTACGGGTCCTCAACGCATTGGGTTCTAAAGGGTTCGGGTTCTGAAGGTGTTCTGAAGGGTTCGGGTTCTGCAGGGTAAGATCTAAGACAGAAGCCTGCATCTCTGTGTTCAGACCCGAGGTGGTGGCGTCTGAATATTAAAAGTGAGCTGAGTGCTGGAGGACGTTGGTTCTGGTCCAGGGCTCGGGCTCAGCTGGGTTCTCTTTGTTCTGTTGTTCTGACGTTGTGGAGGGCTCTTTCAGATGTTGGGTGTGGGTGAGGAGGGTGGAGTTGGGTTCTCCATATGAACAGAATTACTGCACATTATAAACGCGGCCTGCTGGCGGCCTGCGCTCCGGTCCGGTCCACGTGAGCCGACGCCTGAAGACATTGATCCTAATCAGCACTGAGAGCCATTTGAAGGTCCCGAGCTGCTGGATTATGGACGTGTTCTGTGATGGACGGGCAGATGGGGGTATCGTGTCTGAGCGATGCCGCTCGGCCGTCCAGACTGATCTGAGCCTGTCAGAACCGTTCTGCTGTGAGGAACCGGCGCTCATAAAGGAACTATAACAGGAACCATGTTCTGAACTCAGCCTGCTCCTCTGGGTTCTCTGGGTTCTGAAGGTGCTTTGGGTTCTCTGGACCTCATGATGAAGCTGTGTTGATGGATGCTCCTCCTCACTGTCTCTCTCTCTCTGATCTCTCTCTCTCTTTCTGATCTCTCTGATATCTCTCTCTGATCTCTCTCTCTCTGATCTCTCTGATCTCTCTCTCTCTGATCTCTCTGATCTCTCTCTCTCTGATCTCTCTCTCTCTGATCTCTCTATCTGATCTTTCTTTGATCTTTCTCTGATATCTCTCTCTGATCTCTCTCTCTCTGATCTCTCTCTCTCTGATCTCTCTGATCTCTCTCTCTCTGATCTCTCTCTCTCTGATCTCTCTATCTGATCTCTCTCTGATCTCTCTCTCTCTCTGATCTCTCTCTCTCTCTTTCTGATCTCTCTGATCTCTCTATCTGATCTTTCTTTGATCTTTCTCTGATATCTCTCTTTCTGATCTCTCTCTGATCTCTCTCTCTCTGATCTCTCTGATCTCTCTCTCTCTGATCTCTCTGATCTCTCTTTGATCTCTCTCTGATCTCTCTTTGATCTCTATCTGATCTTTCTTTGATCTCTATCTGATCTTTCTTTGATCTTTCTCTGATCTCTCTCTGATCTCTCTTTGATCTCTCTCTGATCTCTCTTTGATCTCTCTCTGATCTCTCTGATCTCTCTCTTTGATCTCTCTCTGATCTCTCTCTCTGATCTCTCTCTCAGGTGCATCAGTGTGGTGGGGATGTGGACTGTGCTGTTGGCAGTTACTGCCACTCCTCTCAGTACACTTCGTCTCGATGCCTCACCTGCCGCCGCAGGAAGAAGCGTTGCCACAGAGATGCCATGTGTTGCCCCGGCAACCGCTGCAGCAACTGTAAGTACCCCCCCCCCCCGAGACTACTAACCAACTTACTGTTCACACTTTAACTGGACAGCCGTTTATTCATTTATTTAAATGAGTTTAGTCATGTGACCTGTGCAGCACTAACCCTAATCCGGGTTCTCTTCAGGTTCTAGCTGAACATCTCTATTGTCCAAACCTAACCCTCAACCCTAACCTTAATGCTCAACCGTAACCCTAACATAATCCTCAACCCTAACCCTAATGCTCAACCCTAATGCTCAACCCTAACCCTAATGCTCAACCCTAACCCTAATGCTCAACCCTAACCCTAATGCTCAACCCTAACCCTAATGCTCAACCCTAACCCTAATGCTCAACCCTAACCCTAATGCTCAACCCTAACCCTAATGCTCAACCCTAGCCCTAATGCTCAACCCTAACGCTCAACCCTAACCCTAATGCTCAACCCTAACCCTAATGCTCAACCCTAACCCTAATGCTCAACCCTAACCCCAATGCTCAACCCTAACCCTAATCCTCAACCCTAACCCTAATGCTCAACCCTAATGCTCAACCCTAACCCTAATGCTCAACCCTAATGCTCAACCCTAACCCTCAACCCTAATGCTCAACCCTAACCCTAATGCTCAACCCTAACCCCAATGCTCAACCCTAAACCCAAATGCTCAACCCTAACCCTAATGCTCAACCCTAACCCTAATGCTCAACCCTAACCCTAATGCTCAACCCTAACCCCAATCCTCAACCCTAACCCTAATGCTCAACCCTAACCCTAATGCTCAACCCTAACCCTAATGCTCAACCCTAATGCTCAACCCTAACCCTAATGCTCAACCCTAACCCTAATGCTCAACCCTAACCCCAATGCTCAACCCTAAACCCAAATGCTCAACCCTAACCCTAATGCTCAACCCTAACCCCAATCCTCAACCCTAACCCTCAACCCTAACCCTAATGCTCAACCCTAACCCTAATGCTCAACCCTAATGCTCAACCCTAACCCTAACCCCAATGCTCAACCCTAACCCTAATCCTCAACCCTAACGCTCAACCCTAACCCTAATGCTCAACCCTAACCCTAATGCTCAACCCTAATCCTAACGCTCAATCCTAAACATAATGCTCAACCCTAATCCTAACGCTCAACCCTAAACCTAACGCTCAACCCTAACCCTAAGGCTCAACCCTAACCCTAATCCTCAACCCTAATGGTCAACCCTAACCCTAACTCTAATTCTCAACCCTAATCCTCAACCCTAACCCTCAACCCTAATGGTCAACCCTAACCCTAAACCTAATGCTCAACCCTAACCCTCAACCCTAACCCTAATGTTCAACCCTAACCCTAATGCTCAATCCTAACCCTAACCCTCAACCCTAACCCCAAATCTTGATCCTGTGCGTCTTTAAACCAACACCTCCTGAACGTGGTCTGTGTTCTGTTGCAGACATCTGTGTTCCCTTTCCTGAAAACCTTCTGAGTTCTCACGTCTCATCAATGAAGGAGCACAAGAAGCTGAACAAGGACAAGGTCTGGAGGAAGACTCAGACCAAGCTTCCTCTCAAAGGTAGAACGTTCACTCTGGATCAAGAACCAACAGTTTGAGGAACGGGACTTTGTGGGGACCCAGGCGTGTTAACGGGTTCTGAATTCTGAGGTGTACAGATCGTAGGTTTAACAGTCAGGGTCCGGCTGTGATGTCATGAAGGTGCAGCAGAGCTGGAGCTCAGTCATACATACGTTGGTTCTCGAGCTGCAGGTTTTTAATCGCACATAAAAGTCTGATCTAGATCTCAGACGGTCTGGTGTTAGAACCCGGGGAGATGTTTGCAGGGACTCCTCAGTACGTCTGGACTTCTGAAGCCGTTTGAAATCCGATGAGTTCTGGAGTTCTTTAAACTTCAGAATGATGAAACCAAAGCAACGTTCTGCTCACGTTTCCCTCTGGACACAAACGTTCTGAAGCACTGCAGACAGACCGATGGAGTTCCTCCAGCGCCGGCAGGACCTGCAGACCATTTACAAAGTTCATGCCTCATCATATTTAGGATCTGTATGTGATGTCACAACCCGAAACGAAGGCTCCGGCTGATTAACCCTGACACAGAGTTCCTTTCATTTATTCATAATTATTCAGTTTTCTTCATTTTTATCACGTAATAAACTTTTAAAACAATCAGAAGCAGAAATAATCGAACACCTCTACATCCACTTTATAAATGATAATGACGCTGATGTTCTTCAGCAGAGGTGTCTCTCATGTCCTTTGGAACCCGTGCGGTTCCTCTGTGTGTTCTGTGAGATGGTTTAATCTGAGGGGTGCTGTGTTTCTCTGCAGGCCACGAGGGCGACCCCTGTCTGCGTTCCTCAGACTGCTCAGACGGGTTCTGCTGCGCTCGTCACTTCTGGACCAAGATTTGTAAACCGGTGCTCCATCAGGGCGAGGTGTGCACCAAGCAACGCAAGAAAGGAACCCACAACCTGGAGATCTTCCAACGCTGCGACTGCGCTAAAGGTCTGACCTGTAAGGTGTGGAAGGACGCCACGTCCTACTCCAGGTCCAGACTGCACATGTGCCAGCGGACCTGAGACGGGGACGGGTGGAGGAGGAGGAGGGAACTGTGCCACAGGGAGCAGGGCCATGAGGACTCCCCCCCCCCCCCTCTGAGCATCAAACAAGTGATGAGGACTGATCTGAAAACAAGAGACCGCACAGAGGGAGACCGGACTCTGGGCCTGTGAGTGTGTGTGTGAGTGTGTGTGTGTGTGTGTGTGTGTCCACATGTGTTTGTGGCTTCCTGATGAATGAGTGAGCTTTCTGATTGATGATGAGGTCCGTGATCAGATGAGGTTTGGTGATCAGTCGTGAGTCATCCTTACTGAGGTTCTATTGTTGATGTTCCTTCTGCACATGTTCTGAGGAGACGTTCTGATTTAAAGCCATTGCTGTTTACCAACATCAGAGAGCGAGCGAGCGAGAGAGAGAGAGAGAGAGAGAGAGCATTTCATTAGCGTCAGACATTTAAAGTGGATCTCAGTGTTCAGTTCTGGAGTTTGGAGGTCGTGTGGAGGTGAACCGCTCTGTTTAATATCACTGACCAGAACCTCCAGAACTTTAAACTGATGTCCTGAGGTCAGAGCTGCTGCACGAGGTCCACACTCACACCATCAGTACAGCTGAGGGACACACACACACACACACACACACACACACACAGTGATCATATCTCTAATTTAATTTTTAATATTTTGAACTCTGACATGAAAAGGACATTCAAACTGCAGACACGGCTTGATCCAGCATGCTCAGAGTTTTGTGAACTAATCCTCAGCTAGAACCCATGGAACATCTGAGATGTTCACACTCTGGATCTCATCTCTAATCAGAACAGAACCCAGCCATTAAGAACTTTAAATGATAACAGTTCTCCATGAACTGTTATGGCTGACATGTGTGTGTGTGGGGGGGGGGGGGCTCACCCCTATAGCAACAGCAGAACATAAAAACACTTAAACTATAAACTGATGACCCTCGCTGTAGCGTTCTGGTTGATGGATTGGTGAGGACGGCTTCTAATGACTGCAGATCCAAATCAAACCCAGGCCTTTCCTCAATTAGAGCCGCTGCAGTCTTCATATCCTCAAATATGGCTTTAACTAAATTCTACATTGGGTTTAGGGTGAAACCCGGCCCCGCCCCGCCCCCCCGCCCCGCGCAGCTCCACCATACCAGCAGAGCTGTTGTGTTCTTTCGGGTTGAAGTCAGTAAAGCAGTGGGCTGTGGCTGCAGAACGCGGGGTGTTGGTTTTACAGATGTTGCTCGTTTGCATCAGCCACAATGTTATGATTTGAGTTTGATCTTGACAACATCACTTACCGTCAACTCAGCACAAACATGAGAACCGCGCCGAAGAGAACCCCAAATATGACAAATATGACATGATGAGTGCTTTCAGATCAGCTGGAACATGACGGCGGGGCGCCGGGTCCACCAGATCCTTCACTCTGCAGCAGGTTCAAGAAAAGAAAAGAAAAGAATAATAATAATAATAAACACTGCAGTCAGCCTCAGCCTCGCAGCCAGGTGCCCCACGCTCGCTTTCTGGGCCGAGCAGATGGTCTTACTGTGTGGGGTTTGCATGTTCTCCACTCTAAAACAGTGTAGTGTGTGAGATGAAAGGGTTCGAGCTGTGAATGAAAATGCCCTGCGAGTGTGAGCACTCAGCGACGAGATCGGGGCGAGCATCATTAAAAAAGAAATCAAACGATCCGTCGTTGCTCTCAATTCAATCTAACGAATCACAGATGAAGGCGAACATCAAAGCAACTGTTTTTCATTAAAGAGTTAATAGTTTTTCTGTTTATTAAAGTGCAATAACTAATAACCCACAAATTCAAATCAATCAGTGCAGACGTTTCCTTTTTCTTTCCTGCAGGGCCTTTTATAATTACATCCTGAGAGCCGTGACGATGGACACGGAGCCTGTAGTTCAGAGGTCTTATTGTATTTTTTTATCCATAAACTGAAATAATAAGCTCTTAATGTAAATACTGATGAATTTCAAATGAAACCTATTTAAATGGCAGTGTATAGCATGTACAGATGAGGTGGGAGGTTGGAGGTTTAGGGAGAACAGCTCCGGCGTGTCGAGGAGCTCGCTCGAGGACGGAGAACCGGCATGCAGGTCGGTTCTGAGAGCAGACGCCGCAGACGCAGGCTCTCAGCCCGGCTGCATCTCCACTAATAACCATCATTTTAAGAGAATTATTATCATTAAATTATTTCCAGAACATCTTTTTTGAATTTGCTTTGATCAGTTTACACTCTGCCTTTGATCTCCATCATGTCGACCTGTTGTCCTCGTGTATATTTTATGTTTATACGATTAAAGAATGTATTTTGTACTACATAACACTGACTGGAGTCTCTCTCTCTAAAGTTGTAATTAAAAAACAAGTCATTTAATTTTAGAACTTTGGATATGAAGGTTCTGTATGAAGCTCAAAGCTGTGTTCTCTGCTGCACTGTAAGCTCTGTTTGCTGAACTCAGGAATGATTTTTATTGGCCCGTACAGTCAGACTGTGTGCGTTTTTCCCAGCGGAGCTCTCGGGGCCATTTTCATGACTGGGTTCACATTCACAGCTCTGACATGTCTATAAAAGCAGCTCAGACTGCAGACAGTGTCTCTGTGTGTCTGCAAAATCAGAAAAAATCGGTGCTTATTCCATTATTCCAAAGCCCATTAACATGAGAACCCACCGGAGGTGTCGCACACTTTATATAAAGGCCCTCAGACTCGGAGCCAGCTCTTAATTGTGTCCGCTGTAAAGCGGCTCCCGCTGTGGAGAACGGTTTAAAGGGACATGAAGCAAAGATGAAGGACACGACGGTGATTATTTAAGCCACTCGACGAAGCTCATATTAAACACTTACAACCTTTAACACACATTATATAAGAACACAACTTTAAAACGGACAGTTAAAAGAAATCAAACAGACATGTGGTCACTAACTACAAACAAACTACAAACAAAGAGGTCAGTCGCTCCTCAGTCACACCACTCTGTCCACAGCCAGCCAGAAAGACCATCAATTAAAGATCCATCAGATTAAGAAGCAGACGGTTCTCATACACGAGATTGAAAGAGGAGAACGTTTCACCTGCTGCACAGAAACTTAGACTGACCGTTCAGATCAGCTCTAAAGTTCTAAAGTTCTAGAACCTTATGTTCTAAACTTCAGTGTGAAAAACAATCATTAAAAGGCATTTTACAAAATTATAATTTTACATTTAATCATTTATCAGATGCTTTTATTCATCATGACAGAGAACCCCACACGTTCAGGAGGAACCAGCAGAACGTGCCGTGCCGGGTAATCAATACTGATCATTTATTGATCTGCTTTTACTTTCCACTCTGTTAAATCAATCAGTGCTTTCGAAGGTGTGTTTTAAGTTGTTTAGGAACGCTGGACGTCTCGGGGTCACAGACGTGTCAGGACGGTCGTTCCGTCATGTGTCCGCGAGTTCTGATTTCCTTTAAGTTATTGTTTTTATTAAAATAGTGATTCTTTTAAAACCTTTTAATGATATAATGGATTGTGAGTTTTAACGCCGCACTGCGTTCTGTAGTTTAATCTGTAGGTCGCTAAAGTTTGCAAAAGTTAAAAATGTAGCTGCAGATGGACAGAAGGTTTGTGTTTCAGCACGACAGCATTACCACAAAATAAAAACACAAGCATGAAGATGGAAGGTGGATAAAGTTATTTAACAGTAATAACAACAGTATCAGTAATGATTGTGTTTCAGATCTCAGATCAGTCAAGGAGATGTTTGGGTTCTGAAATGTGCCGCAGCTGTCCGTTAATTCAAGGTCAAAAACATTGTGTATGATTTTTCCACAATTAAAATTTTACAGACTCCAAAATCCTACATTTCACTCTTCTGCTGAAATATGTTTTCCAGATGTGCAGTAATGTCTAATAACCATCAATACATTCCTGTTCCCTTTTAAATCACTGAGCATGTTTCCTCGTTGATCTGAGCCAAACGAAATTAGCTTTTTTGGTTGCGAGCTGTAAGCTGATATAGACTGGACTCTGATGTCGAAACGGTGGAGTGAAGGTTGGGAGGGACGCATGGCGTGGACGCTGCTGAAGTGAGGAATGGAAAATGGTGAGCCGTTTGTTTGGTCTACCTCCTGAACCATGTGTGTTTCTGACTTTGAAGTGAAATCTCCCCACAGGTTTTCATTTCTCTTGATTTAAGCCGGCTTCCTGCTTGATTACATGCTGATGTTCGATCAGAAATGATACGCAGTGAGACGTTACAGATCATCACGGACGTCTGCCACACAGAATGAAGATGAATGAGACCACGCCTAAAGGTCCGAACACTCCGGATCTTACTCATGTCCTTTAAATGGGGATTATGGGACTGGGATTATATTCCATCAGAAGAATGGAAGCTGTTATAGCTTCAAAGCAGGAACCGAGGTGGAGGTGTAATGGATGGATAGAGAGACTCTTTATTGATCCCAAACAAACAAATGTGAGAAATGTGGAGGCGTCATTATAATTTTGGTCATATAGTGTATAAACATGTTTGGATCCCAGTGCCTCTCCGTCTCAATGGATTCATCAGACTTCACTTTTCATTTTATTTACAGCCATTAACGGATGAAAGCGACGCCCAGCCTAACGTACAGACGAGGGTGATGGCGGTCAGCAGGTTCCTCATCAAAGGTTCCACTGCTGGCCTCCTACCATGACATGGACTACCTCTACCTCATGCTACCTCAGAACCATGATCAGGAGACATCAGAATGTCTCTGTCCTTTCATGTCTCACATCAGTTCATGTTTTCAGAATTAAAACTAAAAATTCAGCTTCCTTTAATTTTGTTCCTACAGTAACCTCACGCTGTGAAGATGCTGATGTTCAGGACGTTCGTTCACTTTGTGCTTTTAAAAAAAGACCCACAGATCATTGTTTTTATCACCTTTAATAAAATATCCTGACATCTTCAGGCGTGGGTTTTGGAAAGGTTTACTGCAGATCAGTGAGCGGTGCAGCGCTGAAGGCTGAAGGACATGATGTCAGAGTAACCGCAGGATAATCCATACTCCAAATACAAACACAGCAAACGTCAAAACCTAAAGATCAATACAGAGAACAGGAAAGAGGGAACAAGGCACGGAACAAAAGAGACAAGGCGCAGTAATGCACCTGAAACACAACAATACTGCAGCGGACACAAAGACGAACACAGGAACTATTTATACAACACTCATCAACAGGACAAGGAACAGGTGGAGGTGATGGACATACGGAGCTTTAATGATACAAGGATCAAGACAAAAGACAAAACAAAAGCTGGAGGCAGCATCAGCGTGGGAAGGTTAAACACTGCTTTACATCGGGGGCTGCAGTGAGTGCAGGGAACCTGATCTGGGTTCAGTCCATGTGCACAACCGCATTCAACACCAAGCTCAACACAACCACAACTACAACTTAAATAAGGATTTAATAATAAAATTATAATCATTCAAAACATCCTCCTCACGTCAAACCTCTGCTACGTCAGCAGGTCTATAGCTGTGACATCACACCGCATCACATGATCAGTTCTATAGAAACGTTTCAAACCTTCTTTATGTCTTTAATCTACACTGTTCCTCTTTCAGTCTGATTTGTGAAGTTTAAACTGTAAAATGTTTTATACGTCAGACTTCAACGGACCGAACCCGAAAATACTAAATCTGTTTTCATCAACAACAAATCACTGACCAGAGAGGAAATAACCATTAAGAAGACTTTTATTTTCTCAGCAAAGCCAGGATTCATTTTGGAACATAGTCTGGAGTTAGGATGAGGGTGAGGATGAGGGTGAGGTTGAGGATGAGGATGAGGGTGAGGGTGAGGATGGGGTGAGGATGAGGATGAGGGTGAGGATGAGGGTGAGAATGAGGGTGAGGATGAGGATGAGGGTGAGGATAAGGATGAGGATGAGGGTGAGGATAAGGATGAGGATGAGGGTGAGAATGAGGGTGAGGATGAGGATGAGGATGAGGGTGAGGATGAGGGTGAGGATGAGGGTGAGGATGAGGATGAGGGTGAGGATGGGGTGAGGGTGAGGTTGAGGATGAGGGTGAGGATGAGGGTGAGGATGAGGGTGAGGATGAGGGTGAGGATGAGGATGAGGGTGAGGATAAGGATGAGGATGAGGGTGAGGATAAGGGTGAGGGTGAGGATGAGGGTGAGGATGAGGGTGAGGATGAGGATGAGGGTGAGGATGGGGTGAGGGTGAGGTTGAGGATGAGGGTGAGGATGAGGGTGAGGATGAGGGTGAGGATGAGGATGAGGGTGAGGATGGGGTGAGGATGAGGATGAGGGTGAGGATGGGGTGAGGGTGAGGTTGAGGATGGGGTGAGGATGAGGTTGAGGATGAGGGTGAGGATGAGGGTGAGGATGAGGGTGAGGATGAGGGTGAGGATGAGGATGAGGATGAGGGTGAGGATGAGGGTGAGGATGAGGGTGAGGATGAGGATGAGGGTGAGGATGGGGTGAGGGTGAGGTTGAGGATGAGGGTGAGGATGAGGGTGAGGATGAGGGTGAGGATGAGGGTGAGGATGAGGATGAGGGTGAGGATAAGGATGAGGATGAGGGTGAGGATAAGGGTGAGGGTGAGGATGAGAGTGAGGATGAGGGTGAGGATGAGGATGAGGGTGAGGATGGGGTGAGGGTGAGGTTGAGGATGAGGGTGAGGATGAGGGTGAGGATGAGGGTGAGGATGAGGGTGAGGATGAGGGTGAGGATGAGGGTGAGGTTGAGGATGAGGGTGAGGATGGGGTGAGGATGAGGATGAGGGTGAGGATGGGGTGAGGGTGAGGTTGAGGATGGGGTGAGGATGAGGTTGAGGATGAGGGTGAGGATGAGGGTGAGGATGAGGGTGAGGATGAAGGTGATGTATGTGAATTTCTCTGATTCAGTTTGTACTTTTCAGGATGTGAGGACGCAGTGAGGAGCTAAACGGAGGTTCGGGTCTCAGGAGGCACCTTCGGTACTTTTGTTTGGTCAGATGAAGTTTCTTGTGCATCGCCTCAGCGTCGTCCGTTCTGACCGATTCCTTTGATGTTTGAAGATGACGGGATGTTCTCCGTTAATCTGATGTGACTCCTCTCTTTTCATTTGTAAATGTAAATGTTCGTTGTGGTCCTGCAGATAGTTCTTAAAGCTCCTTCAAATTATTTAGGGCTCTTTTATGGGTCCAGTAAAGTTCTGGTGTCTGGTGCAAAAAACCCCCAATAAATCATTTTCTCACTTTCGCTGACAGAACAAAGGCACAACCTTCAGCGTAATTACAGAATACCAGCGTTTCCCTCATGGCCAGCAAATTAGAATCCGACTGGCCCGTTATGATTCGCTGGATTCCTTCGTTCTCTGCACATGTGTTTTTCATCGGAGGTAATGACTCGTCTGGAGAGCGAGTTGAGGAGCACCGCTCACCTTTTAAAGGCACTGCTTTCCTCTGGGTAGCTTTAAATTCGGTGGCTGAAGTGGAGCTCCTGCTCACGCTGAAATCTAACACTCACTTTTAAGTTGGAGGTGTGAGAATCACAGGACTCACTGCGCCACCCACACACAACCAAATGTGGAGCGTTCCATCCACCGTGAGAGCGACGCGTCATGTGGTTCCAGCTCACTTGTTAGTGTTGGCTTTCCATCAGACCTTCAGGGCGCTGTGACTGATCGGCCGCCTGAATGGCACAATCCATGCTTTTCCTGGATCTCACAAAGGGAAACTCTGAGACTGAGGTGCCACACAAACCTGAGTGGATCATTTGGGTCTCTATAATCCTTCATTCAGTTATAGACCTCCCACTGATGGAACATATATGATACAGCATGTACACCCACACAGAACCTCTGGAGAACCTCTGGAGAACCAGCAGGTAGGTTCCCTTTGAAGGCCTCAGTATTGGACGTGTTATTTATTCAGAGATGAATGACTGGATGAGGTTCCATGTTCCAAATCTATTTATAAAGCTACATTAAACATTAAAGAACATTAAAGTCTAAATACAATTTTTAAAAGTTGATCAATTATTAATAAATGATTAAATTAATAAATTAACAAAATATTAATCATTTTTTCAGATGAAATCTACAACCAACATAAACTCCTGAGGTAATGAGTGATAATTAAAACCCTGAGTTAATGATAATGAAACACCCCTGAGCTGAGTCGATATAGCGCCGTAGCGGCGGCGACGCCCGTCTCAGACGCTCTTGTTTGAGATGAGGCCGGTTGTAAAGTTCTCTCAGTTTAATTCTTTATGTTTGTGTCGGTTGTTGGAGGTTTTTTTCGTCCTGGGTGATGCTGATGTCGCTCCTGTTAAACTGTAATTAAAGTGGTTTTTAATTTGATATTTTTAAGGAAAGACAGAAGCAGAAGCTCATGAAGCTTGATTCTGACGGTCACTCATCACGCCGTGACTCTTATTAGAGTTCATCACAGAACACACAGCGTGTCCATGAACTTCTATTTGAAGCTTTAGATTTATTTTAATTCAGTCTGTCAGTCAGCGCTGTTTGAATTCTCACAGAGTACATTATGGTTTTATTAATAGAACTTATTATTTATGATGTAGCTGTGTGAGGAGCAGCAGCTTCACCGGGCGCTCCGCTTTAACAGCTTCTCATTTATTATCGGCCTGCTTTCATAAATCACCCCGTTTTATTAGCCAACTGGTTTATTTCCCCGGGCTCTCTGCTTCGGTCAAGTGCTCGCTTCACTCTGTGTGTGTGTGTGTTACCCCACAGAGGGGTAAACGTGGAGGACACACTCCTCTGTGTTTGCACAGCAGGAAAAATTGATCACTTTATCATTTTGATCAGTGCAGTGAAATAAATCTGGCTCTGGATTCAGGGTTCTGGTGGCGTGCAGATAAACCTTTATGAACCTGTTAGAAAAACAATGGAATCAAATCTCAAACTGCAAAGAAAGAAAGTCTTCAGGAGAACGTCTCCTTCAGGTTGGAACGTCTCTGTCTCTGCGGTGATCTGAATTTAGGGTCCTGATCCACTTCAAACAGGACTTTTGGGAGACGTGCGGTTGGTTTTTAGACTTTTTGCTTCAGCACCTGTAACTCACTATAAACGTTTGAGCTAGAATTTATAAACCTTTATACGAAGCAACCTCATTAGTTTATTACAAATTAAAACTTCTGTAAGAATATCACAGAGCTGCTGGTTTGATAATTAGGGTAGGTTGTAACACGTGCTGGGATAGGCTGTAAAAAACAGATTTATACAATTCAGTCTCTCTGAAATCGACCACAACTGAACTCCACCTTCTGTTTAACGAAGTAGTGTGTGTGTGTGTGTGTGTGTGTGTGTGTGTGTGTGAACATTAGATTACTAGATCAAACTTCCTAAAGAGTATATATATGCTTGAACACTATTAATGTACAGTGTTAGTGTGTGTGTGTGTGTGTGTGTGTGTGTGTGTGTGTGTGTGTGTGTGTGTGTGTGTGTGTTCTTAATCAGTCACAATGATGAGAAATAAATGGCGTTAACGCTGATTTGCGGTGTCGGTTCCTTCGTTGTTCTCTGAGCTGCTTTTTAAACATTTTCAGGAACAGCTCTGTCTCACTCTTTTCTATTAACTTGACATTCTGTAAATTTAATAAAATGAACAGTGTGTGTGTATAGCTGTATTTAATTGTACTCTGGTATAAAGTTGTGTTACAAACCACTCCATCCCCGTCAGCCGTTATTGAGCTCGCTGCCTTTAAAATGAAGAAAGGAAACGTGCATCACTATTAACCTGAGAACCACAACTGAACCTTATATAATCATAAACACATTGTTCTCTTGGTCAAATCAAATCTTCAGCCTTAGCAACCTTTTGGGATTGAGGTAGAACTGGGTGAAGACTGAAATGTGATTATTGGAATTGTTGGTGTTACGACTCTCCCCGTGTTAAAACCACACTTGTATCGTACGTTGATGCTACGCTGATGACCTCACAGCTCCAGCATCATCACTTATGAAGCAGATGGAACCTTCTCAAGGCTCAGTCAGTTCTTCTATGTTGGATGTATAATGTTACTGATGTTTTAAACTGAACATCTGTATAGAATCTCTACATTATAATCGTTTACTGCTGCGACACGGCGAGGATGAGTCTCGGTCCTCTGAGGGTTTCAACAGTTTAAAATGATCTGCACTCCGGTTCCATTAGAAGTTCTGCTGGCTCCAGATCTCCAGTTTTCTTCTGAAAGTGATCAGTGAATTCTCCAGAGTGTATCAGCCTTTAAAAAACAAAAGAACCTTTAAATAAAGTTAAGAAGTTGCAAAAAAACATTTTATTTCATTCAATATTCGTAATTCATTTCAGCCTAAATATTTATTATTAAACTTATTATCCTGTTCGGAGTTTTGGCAAGCTGTATCTCAAAAACCCCATGAGCACAATCCCACATTTAAACCTGAGAAATGGATCTTTAGCTCACAGTTTTTGGACTGCAGGAGGAAACTGGAGCTCTACAGGCTGGTTTCTTTTTATAATACTGCATTTTTATAATTAAAGTTTTTATAATACTGACCTGCTCGGCCCACTACAGTCCAAAAAAGGCTTTGTTTCAGGTTTTGGACCATAAATGAGAAGATCTACAAACACCGAGACACTGGACTCTGGAACCTAAACGTGGCCTTCGAGCTGTTCTCCACCTGAACGAGCCCTTTACAGATTCAGGGATGTTTTGTAGAAGCTTTTGTTCTGGAATACGAGTCTGTGGTTAGATTTAGAAAGCAGGGGGTCGCTCTGTGCCAGGATGTTACTCTACTCCCCCTTTGATGTGGCCCATATTACTTAAGTTCTGATGCTGTAGCTATAACTCATTGGCTGTGTTCTTGGGTAAAGACCAGAGAATGGAGCTTTATCTACATTTTCATCACGCAAATCCTCATAAATTTTGGGATAATAGGAATATCAGTCACTGGCAGCTTATTATGGAATCAAACCTGGTGTTCTGGTCACTTTCTGTTTTCTCTTGTTCTCATTCCACAGGATGATTTGAGTAACTCTGACACAGATCTGTTGATTATCAGCTGGTTCTTAGAACCGTGGGCCTGCCTGCCCTTAACTCTGAGATGGATGTGGATTTGGCAGTGCCTGATCTTTTAAACTGCAGAGTTGTACCTCGTGACCCAGGTTCAACAGAAATGGTCCAATCTGTGCAAAATTATTGAATAATGATGATTGTATGGACTAAACTGAATGCCTCCAGTCTGCAGTGGCAGCAACGTCTCCCAATCTGTATACAATTATTTTATAATCACTCCCACAGCAAGCATGTTCTCCTAGAAAAATAAAATCCAGCACTGCACTTGCATTTTGTATTTTCCACTGATCTTTAATGTTGATAATCACTGGACAGATAGCAGATCAGTTGTGTGCCTCTAATCAGAGACGGCAGGGACAAGACCACAGCTGCCACGCCGTGAACTCTGAAGGCTTTTATAAAAACCATATTCTACAGTTATGGTATAAGAAGGCACTGCACTCCAGTTCTGTGTTTTTACTGAACGCAGACTGAATTGTGGTTGTTATTTTTACGGAATTTAAACTCTCATGTCGTTCCACTCGTCTTTACATCATAATAAATTTACAGAATATTGCTCCTCCATGTTTTTGATATTGTTTTGAAGCTTAATCAGAACGATCAGACTGAGGTGTGGAGCGTGATGATGGGAGAGGTCCGTTCATGTGAATGTGTTTTTAGAGGAATGCAGGATGTGTGGCTGGACTTTAATCAGCAGCCGTTCTGATTCACATTATTGTATTCAGTGGAAGCCTGGAGCCCAACTGAACCTGAAATGTTCTCTGTGTTATGCTTCCATAATGAAACCATCTGATTTGGTGGAGGGCCATGTGATCCACATGATCCAGAGTTCAGCAGTGTTTCAAACGAGATACCGACCACAAAAGGATCCCAGTGAAGGAACCTCAGTGGAGGAACCTCGGTGGAGGAACCTCAGTGGAGGGAATTATTAATGAAGCCCAAAGAAACATTCTCATTTCCATTTTTGTCTTAATTTTGTGCTGTTAAAATCATGATCATGAACAGAACTCAATGAAACCTAATGCCTCATTCAACTGTTATTGTACCGAGTGAGCGCGGGGGGGTTCAGGTTCTCATTGGGACCGTTCGCGTGGTTCCCTCTGTGTTCACTCTAACATTATGTTCAAAGTTCAGAGTGACAGTCTGAAAGTTCAAGCTTTTTGGGGTCTTCAGGGGCAGGTGATGCCTCATGCCTCACTCTGGCTTCATGTTGTGTTTGGTGGTGTTCTGAAGACTCCGCCCCTGTGGATCTGTGTTTGGTGGTGTTCTGAAACTCTACCCCTGTGTTTGGTGGTGTTCTGGGGAATTCGCCCCTGTGGTTCTGTGTTTGGTGGTGTTCTGAAGACTCCGCCCCTGTGGTTCCGTGTTTGGTGGTGTTACACACTGACTTTCTCTTGGCGTCTGTACGCTGGCACGTCAGTTGTCGTTGTGTGAGGTTGTAATCCTCAGCAGATCTCAGTAAACACTGCGGCTGACCGGTGTTTAGCTAAACCTTTAATTTGAGGTTTGCTGATGTTTGGCAGAGCCTTCTTGAAAGGCGACTGGCAGAGCTCTCATCTCTTCATTGCGGCGCTGCACAGGGGGACGAGTTTGTGCTGCGGTCACCGCAGGAAATCCATGTATTCACATTACGCAGCTTTTAACACTCAAAGTGATGGCATGTCCACTCCCCCTTTGAGAGGCTCGCGTTTGCAGCCATTGCTCACAGTTGTTCGTTCAGACCGGGCTCCGGGTCCCGGGGTCTTTTTTATGTGCTGTGGAATGGGGACAGAGCGAGCGTTAGGTATTTGTGGTGAGCAGAGGATACAGGTCCCTGTGTTTAAACGCAGAGGTCAAACGTCTCGTTCTATAATTAAAATGTATTAACGGCCTGTGGAGTGGACTCTGCTCCAGGTGACCTGAGAACACACGGACTCGGAGACGCAGAGCCTCTGTTAGCAATCAAGACAAACCACATGGAGGGCTCTGGGTGAAAGCTCCTCACCTGCATTATATTAATGGACCGGTATCGGCCGGGCCGGCCAGCATCCGGTTCAGCTTGTGTGGGACTAATTGAGCTAAGTGCAAGCATTAGCATTTTTCTATTCGCACACTAACGCCAATGGCCACATTCTTCTTTGCTGGTGCTGTTGTGTTGGTGGGATGCCGGGGGCCACGGGGCCTGGTGTTTGGCAGGTGAACCGTGCTATCCAACCAGCTGGGTCTCTTGTTCCAGCTCTCAGCTGGACTGCAGCACAGGCTCGGTGTTGCAAGAGCTGAAGCCGATAGGTGTCCGTGAAATGGTTGCCTTTTGAGGTTCTTGTTGCAAGTCTGTTCCCGACCAAACCCCAAATTAAACTGCTTTGAGGTTGATCCAGCGATTGAGCACCAGGTCACGCAGCATCATTTACAAATCACTCTCTTTGTATCATGTGATTTGGGGTGAGGGGATGAGAACTTCGAGTTCCGTTGGAGGTATTTCCTGAAGGAGCAGGGTTACGTTTGTGTCAGCGCCGCGGTCCAACCGTCCTGAGGTTCAGACTGTGAGGAGGCAGTCTGCAGGGCGTAATTAGAATGCCCAGGCCCGGCTCTTCCTCCCAGCATGCCTTCTGCTCCCCCGGGAGCGATCCTTTAGCAGGCCTCACCAAGCAGAGGCACGCTCACAGGGGAACGCTCTGAATGAACGACCTGGAAATGGGCGTTTCGAATGACCGCAGTGCGGAAGTGGAGCTGTGAGGAGTCCCATTATGTGGTCGACAACTCCCACGAAGAGTTCATTCACACGCTCGTGGAGGTGCATGCGCACACACGTACACGCCCAAACGCATGCACAAAACCCACATTCATGCATGGCAAGGGAGAAGAATGGAGATATGGCGAGAGAGAGAGAACAATGAGTAATAAAAGGAAAACAGACATGGAGCCACAATGAATCGAGGTCAGGAGAGGAACAGTTATGTTGGTAGAAAAAGAAAGACAGTTAGAGTGGGTTTGTGAGTGAATGATATTTTTTGTAAAGAGTGCACCCCACCCTACCTGACCCTCACCAGGGACCCTGGTGCGTGACATCATGTCTCTTCCAAAGTGTAGACTGCATTGTTGCTCTTTACTGACTCAGCCCCCGCCCCCCCCCCCCCTTCCCGTTCCCTCCTCCTGGATTTTTTGGCGCTTCAACTCTTTTTATTTTGTTTTTACAAACAACAAAAGGGACGCCAGAGTTTCATCAGGGCAGGAGACATCCTTCCTCCTCCCTCCCCCCTCCCCTCCACCTGAATGGGCAGATCACACAAACAGGGCGGCTCCCACAGGATAGCTTTACCTGGGTCCCCCTCCCATACGCACCTCTACAGACACACCATCACTATGCCATCATTCATCAAAGGGACGCCGGATCTCAGGGGCATGACGCCATGCTCGTCTGCTGATGCCACAAAGCTTGATCCGCATTTCTCTAAAGCACTGGAGCGTGCCAGGTGCACCGTGTGAGGGGCTTCAGGCCTGGTTCGGGAATCTGTGAAGGAGGACATCCTCACCTCGTCTTCTCCTCTTATGTAAACATGTCCAGGTCTTTTTAACAGAATGTCCTGATCAGGATCTCATATTTAATGGACAGTATTCTTCAGGTCTGATCCCATACTGATCCCAGGCCATGAAGCATCGGTCTCAGTCACTCTGGAGTGTGATCTCTAACTCATAGCACAAACATCAAGCACATGGCAGTAAATAAAATTCAACCTGATTTCAAAACCCAGGCACATGTTACCTCAGCCTGCTTCACTGAAATGCCTTCAGGTTTAAGTGCTTAAAATTCTAAAGCAGCTCGTCACCTCTTCAAAGCATCTCCACATCGTTAACATTCCTGTCATTAAGTATGAGAATGTGGATTTCCATATGCTGAAGTCATAAAAGCTTGTTTGTCTCAGCTCCTCGAAACTTAAAATGGACCGGAATTAAAGGTGTAATGAGTCTGTGACCCGCTACGGCGGTCCAGTCAGTGTGTGTCTCTGAACGCTGTGCCGCAGCGGGACCATTTTACCATTTGAAATTGTAATAGGTGGCGTGTTTGTGTTTGAGAACTCATTACGGTTCATTTCTCGAGGTCGTGCTGGTTTGAATCTGCATGCTGGGATTAAAGCATTCATAAGAAACGCTGATTTTCACATCATGACCTCGAGTGTGACCACCTCATTTACTTCTCAACACGAGAGCCGAGTCCAAACATGCAAAACACAGTTAATGCTCTGGGGTTCAGTCATGCCAGATTAGAAAAGACTTCCCCAAACTGTTCTCACATATTCAGCAGCTGGTCGTGTTTAGGTTACTGGGGTCTTGATTTTCTTCTCCTGTGGTAACGGGATGGAATGAACCACCTGAATGTACCTGTGTGAGCTCCTACAATGCTCTACTAACAATAATGATGGGAACATGTGGTAGAACATTCCCTGTGACCATTGTGCACTCACTCCATTTTCCAAAACATCTGATTAAGCACTTCTTTAGCGGACCGACACGGTCACGCTTGATCAAAAGAACAGTCTCAGAGTTGAATGAGATCTTCTGCAGACCTAGACTTCAGTTAAGCAATCCTGTTTCTCGGCACGGTCCAAAAAACCCAACTGCTCAGATTCTGGTCAACAAAATGAAAAACATGCAGATTAATTCTGCTCCATTTTCCCCAACAACTCATTAAATGACCACAGCGAAATGAAAGTCAGGCGATGTAACCGTGACGGCGCGGGGGCCACCCGGGAACCGGCTGCTGGATCATGTGGCCTGTGTGACATTCACACAGCGGAAGGTTTTTATGGACGATCTGCGTGTCGCTTGATTGAGGGTGACTTTGGGAAACCAGGCCGTGTATCTCCTTTAAAGGTAGCCCCCCTTCTGATTTAAAAAGACCAGAAGAGTACGATCCACTGAAACAAATCTTTTAATGGTAGTTGTCTGGAGGTTTCTGAGGTTTCGAAAGGCTCCGTATACATTTCTACCACGCTGAGCGCCCGCCCGCACCGAGTGGCAGTTCTGATATGGCTTCCAAGTCTCAGTGGGTGGCTGTGGAGTCATTAGACTCAGCAGAGCTTTTTATATTGTTAGAATGCCTACAAATTCCCCAATAAACTGAAAACAAAGACTCCCCATCTCCACATTCAGAGACTTTCAGAGTGTGCTCATTACTGTAAGCTTGACCTGAGGTTTTGGTGATGACAACGGTGGCAACCGACCCCCGCCTTCACGTCCCGTTCCCGTTCCCTGGTTTCCATTTCGTTTTGGGAGCTCGCTGCGTATCCGGCCCGCGGAGCGCGAGTGCTGCCCCAGCTGCAGTTTGGATAAGTGTTTCCTGGGGCGATCTCACAACCGTGGGATACATCCTCCCCCCCGGCACACACTGAACAAAGTTATTAGATCAGATCTCCAATCTTTTTTTGTGCTTCTTTAAGGATGTTGTTTTGTGTTTGCTGGAGAATTGATGGTGGTGTCTGGTTGGTACAAAGTCACCAAGAACAAAAAAAAGAGGATAAAGAAGAAAGGGGGTGGTGGTAGACAAGACCACAATGACATGCACAATGCTCTGCAACTCTTTTCTTTCACCTTGGCTCTTGTGGTAAGCGGACACCGGGTCTATTGGAGTAGTGTGTTTATCTAAGCGTCTCAGAGGGACAATTCAGCAGGACTCTTTTGACTGTCCCACTATGAGAAAAAGTGCACGGCTCCCATGATTTCATTCTTCTTACCCCATTAATAGGTCTATCCTGGTACAGCTCCCCTCCCACACTGTTGTCAAACAAATCTTGGACTTTGCTTCAGACAAACCTACAGGTTTTGAAACTGGACAGACCCCCCCCCCCCCACTCCGTCCGCCGGAGGGCCACAGGAAAAGAACCACACAAAAAATCTCATCAATTTCTGGAAGATCTTTTTTGATTCAGCACTTTGGACAGCTCAGAAAAGTTACGACTCCTTGGGTCTCCAACAACATGTGTACGACACAAACGCAATTTAATAATGATTTATACCCCAAACAAATGAGCGCTGTGGTCCACATGGTGCATGGATGGAGGGCAGGAGAGACGGACGGCGCAGACGGGGGGGTTCGCTGGATGCTCTGAGTCTGATCTCAGAAACAACTCTGGCTTTAGAAGACAAACAGAGACAGGCTGCTCCGTCACACCGGCAGATCTTTGGTGTCTCGGTCTGGAGAGTCATGCATCACGAGCGCGGCCGTTCAGCACGGTAACTGGATCTTTAGCTTCAGGCAGAACAGATAGCGTCCATGGGCCGGTCGTTCCGGAGGACGTGTCATTAAGCAGAGTGTGTGTAATGTGCTGACAGAGTGTGAGACGTGATTTAGGTGGGAGGACTGCCGATGTCACAGAGGATGAATTGGGTCTGATAGAAGCCAGATGGGGAGCAAAGGTCAAGGGTGACTTTCCGTTTCTTTTGCGCCGGTGGGAGTGGAGTGATCTGATCCACGGTGTGAGCTCCTTCAGCTGAGGAGCAGCTCCGGTTGGTGGCACTGCCAGGAGGACAGAGATGATCTGAACATTCAAATCTCAGCTTTGGATCTGAACTTCTCACCTTTAATCTTAAAGTGTTCGGCTCCTTGTCTCTGATTTCACTTAACATTATCAGATTTACCAGAAGAATGACCCAGAATAATGTGGAGCAGAAGTCCTGACTCCTCCACCAGTTAGTGTTCCTGTGTGAGAGCAGCTGATGAACTGAATGTAGGAACCATCATCACGGACACGGCTGTGATGAGTAAACACCAGCCTTTTGGAAATAGGTTTTTTTTTTTTGGAAAGTCCCATCAAGTTCCTTTAAACACAGGTAAAAACATTGCAGCACCCTCGCTGAAGATCATGATTACAGTAATGAGCTTAAAAAAAAAAAAGAGTCCAACGAACCTGAGAACATCAGAACAAACAAGAGGACAAGAACCGGCGGCTTTCACACAGAGAACCCGCTGAGACGCTGGAACCTGAACCTGAGCAGCTGATGAAGTTAAGCCTTAATTTGTCCAAAAGTCATCTTAAATTTCACTCCGGTGTCTCTGAGGGACGGTGCTGTCCTTATCTTCATACTAATTCTCAGCTGAAATTCCCCCATGAGGACGATGACTGAGAGCAGGGAAATTTTGGGAGCTCTCGGGCCGTGTGCCAGCCCATAATAAGGCTTTACATCAAAGCACAGAGGGCACCAATCAGGGGGAGATGTTAATTTAAGACTGCCAGTCCCGCTGAAGCCAGCTGAGCTTCAGGTTCCTCAGAGTAAAGACCGAATCCGATCTCAGTGGAATCTGACGTCTCAGCAGAGTTGTCCGTCAGGTTCTCTTATACGTGAGGACGGTTCTTCCTCCAGACAGCATATTTGGGCAGGTTGTGCCATCCGGTGGTCACCCTGGCAACTCCACCTCTAATGTTCTTCAAAGATCAGTGTGTTCTGAGGGAGTTTATTAGATGTTGGAGGAAGGCTGTCCATCTGGAGGTGAACTGTGAATGCGGCATTGATCTGAACTCACCTTCATCTGTAGAACTGTCCACTTCACCGGGAAGGGTTCTCCAAACACTTTGAGTTCTAACGTATTTGTTTAACTGACTCCATCAACCATCTCATTAATGAAGCGAGGCTGTGGTATTTGGGTTCTGTGTGTGTGGTTCTGTGGTATTTGGGTTTTGTGTGTGAGGTTCTGTGGTATTTGGGTTTTGTGTGTGAGGTTCTGTGATATTTGGGTTGTGTGTGTGAGGTTCTGTGGTATTTGGGTTGTGTGTGTGAGGTTCTGTGGTATTTGGGTTGTGTGTGTGAGGTTCTGTGGTATTTGGGTTGTGTGTGTGAGGTTCTGTGGTATTTGGGTTGTGTGTGTGAGGTTCTGTGGTATTTGGGTTGTGTGTGTGAGGTTCTGTGGTATTTGGGTTGTGTGTGTGAGGTTCTGTGGTATTTGGGTTGTGTGTGTGTGAGGTTCTGTGGTATTTGGGTTGTGTGTGTGAGGTTCTGTGGTATTTGGGTTGTGTGTGCGAGGTTCTGTGGTATTTGGGTTGTGTGTGTGCGGTTCTGTGGTATTTGGGTTCTGTGGTATTTGGGTTGTGTGTGTGCGGTTCTGTGGTATTTGGGTTCTGTGGTATTGATGTCATCAGTGAGGAGTGAAACTCAGACACGTCTCTGTGTTTAAACCTTTATTCATTGCTCTCCTTCCTCGCAGGGTTCACCTCCTCCAGAGATGTGGAACCTCCTGCTGGACTGAAGCTCAGGTTTTATTTGATGCCGCTGTTCTTCATGCTCTGAGCTTTGCACACTCCCTTTCCGGCCACCTCGAAGGCCACGCCCTTGTACGTGGCCACGCACCGGTCATCGGTGCGCAGGTCCGGCTGCACCTGCTCAAAAACTTTCTTCTTGGGGTTGAGCTCCTTATCGGGATCTCCTGCATCAGAGAGCGGAGAGCCGGGTTCACAGAACATCAACAGCAGCTTTACAAACCTCTGATGTCTACAGAGGGTTTCAGAGAGCTGGGGTGACTCGAGGAACTAACTCAGATCACCAGAACTCAACCAGCAGGAACCCCGGAACCCCCGGACCAGGAACTGAGCTAAGAGGGTCAGTAAATGAAAGTGTTTTTAATCTGGTCTCACACTGATGACTGTTTAAACATGAGACAGTGACTGGAATATAAAAATGAGATAATAAATAGAATTTAAGGACCGCGTCGTTAAACCCAAATCTAAAATGTCATCAGAAGTTAGAGTGAAGATCAAACAGCAAAATAAAACTGAACGAGTCGAACAAACAGAACCACATCAAGCTGCAGAGGACGAGCAAACGTCAAGAGAGAAAACAACCAGCTGCACATCTGGAACTGCAGCAGCTGGAGAACAACTGCACTCGCAATCCCTCTGAGACCTGCACAATTCAAAAGGTTTGTAAAACCAAGAGATCAGTCAGCAGAACGTCCCGCTGACCAGCGCAGAACAAACGAAGGAATGATCCCTAATGACGTTAATTCCACATGAAGCAGAACTTCAAAAAGAAAACATGAATGATGATCTGAGACCTGCGTCTAAACACCAAACCAACTCACAGCTCAGAATGAGGTTCCTGAACCAGAGGAACCTCTGAGAACGTAGAGCGGCAGTCAGATCTCATGTGGATGGTTCCTGTGATGGAACCAGTCTGAGAACCATGCCTCCTCATCCCTGAAACCACCATCAGCACCATCTCTGTCCATCTGGGACACGTTCAGACTTATGATCTCACCAAACTTTAAATCCTGTGTGTGTGTGTGTGTGTGTGTGTGTGTGTGTGTGTGTGTGTACTTCTTCAGATGAAACAGTGGATGGAGATCGGGAAGCTCTTTGGGAACTGTGGTTCTGTGGAACTGTGGAACTGGGACTCGAGCAGAACTGGAACCATGCCAACGTTTTTACCTGGAAATCCCTGGAAAGTGACTCTGTCCCCTGGAACTGCACCACAGGGGGGGTCCAAGATCTCCACCTTGTCTGGAGAGCTGGCACACATGACCATGGCCTGAGACACCACGCCTCTCATCTTAGCCGGCTTTAGGTTACACAGGAGCACCGCCATCCGGTTCTGCATCTGGAACAGACGGTGAGAGAACATCAGAGCACTGACCACAGAAACAAACCACACAGAACCCGGTCCATCACCAGAACCTCAGAAACAAACCACACAGAACCCGGTCCATCACCAGAACCTCAGAGCTGCAGCAAATCAACCAGCTGAGTTTAACGAGGGTCATAAACCAAAACCACAGCTCCATCCGGCCCCGCCCGAGCGAGACGGCACCGCGGGGGGGACGTGCACGGGCCGAGACCGCCGCCGGGGGTTCTGATGATTTAGAACCCCGGAGCCGACCCGCAGACGTCTGAGGAACTCCGGCTCTTCCATCTCAGACTCCCGACAGAAGACAAGCTGATTACATGACGTTCTAATATAATAATTAATATAATAATTAATATAATAATTAATATAATAATTAACGCAGCAGCTGTACAGGGTTCTGATCCTGCTGTCCCACAATTCACCTGGAGTGGAGTCATGTGATCAGCCAAAGAAGCAGGCCTGCTTTAGGAGGTTGATTAATCAACTCTAGCACCTCCAGGTGATTTGGGACACGGCGTGGGTCGTCTCGGGTTCTCCGGACGTGCCATAGACGTTACCTGGTCCAGTGGGACGTGTTTAACGAGGCCGCTGACCACGGTGCGGGCCGCCGTCTCCCCCACGTCCACCTGCTCCACGTACAGCGCGTCGGCGTCCGGGTGCTTCTCCACCGAGACGATGCGTCCCACGCGCAGGTCCAGACGAGACACGTCCACCTTCAGGTCCTCCTGAGCGGGGGGGGGCTTCTTATCCTGTTTATCTCCTGAGGGGACGGACAGACAGCAGAGAGTTTTAACGGAACCGTCAGTAATTAGAGAACATCGTTAACCACGACTGAATGAAACAAACCAGGAGGCGTGGCTTATCCTGACCAATCAGCTATGAGCAGCTGAAGCTAATTCTGTTTGTTCTGAATTTCAGACCCTTGTTCAGCTCGTGTCTTCTGATGAGGAACCTTCTGACGGTTC